>NW_019289708.1:63762-197815 GCF_000500325.1 Leptinotarsa decemlineata
GAAATTTTACGGGCAGATAGTACACGATAAGATCTTCAAAATGAGGTATCTCAACACCCCTCATCCCTATTCAAAATCAAGGGGTTGTGCTCACCCCCGTTAGGGGGTTGAAGTCACGGGGATGAAAACAGCGGAAAAGTTGTTCCCCCTCGAATCAGCAATTGACGGGTTCGAGCGATTTTCCACATTTTCATGTTAACGCCGGAAAATCGAGGTGTTAAGTTTTCGTTGGACCACACTGTATATAACCGGTTAAGTAGTACGCACAGACAAACATAGAAATCATTGTTTGGGTTCTATTGCGAAAAAAAAAAGATCCCCAATAATAGTTTATCTTTATTACTTTCTATGTACAGAAAAAGGGCAGTTACACTTTTGTTATGTGTATTGACTTTGAGCATCGCAGTGATACAACAAATAAAATAATGAAGTTAAAAAACATAATCGATCAGATACTTTTCTAATTTGATCCGCTTTTTAATAGTAGTAGATCTCCAATTCAATTTATATATTCATATTCCACTAAAAAGTCACGAAAAGATTCAAATAACAAACAAATAATGAGATATTTTGATATTAAAAAAACAAAAGGAAGGTCAAAGCAGCCCCTACAGTCGAAGCAATTAATTAGTAGTTCATAATAATGCAAGGAGGGATCAGAATTACAAACATCATAATATATTCTATACTGAGAGACTCGTACCTTCCCTCTTGATAATAGCGAGTTCTTATATTTAAGATAATTTTACCAAATATTCGTCGGTGAGATGTAAATCTAATATTTTTTAAAAATGAGTCGGTATTGTTAGTATCATCTACGTATGCTGAAAAATCTCATTATATATTATACCGTGATGTAGAACTGGAATCTGAGGCAAAATAAAGTTCGAAGAAAACTCTAATCTATTCGTCTTCTGCAAAGTTAATGTGCCGAGGGTATTCGGAAGTAGTCGAGGTTGATCGACTTCATTACGAATATATTTGAAATAGAGCAGTTATTGGATTTGGCACTTACTGCATGATATGCAAGGAGTAACTACATGCACCTCGTTGAAACTCAATTATGAAAGTGCTTTTTTTAAGTGGATTTCTTTGGATATTTTCCACCTTTGAAACGCGCCTATCGTCCCTTTCGCGTGTTAACCTACTCGAACTCAATATTATTATGAACCACCTACAAACCACATGGTCGGCTCGTGGAAGTAGAATATAAAGGCAACTAGTACCAAATAATAGGTGCGGTACATTACAACTGTTTATAACAAATATCAATAAATTAGTGTTTTGGCTGAAAGAAAATAAAACAGTTCCTAAAAACCGTTCAATTCACCTAATACAAGATGAATATGATATAATATATCATATTACTTTACTAAAACGAAAAACTTCGACGTAGTATATAATATGAAATCTTGTTCTAAAATATTCTTTTAGCATCGAAAAGCGAAAAAATCTATGAACATTGAACAACAAATACTATCTGATATTTTACGATGAATAATGAGTTCAAAAATTTTATTTCTGTCTATTGAAAATATAGCTGAACAATATTGGCTTGTAAATTGTCTTGTGAATTAATTTTTGTACATCTCAAAAGGTGCTCACAACAATCTGCAATATAAAAAAGCAACTCCTACCATTTTATTTTTTGTTGCTATATAATTCACAATCAATAGACCGACAATTAAAAACAAATAGGTATGATTTTTACAAGATATTCGTGACTCAAAATAATTTTAATAATTATTTTATCTGAGATGAATATGAGAACTTAAAAAAATTTAAATTGGTGCACTATGAATAATAAACTTATGTTTTATGGAGGATTCAATGTTTCACATTTTTTGACTTCTTAACCGTCCACAATCAGAAAAATAAATGAATATAGATTAGCAGGACATATGCTCTCAAGTGTATGAATGGCAAACTGAAAAGTTAATAAAAACCATCAAAAAGTCTAATTAGCCAGTTATTTGTCGTATTAATATATATTGTTTATGATTGAAATAAATAATTGAAAATATATTATATCACGCGGTAACTTTTCAGTTTGCCCTTTATTAAACTTGAGAGCAGATTTCCTGAAATGTTTTGAAACTACTATGTCAGAACTTTTCTTTTTGATAAATTTATATGATTTAATATCATTCAAAGATATAAAAATTCATTCGCCTTGTATTAGATGAATCAATCTGTTTTTTCAGAAACTCGTTTCTTTTTTCAACCAAAAGAGTGATCAAACTCAAACTGTGGTTAATTTCATTTGTTAATATCATTTGTAATGTAACATGTTTGTTATTCGATAGATGCCTTTATATTCTACTTTCACGAGCCGCTGATGCAGGTTGTTCGAAATATGAAGATCGAGTAGGTCGACACGAAGAAGGGACGTTAAATTCCGATTAGTGAGTTCTATCCGCAATAGAAAGAAATAAACTTCAGAAAGTGCTCCCATAATTAATTTCAAGGAAGAATATATATATACCTAGTTGAACTATTCCTTACCTATCATGCAATAAGTGTACGAAGTCTGTTAAAAAATAGAGTGAATTTTCATATTTTTCAAGAAACATTCATCAGCTTGTGTTTTGTCCGCTTCAAAGTAGCCCGCCTCAGATATAATATACTTGTGCCAGCGTATTTTATAATCCGCGAAGCAGTTCTGATATGCACTTTCTTGTATGTCCTTGAGCTCTCTCAGTGATTCGATTTTCATCTCCCCAATTGTCAAAAAACGCCGCCCATTCATGGGTATCTTCAATCTCGGAAACAGGAAAAAGTCACAGGGGGGTAAATTTGGTGAATACAAGACACGATTACGGTGTCATTGAGCATATCTGTCAAAAAATGAACTGGAAGCGAAATACCGGACTCAGGAAACTTCTCTTCACCGTAGTGTTTTTAAATTGATACTTGAAAAAATACCTTTTGTAGCGGTCGTTTCCAAGTCAACTTTGAAGTGCAGCTTTCGCCGCGTAATAAAAATTATTACTAATACAGAATTTGTGAAAGTCAACAATTTCTTTGGAAAATATTCTTTTTGAAGAATCCTTATCTATTTTTCTATCGTGAATAATTTTCTGTTTTTGCTGCCGGTATGGATTTACCTCATTGGAATACACACCCGAAAATAAAACCCCTAGATTTCAGTTATATATAAAATGATTTTTTGACGTAGGCAAGTAATATCCACTCCGACTCATGGCAACCAAAATTTATTTATGCCTATATCGAAAATATACTTCGACATAGATGATATTACTGCACTGTAAAAAATTTGCACAATTAGGTACCTACTGGAATTTCAATAAATAAATTTATCGGTGTGGTTACAGCCACAAAAACAAAGTGAGTCTCTGAATATTCCACTAAAGTCACGAGAAAATTCAAGTAACAAACATGATACAAATAATAAATTATCATATTTCGACATTAAAAAACGAAAAATGCAAAAGGAAGGTCTAAGCAGCCCCTACAGTCAAGCAATTACTTAATAGTTCATAATAATGATCAGAATTACAAATATCATNACAAAAACAAAGTGATTCTCGGAATATTCCACTAAAAAGTCACAAGAAAATTCAAATAACAAACATGAAACAAATAATTAATTATCACATTTCGACACCAAAAAACGAAAAATGCAAAAGGAAGGTCAAAGCAGCCCCTACAGTCAAGCAATTACTTAATAGTTCATAATAATGATCAGAATCACAAACATCATAATATATTCTATACTGAGAGACTCGTACCTTCCCTCTTGTTTATAGCGAGTGCTTGTATTTAAGATAACTTAACCAAGTATGCGTCGGTGAGATGTAAATATAATATTTTAAACAAATGGGTCTGTATTGTTAGTTGCATCTATGTATGCTGAAAAATCTCATTATATATAATACCATGGTGTAGAACTGGAATCGGAGGCAAAATAAAGTTCGAATAAAACTCAAATCTTTTCGTCTTTTGCAAAGGTAATGTGCCGAAGGTTTTCGGAAGTAGTCGAGGTCGATCGACTTCATTACAAATATATTTGAAATAGATTTGGCTCTTACTGCATGATATGGAAGGAATAACTGTATGCAACCCATTGAAACTTAATTATGAAAGTCCTTTTTACACGCTTTATATTAGCTCAACCTGTATGTATGTTTGTTAGTTTGCTTGTAACTCTCAAGCTCAGGATCTGTATTTGACAGAATTATCGACATTATTGCTTGATCTATTAGCGGGCAGATGGCACTGTACGTAACCTCCTTGATATATCGTCATTATTGCTCGATCTATTCGCAGGCAGATGGCGCTGTACGTTACCGAAAAAATCAATGATCATTTTTCTAATCAATATACGGCTCATTGATCCCAAAGTTTAGATAAAATAAATATAGTTTAAAAAGACTAAAAAACACGCTTTTATAGCATATGAAACTAAAAAATGAAAAATAAATATAGTTTCAAAAACTAAAAAACACGCTTTTGAAGAACATCGAACTAAAAAGTTACACATTGTAAATATTTTAGAAATTGATATGTGATATAAATATTATTATCATTATTACTATTATTATTATAGAATGATGGAAGCATGCTTGAATTATAACCCATAACCCCAAAAAAGCTTCCTGTTTCTAAAATTCCACGAATGGTTTGTAGGCTCTCCCTATAGATATTATAAACTTCAAACTGTAATATCTCAGTGAATATTTATTCAATTTATGTCTATGTCAATTTTGTTGTCATTTTATGTAATTCTTCATGTCGTTCATTGAATCAATGTCATTTTCATTTCATGAAGTCGTGGCATGTGGTGGTCCTTGAAGTTAATGGCATTAATGAAATATTCATCATCTTAGTAGATGATATGACACATATTCCTTTGGTCCTTCAGTTATCTGAATTAGGAGCTCCTTCCATTACTCACCATATTCAGAACAACTTGCATATGGAATAAACTATTCGTCGTCAAATTCGGTTTCACAGTACTGAATGTTTATCAACCTTGTGTATCAGTGATTCATTTTCTTACTTTCATTTCCAGCCCTACTATATTCTTCTTGTTTCTTTTTTTAATTGCAACATATTTTCTAATGTTCATTTGGAAGAGCTGGTATCTCATTAAGTACTGAATCATCTATATCTATCTATGGTTCTGTCAATCGCTGTTTTCCGTCTGAAGGACAGTTGAACCGCTGAATGTGTTTTTCTAACGCTTGGTGGATCAAATATTTCGAACCCAACTTCCTCCATTTCATTGCAAGCTCATCGGAATTTATCTAATTGAATTATTAAAACACAGTTGGTTTTGAAAACTTCATCACTTCAATGACTCAACTGAACTGAAAATAATTAAATAAAATGATGAAAAAATGCAAAATATTTCTCTCAGTTACTTGTGGCCACCAAAAACATATTAAGGTATGTTCCAAAAGTAACTAGGGATGCATATTGTCTCCAACCCTCTTTTTAATTGTATATCAACGACTTTTTGAAAAAAATGAAGAATTGAATATTTTGCTTTGCTGACAACAGCACACTTGTCTCGTCAATCCATCTGGATTCCAAGATATCGCCTGCGGATGCACATCTTCACTGACAGCAGGAGGTTGCATATCATAATGAGGATCCAGAAGTAATTTCGAATTGGGGTTAAACTAACCACGTTCAATTCAATGCCACAAAAACCCAGGCATCGTTTTTTTCCAAATAGATAAATGTTTCCGAACCGGATACAATAATGTCAGGGCAGAGAAGTCCGCTTTGTGCTTCGATAAGTTTGTTGGGGGTTAAAATGGACACCAATATGGACACAATCATGTCCTTGGAATTGCAAAGGCTGCTTCTCAAAAGCTTAATACACTGTTCCGAACCAGGAAACTGTACACACCTCAGCAACTTTTAATGCTGCTGGATTGCATCCAGAAAACATCCGCCTGATTGGAAACGCGAACATCACTTGCAACCTTGATAGTCTAGGACATCGAAGAAAGGTTGGGGATTTATCTCTCTCCTATAGATACTTTTACGGAAAGTTTTCGAGTAACCTGGCACATTTGATTCCACCATATCAGAAGTACGTGACGGACTGTGTTTGGTCATCGTTTTGAGGTTCAACTCAGTACTTCACTAAACTTCAGTAAACTTCACTGTTTAAGAACTCTTCCATTTGGAGAACTAAGTTTATGTGGATTAAACTTCCGGAGGACGTTTTTCCAAATAAATCTAATGTGAATCGCTACTTCCGCACAGGCACCACTCTTAGAGCGCCTTAATGATTTTCCTATAGTGCTTGTGTTTTCTTCTTGAAGAAAAAGAAATGTGGTTTCGTGTTCCTAAAATCACCACTATTGTGGTTCCACTGAAAAACCAGTTATATATGGAACAAAGCTTCCTGAAAACTGGTGAACCAAACGTCAAAATACTAACCGATGATGTAGTGGAGATGACGAGTATGTATTTGGATTATTTGAACGAATGATTGCCGAAAAGTATATCGACCACTTTTATTTGGTTTCGAGTAAAATACAAAAACCTTTCTGAACCAAATAGGTTTTGTAATTGAAAAGTAAAAAATTGTAATATTTTACTTACCATTTCCTAAAAAATGTACATTGAAAAATTTTATTGATTCAGGTACCTTTAACTCCGAACATATCCTGTTATCAACTAGTGTCTCTTTTGGGTAATGCGAACAATGAACGGCCTAGCTCGAAACAGGTTTGTGTAATAACTCAGCTCACTGTTCACCACATTCAATTTTTTTGTCCTCTTCAACTGAAGTTTCATTTATCATGGGCCAATGGACCTACGTCTCTTCTTCAACATGTCAAAAAATATAATAGATGTAAAACATACACTTATGAGAAAGTGATATCCCTCTTCACATCAAAATATGCATTTATCCTAACAAAAGACAAAACTGTACTAAACTCGTAATTTCAAAAAACGACTCGGGTTATCATCTATTTCTAAAATCACCCATTCATTCGTTTCAATAAATGCATATTACTGGAATTTTTCCCCAACGCCAAACCGTTATTTTACCACCTCGACACGTGTTTCGATCACCAAGTAATCATCTTCAAGAGGAAGATCAAACTAACTGTTTGATATTCTTCTTGAAGATGATCACTTGATGATCGAAACACGTGTAGAGGTGTTGAAATAACGGTTTGGTGTTGGGAAAAAACTCCAGTGATATTCATTACTACACCAAAGGTTCGAAACAGTACATCACAAGTCATCAAATGCAAATGAAAACAGACAGGAGTACAGAATAGTAAAGATATTTTTATCGTCAGCTCATAAAATTCTCCAAAGTTAGGAACCCTTTATGATTTTATCTTCCTTCGACGATTTATCGGATTCTATAAGTAGGTAACTCTTGAAAAAGAACGGCCAACTTCAATATTCAGTTTGAATATTAAAAGAATTTTCATTTGGAAAATGTATGATCAGAGTATATGGTTGATTTCCATTTTCCACATTGTAAATATTTTAGAAATTGATATGTGATGGAATTGGCTGATACTTGATGAAAGTCCGTATTGTATTTACGTAATACTTTGTGTTTCGCCATTCTATAGCGAAACACGTGTTGAAGTTTTGCAAACTGTCCACAGTTTCTCACAATGAAGTGTGTTACTTTAATTCAGCATAGATACGCTTTAAGAAGCTATAGTTTCGGAAACACGTGTTGCATTTTTTGTAAAACCGTTTGGTAAAAATCTCACAATTAGTGTTTTTTGAATAATTTAGAAATTGACGTATCAGTGAGACAATTGACACAACCTTTCTATTTCAATAGTAACCAACGATTATTTATTTTTACGGTAATCGGTATCAAAAATGTTGGTTAGGTTAGGTTAGGAAGTGGATATTTTTGAAACATATCTTTAGAGTGAACAAAACAGCGCAAAATTTGAAAAGATTCATGAAATGTAGAGCATATCTCCCACCTGATTGAGCCTTCCTCAATCCCTCAACTCATAATTTACTTCTAAAGATATATTCTTCTTTCTATAAAACTCCCCTGTCTCGAAAGGTAGGTACTTCTTTGTGGTTTTTGTTTAGAACGTCATTTATATATACATGAATAAAAAAAACATCGAAATTGCAAAACATCGGAATTTCTTGGATGACATTCAAGAAATGAAGGTGTAGAAATGACATTGAGTGAGAATGACAACATAATTCACTTCACTATCTCCAATTATGTTGACCGGTTACATTTCAACATTAAAATAAATCGATTTTTGATCGAAACACTTCAGACTGCATGGACATGGAACAATTCAGGTCAATGCAGTCTACCCTGGAAAGTCACTTAATGTTTTATAATTTATCAATTAGAGATCCAAATCACCAAAAGTAACTGGGTGGCCATGAAACAATGACTGTTTCGGGCGTAACAACAAAGTAAATGTAAATTTGCTTCAGGACAGTTCCGTGAGCAGTCCCACCTTAAAACTTGTGGAGGTATCTCACGAGTTCGAAACTTGAGCAATCTCTTTCAAGCGGAAGCATTCCACGATTATTCTGCAGAAAAAACTAAGGCCAGAGCTACGTTAATGGTTCATGATTGATTGTGCAAGAATCAAGTGTAAGAGGCTATAAAAAATACGGGATCTACCGTTCACTGATTCCAGCCCTTTAGCAAAGCCTCCCCAGTCTTCATTACAGGGTGTCATGAGAAAAACTTGCGGATGCATATTTTTCTGGAGACGCACAGCAAAACATTTTCGGTTATTCGGGCTGGTCAATTTTGTTCATGAGGGGTGAGGGGTTTTACAATTTGCTTCTATTTTCAGTCATGCTTCTCCAACACGTGTCAGAGGTGAATTGCACCTAACATTTAAAATTAAAAGAAGGGGTTGGAATTGTTTGAAATTAGGTATGCTTATCAAATTAACACGAAATACGGTGATTCACATTTTTGAGTTTTAATTCTGTCTGTCTGTCTGTTCTGTTTAAAATCTGTTTTTCCGTTAATCAGCTGTCGCCCCCATACGAACGACAACTCTCAAAAGTTAGGAACTTGTGCGAGCTAAGGACTAACGAGGTCTTACCTTTTAAAGTGTGATTCCTAACACGGTTGCAGAATCATTCCAGCTTCAACCAGATAAATTATCTCGAGAAAAATATCTGCTCGAGGCGGGAATCGAACACACGGTCTTTCGATCGTGAGTCGGGCGCACTACCGCCGCGGCCAATTCCACAACAAATATTTTTTAATAAACTATGAGTACTTTGTATAAACTGATATCCGACTGATGGAGCTACCGTACTTTCTTTTATGTTTGTTCCATATTTTACCACTTGATATTTTTCAACTCCAATCTGTATATGACGATTTCCATGCTTGTAAAAAGTCTCAGGAAAAATATTGTATTGAAAAAGTATTGTATTGTATTGTATTGTATTGTATTATATTGTATTGTATTGTATTGTATTGTATTTAGGGAAACGCGTCCCAAATGAAATTTATTGTGAAAACTGTATAAATATTATCATGGATAGTTTTATTACTATTATTATCATTCTTTATTGTTTTCGATACCGATGAAAAAACATGATAACGAAGTGGCCAACCACCTATTCCTTGACAATGAGGTTCCTCAATTTGAAAACTTCGATAATAAAAACGGACAAAATGATGGGGCATTAAGACAAAATGTGATGTACCTAGAGTTTGATAAACATGCATATTGCACATAGAACTCTATGGAATATTGCATACCTTTGAAAGCTAGTCTAGAACTACGTCAAGCAAATTTGAGCAACTATTCGAATGTTGTGGATACGTATTTGAATAGTTTGAAAAGTGAAATCGGTTTGTGGAGACCGGCCTCTTAAATAGTTGACACTGAAAAAAACCTATCAAAATCTTCATCGAGGCATTTGGTGTCGTATTTTTTAAATATTTCCCTTTTTTTAGCTGCTCGTACACGTTGACTAACTTGAGTGAAAAACTCCCGACAGTTGATTGACTCGAATCACTATTTCATTTTACTAACTCCAACTGCCGCATTGTTTTATGGTGGACAACTCGAGTCGATTCATTTTTGTTTTGATTAGTTTCTATTTCTTCATTTTTAGTAGGCAAGCTCGTATCGAATGGCCTGACATCATTTTTTTAGGTCGTGAGGCCAGTTTGGTTTAGGCTATTTTATTTTTTCTTGCATACACTAGACTTTAAGATGGAAAAATCACGAGCAGAATAACGAAAAACTGAAATGTTCATTTCATTTGATATTATCAAATGAAAGTTGATTATTGCAGTAAAATTTCGTCTCTAAAATACTCATGATAATTTTGAAAATCAAAAATAAGAATCGCCGTATTTGAGTATGTTATTAAAGTTTTATTTTTTTAATTTGTTCTGGTAGATGTAGAATTTTGATTCAAGCAGTAAAGACGCTCTTCAATTAGTGATTTTTGTTCAATTTTCAAACACATTCGCAATGAAATATGAGAAATATGAAAAATGTGAAATGATAGTATGTTTTATACAAACCGGAAAAAGCAGTAAGCAATTTGTATCACGAGAGGTATCCAGAGAGAAGACAACTTTTTAGTACATTTTCGCAAGATTGCGACACAACCTAACTGATGGTGGTCAATTTGAAAAAAAAGACCAGTACAATTCTTATACTTGGGCACAACAAAATCCCAATTGTCACCCATTTTTGGCTGCAAGTTTTGGTACTAATTGAAAGAGGCAGTGATGCAAAGTTTTGCTTCTCTCACTCCTATGAACTAATAAATTAGGCAAAAAACGTTTAGAAAAGGTATCGCCTATATGTAAAAGAAGCTGGTAGACATTTCGAACACCTTCTCTGAAGAAATATATTTCATTATTATTGTTGAAGTTTCATATATCAGTAGTAAATATAGTATAAATTGTTTACTAAAACTATGCGTCTTGATTACTGTTGTGAAAAGCTTTCTCAACATTTGTTATTTCATCGCCGCATCGTCCAAAGCCTACTTGATCAAAGTGTACGTTTCAAAGTCTACATAAAAAAACCTAAGAGCTCTATATTTCAAAGATGACTCTAGCAAAACATCAAGTGTGCTACATTTTCAGAAAAGTAATTTTGAGCTCTGTTGAAATGTGCAGGAATATATAGGGTGTCTCATTAAAACAAATAGCTTTCCATCAATAACTATTATTGATATCTCATTCGAAAAAAATTAATTTTTTACACCATTGAATTCTACGTACAAATTGCTACGTAAATGTTTTCATAGAAACGAGAAATTTTCGACAGGAATAAAGTTGCAGCAACTTTTCGAAAATGTACATTCTCCCTTTTTCTGAATTTTTATCACCTTAGTATATAGTATTGGATAGTATCTATGAGTTCTATCGAGCACTTTGATCTCTTTGTACCTTCTCTAATTGAAGTCTGACGATTTTTTCTGTAGTGTCAAAAATGTATCCCAGATATTTCTCAAAAATTTTGCTGACACGGTCGAAGTCGCAATTCACGATCATTCCACTCCATCCCATTTGTAGGTTAGATCAGATTTTTCATACTATTCTGTCAAAAAAAAATCCTAGTGTTAGTTGTTATTCTTGGTTCAGCTTGGTTGTACTATGGCAATGATAAAAGGTTCTTTTTGAACTCAAGGTTGACCTACATCAATTCCACAATTCGATGAGGAACTTTAGGTATTTACAAAGTTAGTTCAAGATGATTAATGAAATATGGAGATTAGATTTTCATGGGTTTTTATAACAAGCATTCTCATTTAATACATCTTCCGTTGGAAAGGTTTTCCTTAAAATCAGAACTCACTTGAATTTGAATATAAAATCTTATCTCTCCAGTGAATTTCATTCAGTTGAATATCCAACATAAAACAACTGCTGTATTAATTCTCCTGTAAAATTATTTTTGAAAAGTTTGTCGATTCATCAATGAACCTACTGTCGATAAACAATCAGTTCTTGAAACAGTGTTCTTGAAATATAACTTTGTCTCCTGTGATCTACCTCTGTCTCGGGGTACCGATTGGTGAAGTGAAATCAGAAGTGAAATACCTTGCTTTTATTCTCTCTATTTTCTCCGATTTGGATATGCTCGCCGGTGATCATTTCAATTATCCTAATAAGCACTTATTACTGTTTGAATAAGAGGCTTCAGGATATATTTCCAATGGAATTCTAGAGAGCTTAGCTGCTATTATTATAAACCCGTTGCTGTTCGATGACGACTTGTTGATATGTTTCATAATTCGGAATTATCGAATACGGATAATACCAAAAGTGATATATGACAACTTGATAGGTAAAAATTGAAAGCATGACTTCAAAAGTGTTCTTACGTAACTATATTAGCATACAATAAATTATAGATTCCTCATATACTATAGAACTGAGCACAGCAGGAAACTAGAAAGATTGTGTTACCTCATTCATTATTTATATAATAGTTATCAATGATGTTTTCATTGGGTCGGTCCTAATGTCATGTAATCCGTCTATTGCGTACACATCTTCAAGGATTCAAATCCTGTCATATGTCTTAAAATACCTTGTTTTTATGCTTAACGAACCGGTAATGTACACCATGTTACATAGGCGTCGATGGTGGAAAGGCTCAAGTTGTGATACCAAATGCCAAATATACATTATATTTAGTGCGTACGATCCTAAATCACATTTGAGACCCAAAGTGAAATGAAAGTGATTGTTATTTGTTAACAACTACTTAAGAATTTTGACTGTTTGAGTTATTGTCGTTATTTGAGGAAAATAGCATTTCGTATTTCTGGTTAGTTGTATCGCAAGAAACTTATAAATACTAGTACTAGAGCTACTAAACTCATTTATAGGAACACGGATGAACTGGACGTCAAAGACAAATATCATTCATCCCAACCACTAACACAGCTTATATGCTAACTCAAAATTCAATGTGTCCAGCTGACTGGAACGATTATTGCCATCTCAAAACTGTAGCATTTTATTATTAGGGGTTCCTTATTCATATGCAGGTGAAGAAGACGTTTTTGGGTCCAGATTACCAACGCCGATCGATTATATTTTAGTCTAACAATTTTCAATTGAAGGTAACTCATATACAAATTGAACTGAGAGCTAACGGCAACAATGTTAAATGTTAGAACTAAATTCTTACCGGGGTCATTTTTATTGTCTATGACAATAATATACAACATGTCCAAAATAAAGAGGGCTAGTGTAGGAAAATCGGAAGCCGTAAGAGATAAAAAGTCGTCAGTTAAATCATACACAAGGAGCTCATTCGAATGACATTTTAAAATCAACGAAGTGAACGATTATGGTGATACATCCGGAAAGTTGTCATCAAAGAGTTTAACAGATAATTCTTTTTCGGCCCATACAAAATATTGAAATGTCAGTATATAATGTCAATATAAAAATCTGTAAACCCCATATTGTACAGTTTAAAAGTGTTTTTCGTTTTTCAATATCCGAAAATGGCAAATTTCGGTTCTTTCCGAACTTCTCCTCAAACTAATCGGAATTTCATACATTTTTAAACGTCATTTGAATGAATTCTAAAATGGGTAACTTTTTTCTGTTTTCTTTGTATCTCTCCCGGTTTCCGATTTTCTTATGCTAGCCCTTCTTATCTTTGACACAGAGTATATAATCTACTGCATAATTAAAAAAAAATACTTGAAATGTTATGTATGTCTCAATGGGCATTGTTTCATTATAATTTGGCGATATCTGGACAGAAAATATTCCAAAAAGAATCCTCTGAAAGTGTTATCCAATATTGACCACGACTGATTTCTAGACATATTTTATTTTTCTACTATAAAAACTACTGTTAGACGATAATTTCTCGTTACTCATGAGAAGTTCGCAAAAAATCCCAGCATTGAAGTTTGAAGTTCACAACTTCTCAGCATTATCAACAACAAGGGATGAATCAGTAGTCCATAAAAATGGATTCCAAATATATGATTGTTATTTATTTGGTTAGTTCTAGGGCTCTGAAGAAGTCACAAGAAGTTGTGCTGATATAAAATGATGATACTATTTCTCTTACTGATCTCGAATGAATATAATAATAACTATTCATTAATAAAAAATGTTACCATACATTTGATATACAGGAATGAATATGGAAGTTACAGTGCTTAGGAGGGATATTAGTAACGTACTTATTGATTTACAAAATAACAACATAAACAAGTATTCTATGCTTCAAATTACTTAAGCTGAATGAAATACCTTAAAGATACAGGTACCCAAAAAACACATAAAAATAAAGAAGAAAATAAAGATTATTTTCTCCCTCAACATCCTATAGATTATTTTAGTAGTACAAGGTAGGCTAAATATTGATTTGAGCATGTGAATGTAATGGTTTCCCAATACAACAATAGGAGTCAATGAGGTACATAATTTTATTCTCCAATAACCACTATAAAATCATAACTGAACTAAGATTCTACTGAAGTAAAATACATTTCTTGATGAGATCCATATTTATCGAATATCGAATTTGTCAGAATAGGTAGATAATACACTCCTCACTTTCGCATGGGAAGTATTTCACATGTAAATGATTGTGAAGTTGATTATGCAGCTTTCGCCATGATGAGATTATTAATTTTGAAATTTAAGTGAAACTCATTTGAGCTATATTGAAAAGATCTGTCTAGTAATTTGCATGACAAAAAATCTCAAAATCATCGGCAAAAAATCATCATCTGATCCTCAATAAGAGACCTTATACTGTACTTTGTAGCACATCATAGTTTCAAAGTGACCCAAGATTTCTTGAATTTCAACACAGCACACATGAGCTTTGCAACTGTTTAGTGAGTTTAAAAAAAACTGTCTATCTATCTGTACCAAAAGCTTTAGCCACAAGGTATTTACATATGTTAAAGAAAATTTACATATCTTGATAATTGTTGCACCAAATTTTAGATTCTTCTTCTTTCCAGAAAAAACAACAACAACAACTTTACGAAGAGGCTGAGGAGAGTCTGCCACCTGCTGAAGAAATTGAAAGTGACCGTCAACAACGTGTCTATCGTGGACAACCTCTTACAATAGGGCAAGTGCAGAGAGATAGGGATGGAATAAGATATTCCAATGCGATATCTGTGAGTAGATTTTCAACATTTTGAGTAGTGTTAGAGTACTGATTATAAATTGTGATGTTGATACTTAAAAAAATCACAAAAAACTGGAATTTGATAATGGATGATTTTAAAGAACCTATGCAAATGAAAGGAATTATTCAAGTAAATATTCAGAAACGAACAAGCTATATTCGATATAAAAAGATGTTATTTGCCAATTCGCATGGAAATGCTCAGCCAATCGTTTAGTTGTAATGTTATGCAAAACAATTTTAATTATATTCACAAAATGTTACTGTTACTGTTATGTTACAAATATTCAGTTGCGTAATCAACAAATTTCCACATTAGACCAGTACTTTCGTCGGAACTATTTGTTGTCTATGTCTGAGGAGGCTATTAATACTACTAGATCCGTTTCAAAGTCAAGCTTCGAAATCGGTCGATGAATAACAAATCGTTTTCTATATCTATCTCATGAAAGCAACATTTGAATCAGTATGTCGTTTAGAAACAAAAATCTTGAGTGAGAAGATTCTACAGCAGACAGCGATTCAACTAGATGTTAAAGACAGGTTGAATCGTTGCATTCAACACTTGGCCTAACACACAAACCACCTGTTTGTGGCCTAACAGCAGATAGCAGCAAGATTATGAATTCAGCACTTTCATTCTGTGGTATATCAGAATTAAATGACAATAAGTTGATCATACATGAAATTCAAAACATTTTTGAACACGAGGGCTATATGGTTAGATGAGGGCTCTCTTTAACCCTACCCAGTTTCATGAATAGGTATGTTAATACATAATAATATATTTAGAAAAGAATAATGGTAATTACTATTTTACATGTGTGCCGTATAAATAAAAATATTCAATCTGTTCAGAACCCTGCATTTTGCAATTTTAATTCTAATCGAAAATTATAAAAAGGTTGTTGAACAAGGGTAAAATTTCGTTTAAATAGTGTGGAGCAAAACATGAAAATTATTATATAATAAAGAATACATGGAAGAATTATGTGAGCCTTGAATCTTCCTTTTATTATATTGAGGTAGAGAATCAAAGAATAATGAACAGTAGTAATTACTGTAAAGAATAATCAATATCTTAATTACCCTCAGTTTCATACACGATTTCTTGAAATTACTAAAGTATTATGTATCTGAAAGTCATCTGCGCATTAGTGCGCACGACAATTGAATAATGTGAGAGTAAAATTGAAAATGAATGGTGAAACATCGGACAGCCCAGAATACTCCCCTGCACAACGACAGAATGAGTTTCTATGGATGAGAATGGTCGTTTCTGACCTTTTGAACTCGGCCAAAAAGATAGCTTACCAATCATTTCACTGATGAATTGTGGAAACCAAGATACTTCTGTTTAATGAGCAGATTTATCAAGTCAGACTCTTTACTTTGATCAAGAAAAACAAAGACCAGATATGTGTGTATGATGAGGTCAAATAACGTTGGTATAACCAATTTGCCAGTCTATTTTGACAAGTAAAATTTCTACAATATTTTAATATTTTCAGTAGGCATTATAAACTCTTCCTTATTTCTGAAGGCTAGTATTTGATTAATCTCAATAAGTTATCTTTCTTTTTTTTTCTTTTCTCTGACTATTTCATTCATTTTTTTATTTTTTACATTTCTTTTTTTTGAGGTTTCTCGTTTGTTTACTAAGAATTTAAGTATATACATATTTGTTCTAAATTCGTTCTCTTTTTTCTTTATTCCTTCTTTTAATTTTTTTTCTCCTTTTTTTATTTTTCCCTTCTTTTTCCCGTTTTCTTTCTTTCTGTTTCTCTTATCTTCACATTACATTATATAAACGGATTTACATTCGAAAAATGTAAACTTTCACGGGTTTTCTGGCCGTGGCTAGAAAACCCGGAAAATATCGCCCAGTAAGAAAGTAGTAGATAATGCGTTGGATACAGCAGGAACAAGAACCAGAGCACCAGCTGGGGTATTGTGACCGTTACCAAATCACCTTTGAAAATGTCTACCGCAGCAGTAGACGAAACGTCAGGCATACAAACCTGCAGACCACGGCCAGAAAACCCAGAAAATAGTCTTCATGCCGATTTACATTCGTTTAGATCGTAAAAAATACCCGACATATAAGGTAGCTGATAGTCCTGTTAGGTTTTATTCGAAAATAATTTTGAAAAGATTTGTATTGTTTCTATTGGCTACAAGTTCTTCCAATCTTATTAGTTACGGCATATGTTCACATTCCCGTTCTTTACTTATGATGCACTGTTTCGGACCTTTGGTGTAGTAATGAATATTTCTGGAGTTTTTTCCCAACACCAAAAACTGTTTTTAAAGATTTTTAATCTTTAAAAATCTTTAAAAACAGTTTTAATCTTCCTCTTTGAAGATGATCACTTGGTGATCGAAACACGTGTCGAGGTGTTAAAAATAACGATTTGGTGTTGGGAAAAAACTCCAGTAATATTTCCGTTCTTTGTATAGGTTACCAATATGTTCTTTATTTTCCACACATTCTACAAGTAAATGATCTGAAGTACCAGTTTTTTCACATGAGCAGTTTGAATTTTCAGCTATCCCTATTTTGAATTCATGTTCTGGGTACAATGCATGTCTAGTTCGCATTCTACAGATTGATCTAATGAAAGACCAGATATGTCCCTTGCCTTATTCCCAATATCATCAATTACTTTCAGTAATGCTGTTTGGTTTCATGTTTTTGTCGAAAACCCGACTGCTGAAAGTATTCTGTGCTATCCATAAAATTTTTTATATTTTTTCAATAGACATGAAATTAAAACAATGCTAAGGCAGTTTTCCACCAAACGGACAAAACCGCAACAAAACAGCAAAATCTTGAGTGGTCAAAATAAGAAACATTTTGAAAACTTTGTATCGCGGGCGACTGTTTTTGTCCACAACGAAATGCCCCGTCGTGTTTTTGTAAACTGTGGAAATAGTCGGCGACATTATTACTTTATTTGAGGTGTGAATCTGTGGTGGGTAAAAATTTTGATTATTGGCACTAGGCAGTCTTTTTTTATTGATTTGTTGTATTGTTGTTCATCTCAAACAAGAATGAGATTTAATTTCCCTGTGTAGAAAATGAGCAAAAAAAATAAATGGGCAGTTGAAGAATGCAGCACCCCTACGAACGACAACCCTCAGAAGTCGAAACTTGTGCGAGCTAAGGATTAACGAGGTCTTAACTTTTAACGTATGATTCCTTGACGGAAAAAGACCAACGATTTGGAAACGAAGTATGAGGACTTCGAAAGAAAAAGAAAATATATAAATAGCCCCAGTAGTCCCAGTATATTTAACAAATTCTCAAATTCTTGACATAAAGATGTATTCAATTTGATAGCTTCAATCATATTCTCCGGTAGTAAAAAAACTACACTCACAATTAGAAATAAATAATAAATTGATGGATGTAGCCGTTTTCACGAAAGCTGATAAATCGAATGTCATCGTTATCCTTGAACGAGAAACATTTGTTCAGAAAAATGAGTCATTCAAACATTACTGTCATCAAGAAAGAGTCAAGGAAAAATAGTCAAAATTTACTGAAAATTTTCCTCTCAGATACTAAAATCATTTTCACGGAATCAGAGAAACGGAGAATCATCAACATGAACCCCTCTTGCTCTAAACTATATGACCTGATAAAAACACATAAAGAGGATAACCCCATAAGACCGGTAGTTTAGTATATAAATAGTCCGGTAAGAGAACTAGGAATACGTCTTAACAAAAGTTGTTCAAAAATATTACCGATTTCGTCATACCTCACAGCATTCAAAATTCACTGACTTTAGTGGAAAACATGAGGAATCAAACCACGCCACATAATTCAAGTTTAGTTTCATTTGATGTAAAGAGTATGTTCTCCAACCTACCGTACAAACCAAAGTAGACCATATCACTTCCTTTGAAGTTTCAATTCAAAGGAAGTGATATGTGTGCCTAAATCAGAGCTACCTACAGTTCAACTACAAATTTTATAAACAGGATTCAGGTTTACCAATGGGCTTACCCCTTAGTCCACTTTTAGCAGACATATTTATGAACAGCTGGTAGACTACTATAGTAAATTCCGACCCGGATAAAAAACATATTCATTTTTGGTACAGATATGTAGACGATATTCTCACCTGTTTCAGAGATACTACACAACAGCTGAACCAATTTATGACATTCATGAATAATCTCAATAGCAACATTCAGTTCACACTCGAAACAGAGATAGAGAAACAGATAAATATCTTAGACCTGACCATTACACACAATCAGAATAAATTTGAGTTCAATGTTTTCAGAAAACCTAGCTATACAGACATTACCATCCCAAGCGATTCTTTCCATCCAAACAATCATAAAGTAGCAGCCTACAATTCAATGTTGCACAGAGCATTCTCACTGCCTTTGTCTGCTAACAATCTAGCTAGGGAAATTGATATCATTACACAGATAGGTCATAATAATGGTTTCAACGCAGATACTATCTAGAAGTTAGTCAGAAAACTAAGCCGTAAATTCACTCACAGATTAATATACACACAGGTCAAACAATCAGAAATCAAGAAATGGGTAACTCTAACATATTTTGGAAAAAGAACAGAGATAATTGCGGGTTTCTTCAAAAAAAAAAAAATGTGGAAGTGGCATTCAGACCACATGCCAGGTTATGTGATTTCCTTTTCAATACCAAAGATAAGGTGGACCAGTTGGAGAAATCTGGAGTTTATAAGCTTAACTGTCCGGAGTGTAATAGTGTTTATGTGGGCAACGTGATCGAAATTTTCAAAAACGGTATGCTGAACATGAAAGGTCCTTCTCTCTCTCTCTCTCTCTATTTTAGATGGTCGTTGCTTCCTATCGTCAGGCGCATATGAACAATGCTCCTCCTGTTGCCTAACAGGAGCTTCGTCGGGGGGCGCAGCGGTCTTGCACAAAGCAATGCTGCCACCCATTTTTTTAACTTTTTATAATAAAAAACACTAGTTTTTTTTTAACAAAAACAATTTGATTTTTTGAAGTCGCCTCCTACTTGGGAGACCTTTTGATAATTTTTCACATATATAGCCCCCTTTACGTGGTTATCCGAACCACCCCGGCCTGGATACCGGCGTGAATAAAGGGGGCCACTTATTCATCCCTTTTTTAGACACTCCACATTTCAGTTTTAATACGACACAAAACAAAACGGAGCCCCACGATAGCACATGGCATCCGCGTACCTTCTTTGTGGACGGACGTTATCAGCACGTACGGAACTATGAAAGGTCCTTCAGAATAGAAAAAAATGATTCGACGTTTTCAAACTATTCCTTGGCATGCAACCACAAGTTCCCGAATCTAATCGATACGGAAATTTTGCACTATGCAAGGAAGGGTTACAAACCCAATTATTTAGAATCCTTGGAAATTCACAAACATAAACATTTATGTTTTCAAATTAGCACATCCGCATTGTAAATTGTAAATTCAGGTACTTGGCGTGATTGAGTATTACCTACAGGGGTGCTATATAAATGCTAATGTGATAAACCATCGTTTGTTTAATAAGTTTGAAGTGTCCTTATAGAACGAAACTGCAGTAACATTAGTTACAAATAAAAGTGGTAAAAGTTTCAATTCTCTTTTCTTCATTAAAAAATAAATAGTTGGCAACTCAGGTGAATACGGTTAGTCTCTTCATATTTTTCAGTTAGTGGATTTATATTCCATGTTTCTAATTTCACTTTTTCTCTTTTTTTTATCAGTCCTATACGACTCCAATTTCATCTGAATGGCAGATTACAGAGACAAGAGACGTCTATTTCGTCAATTTTTTATGCTTATTATATTTCACTGACATTGGCAGATAAGCTTCTAATTTCAGTTCAATATTATTAGTCGATAATTCAGTTTTGATTGTACTCAGACGAATTTATTTGTAAACAAAGTGCACGAGATCCCTCCATTTGTTCGAAACCCAAGTAACACACATAATTTGGGCCAATCTTGGTTCAGTAATACGAAAAAAATTGCTGAATATTGTAAACAATATAATGGCAAAAAAAATTAAATTTGGTGATATCGATCTTTGGGCAATATTGAATTGAAATTCTGAAACAATATAAGAATATCAAATATCAACTGAAATAACATTTATCAATGAAAAAAGTATCGGAGATTAATGAAAAGATGTCTGAAAAAAGTAACGAAAAACAAAAACAGGTTATTTTCTCATTTTTATAGTTGTCAAATAAAGTTCAATACATTTTTATTTCAGTGTGAATTGGGGGTATATTTCTAGGAGAGAATAATTTTTGGGAAGAAAAGAAAAAGTCTTTTGGCTCTCACTTCTCAATTTCTATAAATTGTGGGAGACTTCCAAAGGAAGAAAGAAAGTAATTGAATTTGAAATGAACTCTTCACACAGATGTATAGATCATGCATAGACGTAACAAACTGTGGGAAAAATCATCCCAAAACAACTACTTTCACATGAACATTGAAGCACACGAAAGAATGCATACTTTCAAAACAACTACTTCCAAATGAACTTTGAGTTATACGAAAGCACTTTTTCCTAACCAGTTTGTACTCCAAACATTCATTATGGATTTGTATCAAATACCATTCATAGAAACGCTACACAATTTGATATATGAAACAGTTGCGATATAAAATTTCACTTACATGAAACACTTTCATCCATAATGACAGACTTCGGAAGTTTCGGAATAAGAAATTTGTTTTATTACCTCATCAGCATCTTTTTGGATAACATTACAAGAAGAAGCACTCCTTTCATTCATAATAATTATGACTTTGTTACGGATGAGTTAAATCTACGATTACAGCCTATTTGATTTAATCTCAACCATAGAAATCGTGTTTGAATCGAAAAAGATATGTTTTAAGGAGAGATTAATTTTTTCCATCTTCATACAAAACATTCTGGTAAACTTTTGAATTTCATTCCTATCGGCTTTGCAGAACTGGTTTCACGTAATTTCATACTACTAGGTCAACGGGAAGAAGTCACGATTAGCAGGTAGTAAATACTAATCAATTTAATTACACAATTAACTGTGACGGTGCACTTGGTAATAATGTTTTGAAATTTGTTGAACTGTTCTGAAACGGTATTGGTATGTCCCCATCGTGTGGACGGAACAACTCACTATTGAAACCATACTTGGTATCGTAAGTGATGAAAGAGGGAACTGGTCTGAAATATCAATGAGTTTCAACTGATTCCTGATTGTAAAACCGGAACTTTGTGTATTTCCTAGTAAACTTATTTCTATCGTAATTGCAAATTCCTTTAATATGTCATAAACCAGGCCAATTCTATTATCATTACCACGATTTTTATCGATTCAATGATTTTCTTTCAAAACTCGAAGTTCAACTGTTAATTAGTTTAATGAGATATTCACGGAAAGTGGTTATACAATAATAGAACAGATGTTTTGAAATTCTGTTTCAATTTCACATAAAGTCAAAGTAAAATTTCAACTATTTCAGTTGTTTCCTTTTTTGTTATTATATTCAACAAAAAGTTTTTTTTCAAGGAAAACATAATATCACACATTCCACGTCCTATTTTGTAAGAATTGAATACCAAATTGTCTCGTAATGTTTAATTCATATAAACTATTCATCGACAAATGAAAAAGTCACTTTCACCTGAATTTTCACATGAGTTTCAACCAAAATTAGCGAGAAGATGCTTTGCTCTGATGAAATAAGCGTTGCCAAACACATTCGATTGTTTTGTTTCGTTACCTAAGTAGAAGACTGAACTCCATAGCTGCCTTGGATGTAATTATATATTTATATTATTCTCGTTTTGTCAGGTTTTCCAATCCACAGGATCCTTGATTTACAGAGCAGTAGATGCAAAATGACACAATTTTATTGTTTTTTTTTTTCGTTCATTCTCTTGGAAATATAGGAAAAAAGTTGGAAATAAAAGTATTATTTAGAATGTTCGGAGGGTGCAATCATTGACAATAATTTATATTAACAGTACTCATTTGGAAATCTGACAAAAATTAATGTTTCATATAGGGTGTTTCACATCGCGAATGTCTAAAATGTCCATTCAGACAATAAATCAGCCATGATCGCCCTAGAAATTTCTTGTTTATTCATCGGTATAAAAAGTGTGATAGTTTCACAAGAGTAATTCTTGGATCCATTACAATTTCTATTTTTATGAATGATCTCCCCAAATTTCTAACAAGGTATACAATTATTAAGTTCGCACACGATAAAACTATCACAATTTCGTGCAAAATATTCGAAAAAATTTAAGAAATGATTTGAAAAGAAATGGACCTATCTTGAACAAAAATGTCCTTCCAAACGTTCTCATCAGGATAGATAAATCTCCGAATTCAATAAAGAAATTGAAATTCAAGGGCAAAACCAGACTCATTCAGGAACCTGGTTGAATTCAAATTCAACTATATCACATTTTAATTGGGATTGCAAAAGATCCTTCCTATAACCCTAAAATACGATTATAATTGAAACTACTTAAAAAGTATCAATTATTTTATTCGTTTCATAGAACTGGTATAGAATTTCCATTTTATTAATTATCTGGTAATAAATATGAATACCATACCATTTTATGTTACGATTTCTAAATAGTTGTCATGTTTGAAATAAATATTGAAACAAATTAATTAGGTATATTTATTTCGAAAAAACAAATCAAGAAATTATAAAACAACAAATTTATCAAAAATGAATGAAGTGATGAAATTATTGATAATACTAAAAATAATCAGATCGAAATATTTGAACGAGTTAGTCGAAACAAAAATAACGTCAAAAACAGAAAAACATTTGATAAGTAGAATTTGGAACCCCCGTCTCAGAAGAGAGACAGCTTTTTGGTTCTAATGAGGAAGAAGTGTTTTCAATACAGGGAAAAAAAGAGTAAAAATTAATGAGCAATGGTTATAAAAACCGAATAAAAATGTAAGAAATCTAAGTTATAAATAAAGCTAACTGACGAAAAAACGCAAAATTAAGAAAAAGAATCCAAACTAAGTTACCTCACGACGATTCGATTGTTAGCGATAATTCAGAGATCACTGTGGATACCTTCTGATACTCGAAACATAGTGAATTGTTTTTCTTATTTTCAATTTTTTTGATTTTTTTCATCATTTATCTTCGATTATTTTAATTTTCATTTCATTTTTATTGTTTCTATATAACTGAATTGTATCATTAATTGATTTTCCCAAATTTAGAAATATATTTCAATAAAAAATGCCTATCGCCATCTGACAGAGTGTTTTGTATAATTTTGGCGAGTATACGTTACTGGAGATCTCACCGACGTTATGGATGCTTTAAATTTAAATGTTCTCAGTTTGTCTATAAATAATTTCTGTGAGATGAAGTATATATGATTTGGCAATATTGAAATTTTGCAGTCTTCCTAATGGTCGATCGAAAAAGAAGTGGATATAGGCCCGTGATTTGAAACTAGACTAACTCTATTATTTGATGAAAAAAAATTATTTTTTTCATTTTCAACAAGAGCATTATCTTTGTATTAAAACTTTACTTGGCTACAAGTATTTGTAACAATCTTTCAAGAATCTGCGAGGATACAGAGTTATATCTTTCGAGGAAAACTTATTCCATCATTCAACTAGACTACGTGAGACATTAATTAGCACCTTACCTGTTCATATGGAACCGATACTAATTTTTATTGACTTCCAGAGGAGAAAGATTAATCTGATGGAATAAGCCTTTGCTTCAGGAAATTGCCCTCAAATACCTTCTTGAGCAAAGTAGATAAAATGTATTAAATAACTTTCCGTTTACATACAGTAACACCAGGAAATCTGTGGATACTCAGAAAATTATCAACCCTTAATAAAAATTTCTAATTTCTCGCATGTTTTTCTCAAATTGGTTGTAATTTCTGTTAATTGAAATTTCACCACTGAATCGCATATTTTGACTAAAATCTAAATTTCATGATCAAGAGAATACATAAGGTCTTACTTTATCCATTGTATTTGGACTGTATTTGCAGTTCTGGAGGATGGTATCGGTAAAGGCCATTCAAATTGTTCACATTACTGTGGGAGTTTTTAATCAATCCGTATAGTCAAAACTAGTTTTTAAACGACCATTCAAATTGTTCACATTACTGTGGGAGTTTTTAATCAATCCGATTAGTCAAAACTAGTTCTTAAACGACCTTCAATAATATCGCAAGGTCAAGATTTGAACAAAATATTACTCCTGGATATAAATTAATTATTTTTTCACATTGTAAATTCCGATACTTTCACTTCCCTCCACTCCCAACGTCCTTCATCAGCTGTAACATTTAGGCTGTTTGATATTTATAATGTTAGCAAACGAGAAATAAGTATGATTAACTCCTTCTATTACTTGGAATACAGTATATGAATTGCTGTCAAGTAAGGACACGCATATATTTCAATTATTTACATAATTCGAGTTATACAAACACAAATTTCAGGTAGCAACAAGAAGCAAATAGCTAGGATAATAATAGTAATGACCAAAAGGATAGAATTCTGAAAGAACGATATTGATTCGCTGAGATGTGAGGGGATAATTTTGAATGTACAATAAATAGTCAGTCATATTCTGAACTAATGATAATAATAGTAAAATTTATTTACAATATATGTTAATAAAATGCGTATAGGAATAGTCAAAGTGGGGCCATAAAACATGATTAAATATATCTGGGTTAGCGGGATACGACCAGCTAGATTATTCTTATACTAACTAGGTACAATGTTGATTATTTAAAATTATTACTAGCACATACAGTATAAAATGTGCAATGAAAAGAAATCGGATATATTATAATATTTATTATTCAGAAGATACAACTTCAGATTCTGTTTGAAAACTTTTGTTATCATTGCACTAGTCATGACTTCTGGCAGACTTTTGCAAATGTTTATAGAAAAATAAAAAAATGAGAAATAATAAAAGCACTATCTCTGCATAAAGGTAGACTGTTGCATGACCTGGTATTATGAAGAAATATTTGCGATTTAATATTGATTACATGTAATACAGATTTATGAATGATTATATCACATAGAGTTGAAATTTTGAAGTGCTTGAAAACATTTTATTACAATTACTCTTTTGGATAATCTTCAATCACTCTCATAATTGTGCTATAAACACATCAGGCATTAAGTGATAGGGTTAACTACCTCAAGGACAGGATACCATACTTAAGACTGCTTTCAACTTGAGCGTAATCAATTTTCAAAAGTTGAGCATAAGTGAGAATTGGTTATAGACAAGTCATTCCATTTGGAACGGAGGTGAAATATCTTGGCATTGTTCTTGATGAAAAACTCACCTGGAACGTTCACTTGGAAAAAGTTTTACACAAAGCCAGACGGTCCCTATGGACATGTTGAAGGATTTGCAAAGGAGGGTGCTGCAAGCAGCTTCATCGGACCAGAACCTGTCATTGGCATCGCTTTACGCTTTGCCAAACAAGCATTGAACACCTGGATGGCAAGAAGATTTATGGACTTCTGGCAGAATCTTCAAGGATGGGCTCACTCCAATGCCTTCGAAGCTTGATACCAAACAGTTGTTGAACTAGAGTAGTGATGAACAACGATGTCTAATAGGCCTTCTTACAGGTCACTGTCATTTGAATCATCATATGCAGAGATTCGGACTGTCGGAGGACAGTGTGTGTCGCCCTTGTTTGGAAAATGATGAAACAGCAGATCATATACTTTGTGCCTGCCCCATTGGGGATCAAATCAGGCAGAACTGTACTCTTACTATCTGACCTGAAATACCACTCACCATACAAACTAATCGGCTTCGTTAAGAAGCTGGGTTTATTTGGTCGAGTGTGAATAGGTGTGAGCCACAATAAACCGTTGCGGTGGAGGGTTGAATAGACCCATTACTCATTCTAGACCTAACATAGCTAACCTAACCTATAGACAGAAAATAAATTGAGTTCAGCTTTTTGTAAAGAGAATAACAATGACTTTTCCGATTTAAATTGTTATCAAATACATTGTTTGGTGTTACTAGTTATATTTATATTTTTTACTTTTATTTTGATGTCAGGACAGTTATTTTGCTGGTGATGAAATCTGATCATATTACTTTTAGAATTATTCGAACGTAAAGAGCGTGCCTCAAACCAGCCCACTGAAGAATCAGTGGGATACTGGCATTTTTCAGTTAGAACTCTATCTTTCTCAACATTGTAGTGTATGTAACCCACGTAAAGAATTATCTGGATAGAAGGCAATATAATCGAAATCATTTGTATAAAAAAAGTACCGGACCCAAAATAGGACCTGGTAAGCCTAAGCTATCGCTACATTTCGATTTTTTGTTTACAGAAATTTGAAGTAAAAATCTCAATAACTTACATCAATAAAGTAATTCAGAATAGCAAAAATTAATTCTAAGTTTGAAACTTGTACATCATAGAGTTGAACACAATTGAATAATAGATGCGTGAACGAGCGATTTCGACTGACAATTGAGCTTCTGAATATTTTGCTTTCTCTGGATTTCAGTGGCACTATAACTATTCCAAAAAAGTCAAGGTACATTCACTAGAAAAAACATATGTTCAACTTGTACATTGAAAGTAGCACAAACGTGGCATTGTACTTCAAAGAAATGATTTCATTGAGAAATCAACGGTACGACATTAATTGATTTGTTACTTTTCCTTTTGTTGATTTTTTTCTTTATGTAAATGTAAATGATGTATGTAAATGATAGATTTTAGAAAAAACAATAAACGATAACAAATAACGTCTTTGAAAACGTGCAGTAAAAGTTTCTAGATATCTCCCTTATATTGTTAGTGCACATGGAATTTTATAATTTTGAAAAATGTCAATCATAAAAAGACTATGCAGTAGGTAAATACACAACGACAATACGAAAAATATACCTATATTGAACCGTCGGTAAACTTCAAAAATATTCAAACATTTGCCATATACACGAATAACTACAATGCGAAATTCTTTTATAGGTACCTACGTTATTTTAATGACTGAAAACTAATATCAATAGAAATAAATATATTATATTTCCTTAGGATCTAAAATGGAAATATAGTAATCCATATGTATCATTCAAACAGATAATGGCATTAGGAGTCTGATTATATTAGTACAATCACTAAAATTATACAGTTCTCTGACGTTTATTGTTGAGGAACTAATATGTACCAATATTCTCCAAATGTGGTTTCATTTTCTTAAGTCTTGGTTTTTATTCATTTTATTAAAATACCTGTAATAAAAAACCCAATCACAAGACAAGAAATTATTTCGTTATACGAGTAAATATGAAGTATTTGCAAATGGCACGCTACGTAAATTTTGTCGCTGCAGCGAGTTTGGGTTGGCTGTCGAAATATTTTCTTCAGTTTGAGAAAAACATAAGTCATGATCGTAAATCTAATCTGCAACAAAATTTATTTTTTGTAAATAGTTCAGTGATTGGTTTAAAATCTTTCGAAAGAGCGAGAGGGAGTTAATGGTACACCACTTACAATTTCAAAGGAACCAACACTCATCATAAACGTCTTCATAAGTTACACCAACGAAAACATATTAAATCAAAAAGATCAATGTTTTAGCTCTCTCAGCTGCGAACTGGTCAATTACTTCTTCCATAGGAATATCAATTTGTGGATGAACAGTCAGTAAAGCCAAACCATTCAGTCTGTCTTCTCCAGTTTTGAGAGTTGAAATGGATCGCTCTTGGGTGTAGACAACAGGAAATGCTAGTTGGGAAGTCTGTTAACAGTGCATTCACAAAGAGCCTCTGTTGCACATCTTGGCTTTTAAGTTTCCCCTTCATTTTTCAATTTGATTCCTCACATATTGATATTAGATTTGGAGGGTGTCCAAGTCCCGAATTTTTTTGTAAAAACAAAACTATCATTTTTGTATTCACTCATACACGATAACACAATGCAGGAACAAACAATATTTTTTCTCAATTGTTTCGAAAGTGGTTAGAGTTGAATTAATATGTGGTCTAAAGCTGATGATATATCACATAAAGGAGATTGAAGGATTTTATATAAATTGTTTTTTAAATATCCACAATATATTGGTACTTGCAATATGTGACGCGTTTCGAAATTCCTATAGCTTTCTTAAACAAAAATGGTATTCAGTAAATGTACAGACATATTTATACTAGGTTACATAGCATTACAAAAAGACCCTATCACCAGATTCCAGAACGAGAGTAGATAAGTCATCAATAATTCCAAATCACTAATTTCAGAGAATAACAAAGATAAATTTATATTACCGATTCCACAACCTCCACAGCTATATTCGTTAGTCAAAATTCATAAAACAGGTTACTCCATAAGACCAGTAGGTCTTATGGAGTACTATACAGCCCTGAAAAATGCCAATCATCTGAACTTTCATTTCTGGTTTATGCCTTGCGTCATTTAAAGGGAACGTTGAATCCGGAAGCTTTTTAAATATAAAGTTTCAAACATCAAGCAGGGTTAAATCGGGTAAGTTCGCTGGCCGTTCTGTTCATCCTCCTTTTCCAGTCCATTTTCGGGGACATGTAAGATCTAAATAGTGACTGACGCACAAAAACAATATCAACAGTAATTTCTGATTGTTTGCTCATTAGTCATACATCAATTAAATCAATTTCCATAACGAATATTTTCCATACAGCAGATAAAATAATAATCTATCTAACAAACCAACTTAGAGCATTAGAGTGAAATTAAAATCATTTCTAGTATAGATAGATACTTTTATTGGTGGCGTTCACACTTCACTTATTACATGTTATTTTTTTCAGGCGTACAGTGGACGAGGTGATAAAATTGGTGTGATATCATTTGGAACACAAAATCAACAATACAGGTAAGAAAATAATAAAAAAGTTACCTAGTTGGTGAGTTTATCCCCATTGAATATTTTGTTTTTAGAAATCAATTCAGTATAATAAAATCAAAATTCACCATTTTCTCATTTCAGCGAAGAAAAAACAATCCCACCTCCCCCGCCCCCAACCACTGCTCCAACCCGAAAATTGTATAATGGCACACAATATAATGACAATCGATATGAACCCTTCTACGCCTATTACGAAGATGATGTAGGTCTAGACGATGGTGAGTATGCAGACCCTTAGTATGAGATGTAATTTCATATTTGTGATATTATCGTATTTTTTTTAGAATATCCTCGTCAAGAAGAGAATTACAACAGTGCCCAGAGGGTTCAAACGTCAACCTACCGCACAGCGCCATCTACATCAGCTAAAAACGATATACCTAAACGCGGTAACACCGTCTTCATTGAAAACAATTACAACCAGCAGAACCTCTACCAGCCCTCTACAGTCTCAGATTACAGTGAAGATAACAGATACGATACCCAGGTACCGATAAGTTTTCTAATTCGGACATCCAGTTCAAGTCTACTTTATTCATTTTATTTCATTCGTTTATCAGTTCACGGGTTAAACTCCATTACAAAAAAATATATACAGGGCGTTCCAACGAAAACTTGACCCCCCCCCGTGAGTCAGAAACGGACGTGTAATCGAAAATTTCAAAGAACACGTCAATTTTTATTTCCTGTGGGACCGATTCTGATACGGAACTCACACCTGAAACTTCACCCCCTGCGGTCAGCAACTACCCCCCTATTTTTTTTCAACGGCATGGGGGGTCGAGTTGACTGTGTATATCACAGAATTCTTTTGGATAAACTCTATCACTATGTGAGGGGTACACCTTTGGATTGGATACGGTCATATCTTTGTGACAAATGGCAGTATGTCTCAATTAAAAAGGTGTCATCTGGGTACTTGAAAAATGACTTGGGTGTCCCACAAGGGTCAGTACTTGGCCCTTTTCTATTCATAATTCACATCAACGACATTGATAAGCTCTCTGTGCCAGCATCCTTCACTATGTACGCAGATGACACCTCACTTATAATTTCCAATATCCGAGAAAGTTCTATAACGGAAAACTGTGGGGAAACTTTATCCGCAGTTAATAATTGGTCCTCGGCAAATCGTCTTTTTCTGAATATTGATAAAACAAAATGCCTTAGATTTCATATCCTGTAAAGAACCTGTGAATATATCTCATAATGGACGACATTGTTGTTTTTTTCTGCACTGGTAGTTTTTATTGAATCTAGTTATTGCAGAACAAAAAGTAGATAGTTGGCCATTGTCACTTCATCACGAATTATTATTCAGTCATCCTTGTTCACTGTGTTCCAACATGGATTATTCTACTGAAGAAAGGATAGAATTTGTTGCCACCTATTATCGAAATAATGTGCTAAAGTTGCTGCAAGAATTTATATTACGAATCGTCTAGACCACAACGTAATCCTTCAATACGTTAAACAGTTGATGAATAAGTTTTGAACTTCAGATTCTGGTTCACAACAGAAAACATGAAATGTCCCGTCCTGTCAGAAATGACGGAGTTGAAGTTGCAGTTTTAGGACATGTACAAATGGATAATCGACAATACATCAGCTAAGTAGTTAAAGCGTCTGGTGTATCAGCTACTAGTGTTTTTCGGATTTTGAAAGCCTACAAATTCCATCCTTTCAAAATAAGGCTAGTTCAGGAATTAAACGAAAATGATCCTGATCGTCGACTTCAGTTTTGTGAGGTGCTCAGGGAGAAATTGACCAATAACCCAAACCTATTATACAATACATGTTTTTCAGACGAAAGTTCTTTCATGTTGAATGGTGAAGTGAATTGACCTAATTTTCGTTAATGGAGCGATGTGAATCCTCATTTGGTGATGGATACACATTCACAAACTCCACAAAAATTGAATGTATGGGCCGGCACTCTTGGTCATCATATTGTTGGACCATTCTTCATTGAAGAACATCTTGAATAATGTAGGTACGGAACGCTTTCGAGAGTAGACTGTATTACTGTATGGAACTAGGTGGAGGTCATTTAGAACAATTTATCGGTTGATTTTGTTTCCACTGATATTATATGTTGTTAATTTCCTCATTAAAATTAAAAAATAGGGGGGTTAGTTGCTGATCGCACGCAGGGGGGTCAAGTTTCGGGTAAGATTTTCATATCAGAATTAGTCCCCCTAGAAATGAAAATTGACGTGTTCTTTGAAATTTTCGATAACATGTCCGTTTCTGACTTACAGGGGAGGTCAAGTTTTCGTTGGAACGCCCTGTATACAATACACTTATCTGTACACAACACATATAACTTACATGTCTACTTCTAAATTTAAGAAAACGTTCAAACGATATTCCTAATATATCTCCCAAAGTTTAAATTTGATATTGAAAAAAAAATGAGTGTTCAGATCGTTCAAAATTCTCAAGATTCTTTCAATAGACCATACATAGTTTGTAGCATGAAATTCAATATATAAGAGATTTTGGTTTCTTAGCACCTTACTAGGAACATCAAAATGAACAAGTTTGAAAAATTTTGGGCAAAGAAAAAAACAATACAATAATTCAAAGATGAATTTCAAATCTGCGTTGCAGTGGACGCAGATTGCTCAAGTTCATTATTTTTGAGGACAAAAAAAAGAAGCACTACAAGAAAATCGTTAAGGCGCTCTAAGAGTGGTGCCTGTGTGAAAGTAGTAACGATCTCCTATTCTGATATTCAGTTTGAAAGCATAGTATATTGAAGACTTGTATTTTACTTTTTCCAATGCAGTAATATGTACCTGATATTGTGAAGACCATCTTAGATGTATATTCTGTAGTATCAAACACTAGTAGTATCTACTAGTGTTTGATATAACTCTTTTCATGCATTCTTCATATCATATTCATATTTCATATTCACGTGGGCGTTTCATGATTTTTAAAACTGATATTTGACATAAAATATAAAAAAGAAGAAATGTAATTACTGTGATTTTAATTACAAAACTTTCAATTTTATCGTGTTTCATAAAATTATTTAATATTTTGGTCATATATCGTATATGGTGCATGCGAAAATGATATTGTTCATTCTATGATTACGGAAATCTGTAAAATGTTAATTCACAACTCTTGTATGGCAACTACAATAGTATTGTAAGTACAATACAATACGCAACTATGCCAACTACTAATGCGTTTATTTTTTTAAGTTGAAGTGCTCATTGTCGTAGGACGAACAAAATCAATTTTTTTGCACTAGATATAGATGTTGTGACAAAAATATCTAATCATTTTATTAGACGCGAGAAAATTTGAAGTTTCAACAGTTCTTCTCAATACGTAAAGTATCAGTGTTGTCAATCACTAAACTTCAGATAATCAACTCAATCAACTAATTGATTGATTTTTTCAGGTTGATGACCAAAGTGCCTTCAGACAAAGCAACCGACAGCCATATAGGTATGTACTCATTCCATAAAAAATAGACCAATTTTTATGTAAATAACACTCTTAGGGGAGACAGGAATGACATAAATGACGTGGAAGAGGTTACCACTAAAAGAACAACTACAAGTACTTCCACAACCAGAAAATACTCTACTACAACTAGAACCACCACGGTGACTCCACGCATAATACCTTCTAAAAAGAGTACACCACCCCCAGCAAGGTACTACAAAAGTCAAATCTACAGCGTGAAAATTATTGCATGTTTTAATTGTTCGCATTGCTCATTTTTGTAGTATCTTTCATTTCATCTTTCACTTTTCTGATTCACGTATCTTCAATAATATTAACCCTGCTACTAGAGGGTCTCAAGGTGTCAACTATCAAAATATGCTGAATTAATTATTCCCAGTTGAGAAACATGACTGTACTCACCCAAACTCATCAGAAAAATATATTAGTCATATTTAATATGCTGACCAATGATGTAAGTTCACAACTTTTATATTTTCGTTATCCTTCGGAACAGGTTCAAATTTGAAGTACAGATTGTTTTTCAATAACGGAACTAATATTAGGAGAGGTTATTTTGAGTTCATTTTGACAAAAACTATATAAATATACAGGGAAACTCAAGTTCAGTGGACCAGTAGAATATAGAATGAAGAAAATAACGTATTTTTACAGATTCTTTCAGGTATTTGAAATCAATTTATATCATTAGACAATGGAAGTCCAAACTAATGAAATGCACCAAGTAACATTGTCAAGTACCTTCAAACAAACTTTTATTTTTACCAATTTTTTGATATCTCAACCCGTTTTAGAATTTTTTTTCGATACCTTTCAACAGAATTCAGTTTCGATTAAAAAGCAATATATGATATGGTATTGTAACTGAAGAAGTGAAACATATCAGAAATTGAGACAAGATACCGAACTTTCACAATTTGTGCCAATTTTGGAGATCATACATACCGGGTCTGTTAAAGACATCGTTCCTTCATTACGATAAGAATTACGAATAAATCACTAATTTCAAGTGGAATAAACTATATATTTTTTCATGCTGGAATAGAAACCTACCAACCACATAGTACAAGATAAAATTTTAGTTTGTTCAGTATGTTGTTGTAAAGGAAAACACACAAATCAAAAACATTTAAATTTTTCAAAAAGTTGAATTTTGTCAATACATCACTGAAAACTTAATATTATGTTCTCTCATTGAAGTCAAGCAATTGTTAATGATCCCCGTTCACCTCCAAAAATTCCACATAAAACCTTACGTTGGGGTGCATCATCAGGTGGGAGAGTTTATGGACGTGCATCCTAAAACTTTTTGAGGACTGTCTCGAAAGAACTCCTTAAATCGATGTCGGCACTGATTATGGATGTCTGTGGGTTCATTTGGAGGTATGCTTGAATATTTATAGCTACACCTTATGATTTGATCTTCACAAACTTTATTTTTAAAAATTATCACGTTTTGATATCATAGTAGCTTTTTCGTAGTGTTTTTAGTACTTAAAGTTCATTCTTACTCTGATATTTATATACCCCACGTAATCACAATTGAGATGATTGAGAAATGGAAATTATTGAATTTAAAAATTAAAAAATTCCAATGAATGACTTACTGAATTTGAATAGATCACTATTATTGAACTTGTTTTCTTAAAAACCAATGAAGTATTAGTATTGATGTAATATGCTTCAGGAAATCATAATTGGAGATTTACCATAGGTATATAAAAGTTGTAGATGTTTCAGGTAATTTGATCAAGTGAGTACCTAGGTAGTTTCAATTGTGCTTACATAGGGTATACAGTGTGTAAAAGCCAAATAGAATAAATTTATTATTTCGGTTACTGCACATATTTTAAAAAAAACCGGAGCACGTCAAATGTAAATTATAATTTGACATTCTTCAACGTAAAAATGGCACCCTATCTTCAACCCTCTTCGAATGACAAGTACAACCGCCAATTTTTTAAATAGGAAGTATAGGCTTGTGATATATCGTTTGAAAAGTCTCTTCATTCTCTATTCAAAAATGTTATCGTTTTCAAGTTTATTGCAACAATTAAGATAAAATAAATTAAAATCATGTGGTTACCGAAATTCAATAAAATACACTCAAAAACTAAATTGTAATGCAAAAGGTAATGAAATGTAGAATACGAAAAAGAACTATGGATGTTAACGAAGAAGGTGTTCAAATGTTCACCGCGAACGTCTTGGTAACATCCTAATCTCAAATAACATTATTCTAACAATATTTAACATATCAGACGTGACCAACCTAATCGCAAGCGTTATTCGTTCTTTTAAGTCATTCATATCTGAAGATTTAGTTTTGTACACATTGCTTTTTACATATCCCCATAAAAAGAAATCTAATGATGAAAGATCAGGTGATCGCGCTGGCAATTTAATCGATCTTCGCCTCCCTATCCACCGATTGGGAAATGTATCGAGGTATTGCCAGACAGTAACTTGGTAATGTGGTGGTGTTTCATCCTGCTGAAACCATATCATATTCACTGGAAATTGAGGGTTTCCTGGATCAGAGTATAAATTTACTGAACTTGGAATGGCATCATTATGAAGTAGTGCCAAATAATTATCGCCATTCAAGTTACCCTCAAGGACCAATGATATGGTTTCCTACAATCCCTGCCCAAATATTAACCTTTTGAGGGTATTGCGTGTATTCTTCTCTCATCCAGTGAGGATTTTCCATTGACCAATAGCGGCAATTTTGCCGATTAGCATGACCGTTGAGAGACAAAGTAGACTCATCAGAAAACATAACGTCTTCTAATTGGATGATATTGTTATCCAACATGTCCATCATTTGCTCACATAAATGAGTTCTTCTATCAAAATCGTCTTCCATGAGCTCCTGAGTAGGTATCATTTTATAGGGATGCTTTTTATTTTCTTTTAATATGTTTACTATTGATGTATGGCTAACATTGAATGTAGTGAATGCCTGTCTACTCGATGTATGTGGGTTTTCCTCGAACTCAAGCATCTCATCTAATTTGAATTCATCACTGATTGCATTGGCAGCTGCTTTTTTTATCTGCCCCACACTCTATTTTGCTTATTGTTCCTTGAGACGTGGGCAGTAAATTAGGAAATGTCTCATGAAATAGGCAAACTATTTCCTGTTGTGTTCGGTTTTTATCTCCGTAACCAATCATTTGTAAAACTGTTATTTTATATATTTTCATTTGTCAGACTTGAAGTTAACGAACTTTGAACTTCAATTAAAATACTGACAACTAATGTTGTAACATACAAAATAAGTTGACAAGGCGTTTTAAACTAACGTTGCCGCGGAAATTATTTACAGTTTTTTAAAGGATACCATATAACAAGAAGAATGCTATGGTTTATGCTTACTTTCGTATCATCAACACCTCAACATGAAATAAGTTTTGAGTATATTGCAATAAGTTTTGGGTGTATTTTATCGAATTTCGGTAACCACATGATTTTAATTCATTTCATCTTAATTGTTGCAATAAACTTGGAAGCGATAACATTTTTGAATAGAGAATGAAGATACCTTTCAAAGAATATATCACAAGCCTATACTTCCCATTTGAAAAATTGGGGATTGTACCTGTCATTTAACTGGGGTTGAAGGTAGGGGTAGCATTTTTCCGTTGAAGTATGTCAAATTATAATTTAAATTTGACGTGTTTCGGGATTTTGTTAAAATATGAATCGTAACCGAAATAATGAATTTATTCCATTTGCCTTTCACACACTATAAATATCCGAATAAGAATGAACTTGTAGTATGTAATTTCACTACGAAAGTGTTAGCAAAACATTTGATATTATTTTAAAATAAAGTTTGTGGAGATTAAATCGTAATGTGTAGTTTATGAAATTACTATGGATCTTCATTGTGTAACGGCCGAATCAATCAGAAATAAAATAGAATATTTATGACATTGTCTTTATTTTGCACTAATCCAAATGAATTAAACGAACTATACGAATTTCACTTTTCCATAAGTTCCAAAGATTTGTATTTCATAGTTCCAATAATAGTCCAGTCATATTAGTAAATTCACCTCTGAATTTGAGATACCCAGCTATAAACTCGTATAAACTTGTACTTTGATATGCTAAAAGTTGTCCTAAAACCTACATTATGGTAGGGGGTCCACGACTATCTAAATCTAAGGTCAGGGTAACAATTTTTGCACATTTCTTGCAAATATTTCGTTTCCTATGTGTTTTTTGCTATTGGTATTCGTTACCAATATTGTAGAAGATCACATTTCCCACAACTTTTGTTTCAAAAATTTTTCATAGGATGAATCGTTTTCGAGATAGACGGTGAAGAGCGCGGTTAGAGCATCATTTAAATTTAACCGGTAGTCTCGTAAAAACACGCCATATAAAGTTTACTAACTACTGATAAATACGTAATTATTGATAATTTTCATTTCTCATCAACTATTACATAATATTTAATGATTATTTCACTTACGTATCCATTTTCAATCAAGTATCAGTTTATTTAATAACACTCACCTGCCCGTGTAGTTATAGAATTGTTGATGAAAATACTTAAATTATATTCCAATCCTAATGTAATTCATATTGATAATTTCTTCAATGGATAAAAGAAGAAAGACATTCTGAATTAATGTTTTTATTAAAAAGTATTACATACAATTATGATTATGAAAATGAAAAAATTCATTAAAAATCACAAAAACTACAACTTATAATTTTAATTACCATCTTCTTCTTTATCGTCTTCTGACTGCTGTAGTATTTCAAATTCCTCGTCTTTATCGTCTTCAACGACTTTCGTCTGCAGGTCTTCCATGGTTTGGAGGTGAAAGGATCTGTTTTCATTTTCATTGCTCTGTTTTGGTAAAGCATTAAGACAAGCTTGCCTATTATACTGGCTACAGGAATTTCTTATGCATTGTCCAACCCCATTCCTGGGGTTCCAAATCATGCCTTAACCAAGTTTGAACTTCTTCAGAGGTTTATTCATCTTGATGATTCACCGATGACGTCGGTGAATCATCAGATCATCAGAATCCAGCCACTCGTGCTGGCGAAACGTTAGGATTATCAATAATTAGTAAACTTTATATGGCGTGTTTTTGATCTGGACTACCGGTTGACCTTAAATGACGCTAACCGAGCTCTCTCCGCCCTCTATCTCGAAAAGGATTGAAAATATTAAAAAAAAAGGTTGAAACAAAAGTTGTAGGGCATTTGATCCTCTACAATATTGATAACAAATACAAGTAGCGGAAAACCCATAGCAAACGAGATATTTGTAAAAAATCGACTTTTTTTATCTTTTACCTTAGATTCCATGAACACCCTACTAAATGTAGGATTTTGAGACAACTTTTAGGATATCAAAAGGCAAGTCCATACGAGTTTATAGCTGGGTATCTCAAATTCCGAGATACTTACCTAATTTTGACTAAGATGACCATAAAGTTTGTTTATTTATAAAAAAATATATTTATATGTGAATTCTCATTTTTTTGTTAAGTTTCTCGGTGACAATTTCCAAACCCAGAGGTTACTGGGAAGAATAAAAAATCTATGGTCTTACATATTCTCAAAATGGACCAGAAACTATCTCAAATATCAACATGTCATTTTAAAAATACCCTGTATGTTATTGCAGTCGGTTCATTTGGGAAAATGCATTATCCAACAATCCCTGCACATTGATCTCATCTTTCGTATCAATTCAGTGTACGAAAACTTATTTAACGGAAGAAATGAGTTTTCGGGGAGATCATTTTATATCTTTCCTTTGATTGTAACAACATGGAATCAGCCAGAAGGAGTCTATTTATATGGATTTGAATTCTATGGAAAAGAAGAGAGTAAACGAAGACACTGATACACAAAATGCACGAATCCAATACACCTTACATGCCACTTATTCAAATTTCTCCTCACTTTCATATGGCTTGTTGAAACTTAAAAACCCTATTAGGAATAGTACTAACAGTTTCCACTCACTGCACCTAATATGCCGAACACATTCTTAAAACCCACTCACACTTCATACACAACTCAGTTGTTTGAAAAAAAAAGACTAATACCTACTAGATTTCGCATTTACTCAGGAGTATGATTCACACTTAAAAAATTAACTTTAACCGCATTTATTTCTTAGTTTGTCTAAAATAGGCAAACTTGTTCTATATTTACTTTGTGAGTTAAGACCTATGAGGTTCAACTCATAAAAGTCTATTTATTCACTATTCGGAATATGGGAAATGTGTATAAATGATATTTATTTACGAATGAATACAAGTTTTTAATGAATTGGTTCACCTTGTTTGGGAAGCCGATTAGTGCAGTGGCCTTTTTTAACGAAATATCTTTCAGATGTTGCACAAAAAGTAACTTCACCACGGAAGAAATTGTCAGGAAATGTAAAAGACACAAAATACAGTTTTTTCGGTTATTCGCATTTTGTAACAAATGTATCCATGATACTGTCACTTTTATATTTTTTCAAAAATGGTTCCGGCACAATGATATTTACAGTAAAAAAGATGTAGATCTTCATTTTCCTTATAGCTTTTGTTGTCAACTTTTTCCAATACAAGGTCTAGTTTCAACGAAAATCTTGAAAAACAAGTTTCGTTTTCTGAAATTCGCTCCATTTCATCCTCCTTACCTTAGAAACTAACAGTTGACACGTCAAGAAGAGTACTTCGACCACGCCACTGAAGATGACTGTCGCAGTTGCAGTTGAAACGTTTGGAGATTATTGTCGCAGCTCAGTACTCGCTTGGCTTATTAACGAAAGGAATTTTTTCGCTGTTTCACCCATTCATCCAAATAATGAAAGAACTCATTTAAAAATTGAATTAAATATTTTTTGTAACGAAACGGGGAAAATACTTCAGGACTAAACTTACACTAAAATGTTAATCAAAAATACAATAAATCACCAAAAACTTACACTATACTGCCACCCAGCAGGTATAAAGAGAAGGAGATGTGCTGCATTGCTGATGATCAATAGATACTGAAATGAATTTCTGAATACTGTCTGTTCATGATCTTGACCTCCCACAATATTTATGAAGATTTATACGCTGACATTACAACTTTGATCCGGTCACTATTCTAAGGTAAAATGCTCAGTATGCAATCTGTGCAATGTTTGCGTATTTGGAGATTGTTTTATATTTCTATTTCCTGTGATCGTTTCAATTTTGATGTCTATGAACTTGGAAAAGATGGAATTCTGTGTGTTTTTGTTTTAGAATATTGAAGTTGGAACATCTTTCAATTCATGTATTCGCTTAAATGAATTTGAATTATTTCATGATTATTTTCCATATTTGACATTATAACCAAAGAAGACCACGGCAAAAACTCTTTCATTTGGAGAACTGCGTTTACATGGAATAAACTTCCTGAGAACGTTTTTCCAAATGGATTTAACCTCCAGCGATTCAAATCCATTGTGAATCGTTACTTTCGCACAGGAACCGCTCTGATAGCGCCATAAGGATTTTCCTGTACTGCTTGTGTAATTTCCTTTGACGCCAGCCGTGAAAGCCTGCATTCCTATATCAATATGTTTCCTTCCGCGAAAAATATGCGAGTATCCTCCACAGTTGAAAAGGTGTTGAAATGGATATAAAAACCATAAGCCTTGATCAAACGAGTAAAGTTTAGGTTTGGATCACTCCTATGAGATAAATGCGGTGTTTTATGCATGCTTATTGGGGAGTATCATTGTGCTCTTAGATAATTAGAAATGAAACGGCTGTGTTTGAGGATTCCAATAACTCTGTTTCTAGATCTGCTCAAAGGGGACGTGGTTCAGCTCACTACTCTGGGGCTGGTGACCAAATTATCAATAATGAAGTTACAGTCACCAGCAACCGTGGAACACCAGCTCCGTAAGTAATTTTATTATTTCATTCAGGCAAACTATCTCTTTCACTGGATGATTCGAACGTTAATCAAGTTTATTTATAGCAAGCAAGTTATTGAAATAATGAGAGTTCAGGAAATTGCACAGAGTTGTTCGTTACTCACCCTTTTCGAGAGAAGGGTCAAACAAAACTAGAAAAAATATTGTTACCTCCTACCCGTATAGAAAGTGTACATTTTCCTCCCTCATACATCAGCGAGGAAACTCATACCTCCCACCTAGGGAGAAAAAGTACTTTTCTCCCTTAGGAGGAAAGTACTCTTTCCTTTCCCTCATTTCAAGTATGTTTTAAATTATGAAACTTGTGAATCTATTATTATATTCAATTTATGAAACATCTTGTATATTCCGTATTCTGGTAGAAGTCAAACATGAATGTTGCCTCGATGTTAGTTTTTTAAATGAAAATTTCAACTTCAGGATTTTTAAAGTTGAGAATAAAAGAATTATAGTATGTTGTGGCTCACTGACAGTAAATACGGAAAATTCGGAAATTTTAGATTCGTTTTTTGATTTGAGATTGAAATTATCATAGTATGCTGTGGATCACTGACAATAAAAACTGCGGTTAACTTCTAGGGTAATAGTAATATAAATAGCTATACCACGCTCCATTCACGAGATTCATGAACCAGTAAATTTTTAAAGTTTTCATTGGCTGCCCCAATAATGCCATAAAACTAGTTGGATTTTTTGTATTTCTTCTGCCAACGACTGAAATTATATAGATGGACTTTCACTATTTAGGCGCTCGCGACCAACACTCAAGCCATCAACCTCGATCATTTCCAAGGTACAAGAGTATGTCGATATCTACAAATATCCTCCATCTCGCCCAGAACCCATATATCCACAACCCCAGGCTGACAAAACGGCAGCAAAATGTAGGAAAGACGTTTGTTTATTGCCTGACTGCAGCTGCGGTGGAAAAGATATTCCTGGTAAGTTTCCTTTTTCCTTTAAATGTAATTATTTCTTAAAAATTTGGGGGAATGTTAGTTGTTAAAATGTCCGTACTTTTTTCAGTATCAACTGTGATGAAAAATACATATATTATTAAACAACACTATGTGTGTGTGTGTAATTGTAGCTAAGACACCACCTCTCTTCTTGGGATAGATTCCCCACTGTTAAGACAATGCTTTGGCGGTTTTCTGTCTTCTGAATATAAGTCTTCAGAGAAGACCCCGCACATCGTTAGTAGATAAAACTATAGTTGATTTGAACGAAGTGTTTCCCACCAGAAATAACATATTTTTGACTTTCTATTCAGCATAATAACTGTTGAATGTAATTAGGAATGGACTTCTTTTTCACTACTTCTTGCGTATGCCTATGGACAAAAGCCTACTGAATCTGAAATGAATCACGCAAAACAGAACGAAAAATCGAACAACTTCTAGAAGTGAACCTCAATGCAAAAATCCTTCTAATAGTGAACGAAAAAAGATCTCATATTGTGCAACTCATTTAAGTGTATGAATTGCACCAATGAAATGTGATACGTAATATTCTGAAGGTAGCAAAAAATTAGAAATCCAATTACATATGCTGACTTATAAGTTTGCGTTCATATTTTTCAACATATCTAAATGTCTCTTTGCTTTCAAGAAATATTGTTTACAGGCAAACATTTTTGGGGTAGGTAATAGAAAAATTATCACCAATTTTGGGAAACTAGATCATTTCGACTCATCGAAAACGTTTAGTAAATTTTGTTTTTCTAATAAATAATTGTAGGTACTGAAAAAATCTTGAGTCTTCCTGAGGAACTCAATCAGACAAGAGTTCTTGGGAAGATCTTCCCAAATGATTCGTTTACAAAAAATGTCTGATATGTTTTTTCCAAAATAGAGTTGATTTTGTATATACATGCATGAAATATATGATGGAATTGGCTGATACTTGATGAAAATCCATAACTAACGTATTCAAAAAACACTTCATTGTGAGATTTTCACTGAACAATTTTACAAAAACGCAACATGTGTTTCGCCATACAATGGCTTCTTCGGGCGTGTCTTTACTAACTAAATTCTACATATTCAACGCTTAATATACCTAATTTGAAGTACCTAGATTTCAAGTACCTGTTTTCTACCTAAGTTTGTAATGACTTGAATTATCTGAGCTTATGTCTTAGTTTCCACATTTGGAAAAATATTTAGTAACTGATCATTCAGTAAATTACCCAAATTCTTGATTCTATTGACTTTCAAACATTCTAGAAGATTGAGTTTCAAACTTTTCTCTTCTAAATGTAATACGTCGTATTTATGATTAAACTCATGTCCTTCTGCTAAAAGGTGGTTTGCAAATGTGGAATTGGTTTTTGTATTTACAAAAAGCATAGAAGTAGTTTTGTATGGCGAAACACGTGTTACGTTTTTGTAAAATTGCTTAGTGAAAATCTCACAATGAAGTGTTTTTGAATACGTTTGATTTTTTATCCCAGTGAGTTATGTTATGTGAGTTGTAGGGCCTATCAGTGGCCCTACAATTTTTGAACGCGACCTCGAACAACAAAACAGGGGTGGTTGGAATTCAAATGATACTCACTGTATATGCAGGTTTCCTCAGGGTTTTGGAATCTATCACAATATACCCCACTTTCTGATTTGTTTTCTTTCGCTTTTTCGTATGAAAAATATTTAGATAGTACCTAAATGGGGCTTTTATGGTAGCCCATCACAAGTATATATTGTTATGATTTTTATTACATGTGTGTCCAAAACTCACAGTAGGTTTGATAAAATTCCCTTTCGTTGTATGAACAACTAGAATACAAGCTAAAAAACAACCACCCCAATAGATATCCTGAAAATCCATATTTTGGTCAACCTTCATTTTGTGAATTTTTTCGGAACTATTGTAATTATCTATTGAAATAACTTTTCCACCCCAACAAAAATACTGTCTAAATACCTATTACGATTGTTTTCATACACATCTGCTCGCTATGGCGTTTATAAACAAGTCTAGTGTTATGTGGTTCTAATATAACACTAGTGTCGCTTAAAATGGCTATCACAACAGATTTTCAGATACCTTTGAAAGAAATATATGGAAATATGTGGAATGAGATGCACAAACAGCGACAAATAGCCCGTTCCAAACTGCCCGTTGTTGAATATTGTTACGTTTTTTCCCTTGGGTTGACCAATAACTGACTACACTGAATAATTAAACTCAACTTTATTTCACTTCAAATACAACAAACACTTCAACTAAAACTTCAACTATTATTTGAATGTATATCGCTTTACTAGATCACTTCGCGTACCGCACTGTAACGTTCACTTGACTGTGTCGATATCATCGTGGCTTGCCTTTATATATTGTAATCGAATGCGCTAGAAAATTGCGCCGAAATTCCGTGGAAATCGCTATCATTATTCTCGCTGCTTCTAGAGCGGCAGGGAACATTGTGCATTCGCGCATTAGCTACGTCACGTTTGGGGGCCGGCGTATTTTCTTTAGGGCATGATTCACAACAATATCTTGAATCGGTATCATGGCAGACAGTAATTAATATTGAGAATAATAACAATATAACACAATGATGACGCTAACTTGGTTAGCGAAATGCGGGTCAAAAGACAGTATTTTTGTTCTCGTGTGAGAAAAGTGCTTTAATAGCTTCATTATACGCCAGAGGTTCCAATTCTACGTATCAAATATAGTAATTAGTTTTAGTCAAAACTAGCAAGTCATATCAGAAATGTCCATTAGTCATATCAGAAATGTTCATTATGTAACTGTTTTTGTATTGGGGTTGGGAAAGAAATGAGCTATTTTCAGTATTATTCTTATTAATTATTAGGCGATATACCTCCAGAAGAAACGCCTCAAATGGTCCTGATTACTTTTGACGACGCAGTCAATGATTTAAATAAAGAGTATTACGTAGATTTGTTTGAACAAGGACGCAAGAATCCTAATGGTTGTCCAATAACAGCATCATTTTATGTTTCACACGAATGGACAGATTATAGCCAGGTTCAAAATCTTTACGCAGATGGTCACGAGATGGCGTCCCACACAGTGTCGTAAGTGGTCTCTATTTGACCAGGGGCTGGACCTGAACTCTGAACTACTTTCTCTGAACTATTCAACTTGCTTCAATATCCTTGCCGAAATGGTATCTAACTTACTTCTTTCTATGCTACTAACCAATAGGTGACCTTCCCGTCAAGCAGGTACCCCAAATGGTACTGATCACCTTCGACGATTCCGTTAACGACCTAAACAAAGTTTTATACCAGGATTTATTTGAAAAAGGCAGAACCAATCCCAACGGATGTCCAATTGCTGCTACCTTCTATGTGTCCCACGAATGGACTGATTACAGTCAAGTACAGAATTTATATTCTGATGGTCATGAACTAGCTTCTCACACAGTATCGTAAGTTTTTAAAAGAAACAAAAATCTGCACCGTACAGTATCATCAATTGCACCCCAAACTTGTTTAGTGTAGCTGCTTCAAGAAGGTGATTTAACATCAATTTCCAAACGCTTGTTACTAACCATTACTATCCTAAGTATGATAAGTTTACTTACCAAAAAATCAATGCAGGCACAGCTTCGGTGAACAATTTTCTCAGAAAAAATGGACCAGGGAAGTAGCAGGACAGCGAGAAATACTTTCTGCATACGGCGGAGTACATTTAGAAGACGTGAGAGGAATGAGGGCGCCATTTTTATCCGTAAGTACAATAACTCAATTGAGAACGGGTGATATATTCTCATGTTCTCCTTTGATAATTTGAGCAGTTGAGGTTGAAATATGCGCGACTTCAATACGAACCTAAGTTTTACTTTTTGTTCAAAAATAGTTACATATTGACTATGAACATGCTGTTAAATGTTGAATAGTACCACTTGCCTTCTGCAAATCAGGTGAAATATCTGTACGTCATCGAGAAAATCGACTTTTCTCTAAAGCCACAGCGCAACTTGTATGAACCTTAAAGTATTTCGTCAAGACACAATTAATCTGGCGTCAACAATGGAACAATCATCTGCCAATGTTGGGAAAATGAAGCAGCAGAGCACGTAATTGGTAAGCGGACTGAATCAGGTTTTCAGTGTTTGGCAGAGTTTCATCCTCGCCATCTAATCCGAAAGACCACTCATCAAATGAACTAATGGCTTTCATTCAGAAGCTGCACTCATTTGGTGAGTTTCAATTGGTGTGAGCCACAATAAAATCTTGCGAGTTGTAGTGCAGGGTCAAATAGACTCACTTCCGTTGGACCTAATCTAACCAGCAGCCGAAATGGGAATGAAAAATCAAAGTAGCAATATCTGGGTGCTTCACTAAATCTTCCACCATTACACGTTTGTGCAATGAAAGAAGTACTCAATCAATTTCAGAATTGAAACCAGATAATCAACAATATGATGAAGATTGAAAAGGCGATATTTCATACAAGAGATACGTTTTTGGAAAAAAAGCTTTTTGGCTATCTACCTCTCCATCTTTATACAAAAAATGTCGGAAACGTCTGGACCACCTTGGAGAGCTTCGTATATATTCGATATTCGTGGATTGAGTCTTGTATCGATCCCATAGATGGCGTCTTCGTTTTACTTTCAATTTAACATATTATGGTATTTTCCAAGTATTTATTGCATAGTGTATTCGCTTCATAAATAAGGAACTCTTCATTGATAATAAACCATGTTTCAGGTTGGAGGTAACAAAATGTTCAAGATGTTATACGATTCCAACTTCACCTATGATTCATCTATGCCAATCTACGAAAACAAACCTCCAAGCTGGCCTTATACTCTCGATTACAAGCTATTCCACGATTGTATGATCCCACCTTGTCCTACGAAGTCGTATCCCGGCGTGTGGGAAGTTCCAATGGTCATGTGGCAAGATCTTAATGGAGGAAGATGCTCTATGGGTGATGCATGCAGTAATCCCCCAGATGCTGAGGGTGTCTTCAAGATGTTGACGAAAAACTTCCAGAGGCATTATTCAACAAACAGGTATGTATGATTACATACACTCGTACCAGTCTAAAATTATCTACACCAATTCAGCAAAAGTATTTGCAATTCTAATAGACTGATTAAAGAAGTCTGAGAATATAATTATTTAGATGTTATGTAGGAATAAGTATCTTGTGGTCAAATTTCTTTTCCTCAGTAGATAACTGTTCTAGTACTTGGTTTCTTCTTGAAGTATGGCTCTTGTTTTTGTTTCGCCCAGTATAATTTTTTTCAGTTATCTCAGTTTTTTTTGTATTTGGAGATTCTTCAATGCGTTCATCATTCTGTTTCTCTTTATAGTGTCGCAGGCACTTTTGGAGTCAATAAATACTTCGTGGACTCCTCTGTTACATTACCATGATTTCTGCAAGATTTGTTCCAGTATATTCCAGTATTCAGATATTCCTGGTCTGAATGTTGTTAGTAACATAGTCTTTTTGAAGTGATAACTTCTTATGGGAGGGTAAACCGCTTGATAACGTAACGCATAACAGCGCCAGTATGTCTGGCTTCCCTTTCCCCTCACTCTAACACACAGCGCTAGCCGTATCTCGGACATAACTCAGTGTTCAGTGTGCGGTCGACATATACTGTTGACAGTGAGCATATTACGAAAAACTATCACCGCTTTTGAAAGTGATTATGAAAAAGATTATGAAACAAGCAGAAGATGATCCTCGGAAAATTACAGAATCTCCTACCGAAAAGTTAGTTTAATAATATAATATAATCGATTTACCAATAACAAGCATTCTATTCTCCTGGATTACACAGTAGTTCATTGACCTGTTTGCAATTGTGTCTTAATGCACTAATTTGCGATGAATAAATTACAAAGATTGATATTAATGAAAACTTGGATAGGTATAAGTACCTACTATTTTTTGGACTTGTGTTTAATTGTAGCTGAGGACACTAGTAATGAGACATCCTGCTAACCAGAAGAAAATATCAAAACCAACTTGAAAACAATTTTTTTCAGCAAAATATTATTGATAGGAAGATTGCAAGCACCACACGAAAAACGCCACTAGTTCGTTCGATTGATGACCTATTTATTTTTTATAAAGAAAATAACTTTTATCTGATTTCTACTAAGTTTTTCATTTGTTACGACCGGTTTCAGTTCGTTAAACCATTCTCAAGTAAACTTGATCATTCTAATTGACTAAAATCGGCTGTAACATATAAAACTTTCTTTATCCTATATTAACGTCACTAGATTTATAACTCCTATTTAATTATATGCGAACGCTTTCGACAGCTGGTGTATATATATAGAGAGAGAGAGATTATATTTTTGTTATATATACCGGTTATATTTTTGATTTGTATCATACACACTCGATTAAATCTCTCATTCATTGATACATACTCTCTGTGTTTCAATATTCAAATGCATCCGAATCTTATTCACTGTTATCTCTTTTTCGCATTGTTCACCATCGCTATTGGAATCATTACACTGGAAAAAGTCTTCGTTGTTACCATCAGTACGTGTCCAAGGAAGCCACATTTTAAACAGAGAAAATTTTTAAGTATTAATTATAACTGCACCAATATCGAATTTTCAACGCTCAAATCGCGTTCAGTTCCTGAACTGAACACGACGGCGATAACCATCCCCGCATTCCCGATTTCATGACTTCAAATTTAATTTTATGACTCTTCAGCCAATCATAAAACTCGGTTAGTAAAAATTATCCAATATGAACCGCCAAGTCTACAGTCCTCGTGGACTAGCTCGCTGCCGGTTAATATCAATGTATTGTTTTTTTTTGGCCTTTGAGAGTACCGCCAACTTTAAGTGTGCACAATACCGTTTACTTCGACTATACTGCGAGGATAACTGTAGCACTGCGTCTGTTGCTTCACTTCCTTTGATAATGTCTGTCGCAGTTGAAAACGAAACGTGAGACATAAAAACATGCAGACAATGGCCAACAAACCCCAACTTAGACAGATTTGTATGAGTGTTACCTGTTTGTGTGTAGTATAAATATTTTGTGTAAACACTTTTAGGTGAAACACTTGTAGTAATGAATCCATGTTGTTTCAGGGCACCATTTGGTTTATTCTATCACGCTGCTTGGTTCACTCAACCACACCACAAAGAGGGTTTCATTAATTTCATCGACAGTATATTGAAATATGATGATGTGTGGCTGGTCACAAATTGGCAAGCTCTGCAGTGGGTAAGAGATCCCACACCCATCTCTCGATTGGGCTCCTTCCAACCATTCCAATGTGATTACAGGGTGAGTTTGAATTCGTATTTTACTAATTAAATAATCTCGTAAGATGAAGCTTATTGTCCTTCAGATAAGACTGGCATTAAAGCAAATCCTTTTGCCAGATTTTTGTACTTTTAGAGAGATCAATATCTTCATAAACTGAACATGGGATGAAAGCTGAAATTTAATGTGTCAATACACGTCGATCTACCTGGCTGGAGGGTATGCAATCTTGCAATACACAAGGGACATGAACTGAGCAGTATTTTCACATACACCCAAGCTGCACTTGAGGCACTGATAAATCAAAGCTGACATCGAGACTGGTGGTCTGGGAGTGCCGTGAAGAACTGAAGAAACTTCTGGGCGGGAATAGACTGACTTTATATTGGGTGTCAGGACACTCAGGAGTCACAGGCAATGATAAAGTTCATGAGTCAACTAAACCAGTTGTGGCGATACCAAAATCTTTGGTACAGAACTCGATCAGAAAACGAGTCAAGGAGAAACATGAATAGTAGTGGGATTACATACCAGAGAATTTAGACAGACAAAAGAGTTCACATTGGAATCATCTGAGAAGAGAACGGAAGACTACTTCAACAGTGCAGAGACCGGCACACAATAATTATATGGCTACTACTCACTGGACACTGTGCACCGGGAGGATACCTAAACAAAATAGGGATGTATAATGGTGACCTAGCTGCAAGAAGTGCATCAAAGGAACAGATACAGCTCGACATGTTTTATGCTAATGTGAGATACTAAATTACAGAAGGTAAGCAATCTATGGACAATCTATGTCCCAAAGATTATGACAAGCCCCCGACAAGAGACCTGTACAAACTAGTACAGGAAATAGGATTACACGGAAAAAATGGTGAAAATCGCAATAAGCCCATAAAGCTACAGTGTTATCCAGACATCAGGAGGGAAGTTTTGAACGGCTCACAAGCAGCGAAGAAATCCGTTGCCACATATTTTTGTAATTATGGAGAAATTCATACCTTCACATTGAAGTTTTTTTAAAATTCAATAGTTCTGTCATAAACTTTCGTGTCATTAGAAAATATAAGAATGAAATTGTAATATTACATGAAATTAGTTATGCTATAAATTCCGACCTGTATTGAAGATTGTCCTCACATATGAAGAATATTTGATTTACTTCTCCGGTGGATGAATCATCACAAGGATACGATAAAACTAGTTCTAAAATTTCACATTAGTATACATGCATGAAAACCTCTCTATAATGTATGATATGACATGCATGAAAAGCCATTTATAACGTTTAATGTGTATCTTCTAAAAATTTGAGGCGAAACTGTCTATGGGCAATTAATCTAAGGCAAGAAAGATTTTGGCTTTCTACTTCTCCATCTCCTAAAAATATACCACTTTCAATTCAATCTGAGGTATTCTTAATGATAAATACCAACGTAATCTAAGGCAAATCAAAACCATGCTGTTTGAAATTATATTATAATTTGAACACTTTTGAGCTCTGGTTTCATCTAATACACTGCTCCTAATTCATTACCTACAAAATGTTGAAAAAGTGTCAATACTAGTTCATGTTAAACAGCACCTGTTGAAAATTTGTCTCTAACAGCATGCCTTCATTTCAGGATCGACCAAAGAGGTGTAACAATCCCAAAGTGTGCAATTTGTGGCACAAATCTGGCGTAAGGTACATGAGAACTTGTCAGCCCTGTCCAGATATTTACCCGTGGACTGGTAATTCCGGAATTCGTAGCAGTCGAGTTGACAATGCAATTGAAGATTAATGCTGTAGCAAAATTTAAAAATTGGAGTGAAAATTTATCAATTCCTATTGTATAGAGAAACTTTCAAATATTCCACCTCATCAAAAGTGATATCATATTTAAGAAGTTTTGCAATATGTGAAAACTGACGCTATTTTTTTTCAATACATGCTCTCTATCATCTGAATGGTCGCAAACTTCTAATTTTGGCGTAGTCCCAATACCACTGCCATCTAGCGTTAGTTTAATAAACATTAAAAATAGGTTTTGACTGAAATCCCTCATTTTTGTTCAGCTCTGTTAATCAGTTCTTTGATTTCCCCCAAAAAAGTCCAGTGATAGAGTAGTAATGGCACAACATGTGGTGTACGCTACTATCTTTGTTGAAATACTCTAATACAATGCTCCTCAAAACATGATATTACTAACAATTATCAGCAGAGGTAGCATCGTACAGCTTTCCAACGCATGAAAAGCCTTTCACTCACAAAAAGTCAACTACCTACATAACAAACAATCACATTTTAACTCTTACCTTTTTTTTGGTAACTTACTGATTATTTTCAAATGCAACAAAAGCTGACCTGCGATCATTCATATTCTCAAAAATTTTACAAATAAAATAAAACAAATAAAATATTCCTCTATTATTCACTCCTCAATTATTATTCATTTAAATTCAGATGGTTTATGTTTTATTGTTCATTTCTTGAAAAACATCATTCTTGCTGAAAATCCTCTACAATGTATTCAAGTAACACTTCGTGAGATTTTCACTAAAACGTTAACAAAACCGCAACACGTGTTTCGCTATACAACAGCTTCTTCAGGTGTTTCAATACTGTCAATATTAATCATGCTTAGTGTACTGTAGTGAAACACTTGAGTGGATTTGTGAACTTTTTTTTGAAAATATTTCAATAAAATATCACTTGAATACACTATGAAATTTTTTTAACGATAACATGTATGTTCAAAACACAAAACTAACCCATTCAGGACCCTCGAAAAGTAACTGGAGAAACCTATTTCTAATGTTTTATTTTTGATTATGTATCGGAAGTTGAAAATAAATTTGTAGTTACTGAATTTCGTGAATAGATGTTCATTAGGTGTCAAATCCTTGGTCTCGATACCTAATCAACATCTCTCTTTGTAAATGTTAGCTGTAAATAGTATAAAATATTTACGTCTATAGAAACTATTTTGAAATTTATGCCAACAGATACAAGGTGTTTGATTTGCTGTCAAATGAAAATAGAAGTATCTGTTTTGGAATCTGCATGCGATATATACATTTGTTACAAGCACAATACATTATCCCATGCAAGTTTTGTATATTGTGCTAAAGTAATATTGTCACCTTGGAATCCGTATGTTATACTCCAATGTCGAGACTGTATTATGAAATTCATATTGAAGCTCAAATACAACTTCATTGTCTCGATGATAAGTTTCAAATATTAATTGCATTTTTATACTTCAATGTGTGTAAGATGACGCCTGTAGATATAATCAAATTTATTTATAAAATAAGGCACATTTAATTTATTATCTCTTAGGAACAAATTGGATTATAATTATGAGACAGTGTTTGGCAATTGTAAAAAGATCTAAATAAATGTAAAATGAGAACAAATGATTTTTATTGAAGGTCAGATCCCAAAATGTATTATAAAAAGTCCATAGAAATTGAAAAAAATTAGTGTGTTAAAATTTTTCATCAAATTCAAAATTTTAGTCTCCTCAAGAGTGTTTATAATAATGATACAACTCAACCGCTCTGTTGATGATAAAAATAATAACAATAATAAATTTTATATTACTATCTTCAGCACTCCTACGGTAGTGAAGAAACACCGGTCATGTCTCCTGCTCCAGGGGATATTGAATCCTTTATGGTTATCATCAAGCAATACATAGATATAGATTATCGTTTCTTTCCAGGAAAATGAATGTGAAGATGATTTTATAAAAAATAACTAGTTGGGATAAAAATGCATAAGTACGTTAATTCAAGTATGTATGTAAATAAATGTATATCACTAGATGTAACAAACATTATGAGAATAATAGAGGATTTTTGATATTTTCTCTAATATTGGAATATACTATAGTAAATTCCTTGCATTACAAAATAAATGACAAATCGTTGAGTAAGTTGATAAAATAAAACAATAGTATATGGCCAAATCAACCTTTATTAATGTCAAATCAAAGGATCAGGACTGAGGTTATGTACCCAAAGAATTTGCACATTTGTACACAATATAAATGAAAATTTTCAATAATGCACATCAGCGAACTGGAGATTCTAATCAGTACCTACTCTAATGTCTGAACTGATAACTACCCTTCTGAAAAAACAAAACACTATGGGCACAATAACAGATCTGTTCTAAATGAACCAAAACAAGTTTCAATCACTGCACATGATTGAACTATCCGAACTCAAAACCAAAACAAACCTAATATTGCTACGGGTGTTTATTCCCAGGATATAATATCGAATTTTATGCACTTTTTTACTGACCAATAAAGACTTGGAAGCTTACTCCGAAAAAAACTCAAAAATAATTACTAAACACATGACTAGTTCAAGGTAATAAACAATCCATAAACTAGAATACTATACATATATAACTTAATGATAAATTATGGCATTCTGAACATTGACTAGTTCCAATTCATAACACAATACTATTCAAGTGTCAGCAATATTATGGTAACTATGAACCCTTCTGTTGAATCACAGCAATCAGATAAGTATTGAAATAATAGATTTTTGTACGGTGATATTTGAACTATTCCAAAGGGTTCAACAGGTATTATAAGTTTTAAATTAATATATGATACAATTTTAAATATATAATGTCACAACCAAATTCATATATCATCAAATCACATAGAGAGACAAATAATAAACTGAGATTTTACCTTAAAATTTTTCAACTTTTCAATAAGAGATTTTCAATTTGATGCTGAATTTTTTTTCTCTTAAAAGAAATTAAGTACAGTCTGCAATAATTCAGTCCGTATTTTTCCTCATTCTGGATAATTAAAAATCAAAATCTTCATCAAAGTAATTCTTTCTAGATTTCAGATAATATTTGCAAATTTCAAAGACAGCAAGTTCTGATTAAAGTTATTTGCAAACATAAATACTAAGATACTTGGTAGGACTCAAAAAATCCTTTACCAAGTGGCAATTTCAAATGAAGATTCAAAAGCCTAAGCGGGGGTTTTCATTTCTTGTTTGATACAAGTCTTAAATGCTTCCCATCCTTCGTTTCTAGCATAGGACTGAAAACAAGAATTTATGAAATTATTTCAACACAAACACAACTATCAATCTTAAAAAATTCTGCTCAGCGATTAGCGATTATTTTCTTATGTTGGTACACTCGTCTCGAATATATGATAACAGTTACAGCTGTTTAGCATGTTTATTTTGTTGGTGAGAGGCATAAAAGTTAGAAATGTTTTGCGTGTTCGGCCATTTTCTGCTATCTAAAAAAATGGGTGGAAGAATTTGCATCAAATTTTGTGTAAAAAACACTAAAACACTTGAAATGTTGACAGTGGCATACAGTGATTGTACTCTGAGTCAGAAAAATGTTTACAAGAGGTACAAGCTTTTCACAGAAGGTCGAGAAGATTTGAATGACGAGACTCGCCCTGAATGCCCCAGCACATTAACAACCGATGAAAATGTTGAGAAAGTAAAAAAAAATGTTATGGACAATCGTCGAATCACTATTAAACAAATTGCTGAGGATGTCGGCATATCGGTTAGCTCAATTTTTTCGTAAACTTTGGGCGAGAAGCGTGTGGCAGCGAAGTTAGTCCCAAAATTGCTGAATTTTCACCAAAAAAAAAGTTGCATGAGCTTCGCTCAGGAAATGTTGAATGACGTCAACGGCGATCCAGATTTGCTTACAAGGGTCATAACTGGTGACGAATCATGGGTATATGGTAATGACATCGAAACCAAAGTTCAGTCGTACCAATGGAAGGCCAAGACCAAAAAAGCACGTCATAATAGACCGAAGGTCAACGTTTTGCTCACTGTTTTCTTCGATTACCGTGACATAGTGCATCAGGAATTCTTGCCACCTGGTCATACAGTCAGTAAGGAGTATTATGTTGAATTTATGCGCCGCTTGCGAGAAACAATACAAAAACACTTCCGGTATTGCGAAAAAACAATTCATGGCTTTTGCATCACGATAATGCACCTGCTCACTCGTCATTGCGCGTTTATAATTTTTTGTAAAAAAACAACGCCGTAATCATGCCTGAGCCACCAATTTTACCAAATTTCACCCCCTGCGATATTTGCCTGTTCCCAAGATTGAAGAGACTTATGAATAGACAGCGTTTTGCGACGATTTGGAAGATAAAAATCGAATCACTGAGAGAGCTCAAGGATATACCAAAAAGTGCATACCAGAACTGCTTCGATGATTGGAAAATACGCTGGCACACATACCTCGTATATTTTTTTTGTGAGTTATTCAGAATATTCCACCACCACCACCAAAGAAATTATATGTATCCTCACCTTGAATCCTCTGTGCAAGCGATCTTTCATTATGGCAATAAATTCTCGATAACTCAATAATCCATCACCGTCATCGTCAAATATAGCGAAAACAGTATGGACCAGATGCTGACTCAAATTTGTGCCAGTACATATTTTTACAGCTCTGTGAAATTCATCTAAAAAATAACAATAATAATGAGTGATTTTCCTAAAAACATTCCAGCAGTGTTATGTGTTTTATTGTTAATATTGTAAAAATACAGAAGTATATAAAGTATACAATCGTATATCACGCTACAAACGATAAATGTGACCATTACTGATGAGAATGACGTTTGCTGATGCGATCTGAAGGTGAACGTCGTAAATTTTGAGAGTAGTATACTCTCAATGACTGATAACAGGAATATTTTAAAATAAGATTCTTTTATGAAGGATATTCCAAAACAAAAGTAAGTAATACTATTTTATTTCATACCAAGAAGCAACCTTTGGTACAATTCCATAATAGTAGACACTAAGTTCTCAGAAATATTATTGCATTTAAACGAAACCATTGTTGTCAAGTTTGTGATTCTATACATTTTATCATCTTTTTCATCCGTTTAGTATAATTTCCGTACGCCACTGCAAGAGGCAGATTAATGCAAACACGTCAGTCATTTCTGAGAATGAAATGCCAACTATTTTGGAATTTTAGTATAAAAAAGTATTAAAAAATATTTCCTATTTTTGTCAGTTCAATCAATTTCAGATAGTTTAATTAGTCAGACAACGTGGGTCTAGCAAGGATGTATGAATGCCTTGTAATAGGACCATCTTGGTAGATTGTGCCAGAAGCCTGAATCCCTCTCTTTCAACAGGATACTTCCAAATGAGAATTATACAGGAAAATGAGATCGAAATTGGCATTGATATTTTTCACATGTAAAATGTAAAAATTGCATATTTCAAGAAGTTTTTCCTGAAAATAAAATAAAAGATAATCCATTTACATAAATTAAATGTATCATAATCCTGAACCTAAACCTAAACAACAGACCATAGTGAAATATCGTGACTCTAAGCGATTGAGTGGAGTGATTTAAAGAATTTCTTTCAATCATACTTTGAGGGCAGATGCACTACAATTCACCGTTCTGTTGCGAAGCAGTGATCTTCTTCCATTACAAGAACTGCCCAGCAAAAATTCGTCGAGATGATCAAATCTCTTCTTGGAGCTTAAATCAGCTTCTGATATACCTCGCAGTACAAGAATTCATAAAATTTTTTATAGAGTCAAAATTGGGTTGATAAAACAACCTGATGGAGTTTTCATGATCTCTACAGAAGATACGTTATAGCTTTTGATAGAAAGCCATTTTCCTGGGAGTTTGATTCTTGATAACAATGCACCTCTTTCATTGAGGGCAACAAAATTCTAAAAAAGAAAGATTGGGAGGTCGTCAAGAAAATTATTACCCTCCGAATGTATGTATTCTTTGTCTACTTGTGAAGAGCAGCCATGGAAATCCTTCTAGGTCTACCCCCTCTCACATTTTTCTAAAGGGGCTATATGGACAACATATAGAATTGTGCATAACTCACCTTTAGATATTGGATGATCTGCAAGAGTATACATTCTCATGGCTATAGTAAAATCTTCCAAGTTATTCAAAAACTGGCAAAATACATGAAACTCCTCAAAAGTAATTCCCTTTGTGTCCTTTATCCTGTCCAGCAATCTATCCAAATACATGTCATACTCATCTGTATCCAAATACGTGTATCTTAGCAATATTTTTGCAAAGTCAACTTCAGAAATTGTCATAAGCCCTTTGGAAAATTCATTAAACTCCAGTTCCAGCACTTCTGTTTGTAAATGCAGCATAAACTTTTTGAAGCTCTCAAAATTCAAATCAGTGTTTCCTTTTGGCCCAAAGAAGTGAACGATTAAAGTGGTATCAACAATGTGCCTCCTTTGAAGTCCCTGTTCATCATCTACATATTGCTCTTGAATGGGAATCATCTGTTCTGTTTCTTCATTGTTCATGCCTCTCTTTCCTTTCCAGGCATGGCTGAATATTTTTTCCATCTAAACAAAAAACTTCACTTCATCCAAAGGCCAAAACTAAAAAACCATTACACACCAGGTTCTAAATAGTTGGAAACTGAATATTTTAGCAAATAGTAATTTATTTTGTATGCCAGCTCTATCTCAGAATCATTTATTCGTCTGTGGAGTATTAAAAAAAATCAAAAATATCTTTCAGATGAAAAATATTCTTAATGATAATTAAATGTTTAGCCTTATAGGTTATTTGAAAAAGTGTTAATGAAAAAAAAAGTAGCCAAACAATTTGTTAATAAAACGTTGGTTATAAAGGTTTTCGGGTATTGTGATCGACATAATTGAAGGAGTACAATTCATTCTTTTGATCAATTATAGACGATTGAAAAATCATAAAGTTGGCTGGCTTAATCTTCCACTAGTCTCATATCAGAGGAATATATATGTCAAGATAACCTATAGTACCTTTTTTTTAATTGAAATAAATAAATTTCCTACATTTCTACAATTTTCATCAAACCCTCAGGTGATAAATTAAGATATTAATTTTGCTAGGGTTAATTGAGCTGTTTATCATAAAAACATAAGCTATAACATTCAATGTCTATGGTGGTTACAACGTTTGATCAGTAATATAAAATTCATATGTGTTAGGATTATTACACAAATTCACAAATGGATGTTAGTTCTAATTAATTTTGAGATTGGTAGGATTGTGGGAGTGATTATCTATTCAATATTAGCATTACTGACACAATCGATCAGTACACCCGAAAACCATATAATAAAGACACAATATCATGACAAATTTCTGTTGAAAATCAAATGGGAAGCAATGATCCAGTGTCAGAACATTCACTTACGGCAATATCTTCTTTTTCAGTTTTTTTGCCTGCCAATAGTTTTCTTATCTGTCCAAGTAATTAATAATTGAGATATTTTTTATAGAAGAAAAAATACAGAGAGGTGCACTTTACATACCACTAAGAACTCGTTTTTGTCTACTCGTTGGTTACCATCTGTGTCAAACATGTTGAAGGCGATTCTGAACCCTGATTGAGGCTCTACAAAAGCAATATAATGGCAACATTTCATGATGACAGTGGTCAGATACACTTACTTGTTAATATTGAAAGAAGAAACAGATATTCTGTATAAGAAATAATTCCTGAAATTATTCGAAATGAAATACATCCAAACTTCCAATTATATATCCAAACCTTTTTCTCTCAAACTTCTGAACAACCTTGGTGAACCTTGATTGAGTGGCGGGGTAGCATCTTTGATTTTCTCCAACTCTTTCTGGCTCAATATTTTCCGCTTCATTCTAGCTGCAAATAACAAACCCCATGATAATAATGTTCATAATGTGGAAAACTGAGTAAACAACAAGGTGTTTAAGTTTATTTGATATTGACAGAGAAAACTGAACTGTATTTAGATATGAAAAAGGTTTGTTTGCAAGGCGAACAAAATAATTTGATTTTTTTTTTATATCTTGTTCTTTATTTGCCTATCTCACTTCGTGAAAAGAAAGAACACAACAGAATTAGGTTTAGGCACATATATTGAGTGAACAAAATTCCTTTGAAATGAGAAAAAAATAGTGCAGATTCATAAAAAAAAGTACAAACATAAAAATGTACATTTTGATAGATATTTCTGAATAATTTAAATGTATTTGATTGAGTATATATTTTACAGAAAATAAAATAGAAATAGTATAACAACAAAGGAACTTGTAGTTAAAATGAAATACATCACAAAGCTCGCCCTATTCTTGAAATTAAATAGCAATGTGGGCACCTCAGGTATTTGTTAAAAATTCCTCAATGGCATACTGATTCTTCTGGATATAGAAGCTTTCGAACTTGAAAATTGGTATATTGCACAAGTCTTTTATCAGAATGTCCTATTCATTGAATATTTTAGGTCCAAGATACAGGTTACTTTCCTTATTCGATGGGAGAAGCTATCAATAAATTTTTTGATCTAGTAGAGTGACCATGATTTTCAATTTAATACTAACATAGAAATATTATTGAAAACATAAAACACACAATTTTTACTCTAAAAATTCAGAATATATTAGAATAATTTAATCCTCATTTTTGACATGTATACAGAAACATATGCATGAAATAACTTAGTCTAGTCAAAATACAACAACAGCCTAAAATAATCAAAATATATCTTAATTAGTATTGAGTGATTAAAATACACTATTGTAAGGTAGAAGGGTAACCTCCCGCGAAGAACTGCAACACTCTTCTGGACATTCACGATCCACATTTCAAAAATACCATCCAATCTTATAATGTATCTTGGTTCATATGGAAGAATGATGAATTTTGAATCAGGCCAGATTCAGAATCGGGAATTAGTCTACTTCATCTCATGAAGGAACCAATTTGGTTGATGAAACATAGCTCGATAAGAGTGTTGCAATTCTGGTGTTTGGAAGCAGTGTTTGTTTTTGAAAATAAATTGCCTCAAAGCAAAAATATACAATAAAATGTGGAACATGATGACAACTGTTTGGGATGACAAGTTGAAATCAAGGAGATAACCGACAGTATTGAAATAATTACTTAATCAAAATTAGTAAAGCTCATAATGAAAATTTTATATTTTTCTATAATAATATACAAGGAATGATAAAGCTGGTGATCTTGAAATAATATAAGGTACAGACTTGTGGTATTACAGAACATTAGATCAAAGTCAATTTGTTTGAAGTGTAAGATTTCATTGTAGCCAGTGGTTACTGTCATGATAACTATCAGCAAGTTGCAAATTAGTTAGCAGTGTTTTGTGAAAGGTATGGAACTAATACTCATACTACAAATCTGATTATGTGAATATGTCATGACGAATCCATTATATGGATTGCCTTGCACTGCATCTTTTACTGCAAGTTGCCTTGCAGTAAAAGATGCAGTGTGGCGGTCTATGTTTTGGTTTTGTAACCTTTGAGAACCATGTTTACCTTTGATATTCATGGATTAAGATGTTGTTTCCATAAGGGGAGATATTATTGCCTTTACATACTTGTATTCATAATTCAAGTTTATTATAAAATGTTGTTACTTTTTGTACAATCTAATGACAACGATACCATTTTATAATCTGCTACACTTACTGTTGAGTGAATACATTTTTAATAATGAAAACTGAAATTAAACTCACGTCTGGGTTCTGCTTCTACCACAGATTCTAAAAAATCTTGGGGAGTCATATATAGCTGACCATCATATTCAACGGATGCAAATCGAATGAATCTTTTTTCTCTTGATGTAAGTTTAACTACTTTAACATCTTCTTCCTGAAAAAAAAATATTCACGTTTGAATTCAATGATAAAATTGAAACATTTTTTTATAGACTACTTGACACTGAATTTATAATTTAAAAAAAATATTTTTCCCATGGAAGTTGTGAAAAACTCTCAGCATATTATTGCAATCACATTGGTATCGTCCGAAGATGATAAATCTAGTCTCCTAATAACTTGGATGACAAAAGGCGCTTTGAATAAAATAATTTTATCAAAATCATTCTCCACTGGAAGTAGATCCAGTTTCACCTTTCAACTAAACTCACAGTTCTTGTTTGGGCTGCAAAGACATTGGGAAAGTATCTACTTTTATAAACAGCAATCATTATAGTTACTGATCCTCCTAAAGCACAGTAGACAGGAAAGAGTTTGCCATTTCTAACTGAATTTTTGCTATTGCTAAACTGTCTCAAGGCTGTTTTGTTCAGTTTAAGTCCGTAATTTCTGAACAATTTTGAAGCCATTGTTCTGGAATTGTAGGTACTTAAACTCTAAAATGAAATAAATGTAATGTGATATATGACTCACATTGTTTGAAATGATGTGTCATAATGTCAACAAGTGACAATGTCAATAATATCACCACAGTATAGCTTTCTCTCTCTAGCTTTTTTTTTGGCTTTTTCTTCCGTTAAGCTATACTGTGTCACAGCTTGTTTACAATCAGTATTCTGTGTATGTGACTGTGTCACAGCATAGTTCTGTGACTGTGTCACAGTCATGGAATATCAGACTTTTACAAAGGCGAACCATAGAAGAATAATGCGATGATTTTTACTGTGGGCGAACGAAGTAAAAATCTGACAGTAAACACTTTTTAACTGTCAATTGGTACTCCCGTTGAAATAAATAAATATTGGAACAATATCAACTGATGAGGAACGTTCATTGACCATTTTCAATCCATCAATTGACATATTCAAAAGTGTTAATTGAAAGATTTGAAAGTGTCAATTCATAATTTTTATTTATTTGTCTCTTTAATTGCTTGAAATCTGTCAATTGAAAGACTAATTAATATTTTTGCGCTGGCGCCATTACACCGCCGTAGACTTTGAGACATACTGAGGCATGAAATTTTTTATTTTAATTTATCAAATATTGAGATTATTTCAAAGCCATCGCTACAGGATGAGCCATATTTTTTCGTTAGATTTATTTTGAAATTATTTCAATCATACTTTCGTATACAACGTCATCAAACGTCGAATCACAAAAATGTTTGCAATTCTTACCAAACGACTCCCTACGAAGTGATACTGACTAATAAAATTGAATGAAAAAAATTCTGGACTTAATTGTCACGAACACTTTTTGACTTGAAATCAGCTGTTGCACCCCTACGGACGACAACCCTCAAAATTCGAAACTTGCGCGAGGTGAGGATAAACGAGGTCTTACCTTTCCACGTGAGATTCCTAGCACAGGTTAGACGATAGACAGTGAAAATCAATCTTCCGGCCTCTGGGCTCGAACCACCGTTTTACCTAGAGGTCGATTGCATGTAGAACAAACCACTAACGCCAACCCAACCGCTATCTTCAAATAGCCATATGAGAGTCTCCCCCATAAAAGTTATAAATTAGGCTTAATCAAAAAGCATTCACATTTATTGTTAGATATCGGATCATGTATAAAAACGAAGGTTTTTATTGTACATTTTTTTACATGAGCTACCGACTCGTGTGAAACGGAGTTCAGTTGTGAACCACGCTGGTATTTTTCCCATTTCCCACTTAATCCTTAGGCTTAGTGATCTGGTGTACACTCCATATCCTGAGCCTTCTTTGGTTTTTGAGCCATCTGTATATATGCGTATTGCATTTGTAGCATCTGACTCTGTGTTTTGTTTTATTTGTATTTTGTAGAGTTTATTAAAGACAAACCTGGGTACAATTTCATCACTGGTTACCTGCAGCAGAGGTTGCGCAGTAAGCGCTTCTCGCCATAGGCTCAGCCTCAATTGACCCATTCCTACTTCAAGGTTTACACCAGCCGTCTGCAATCGTAACATGGCCATTAACGCAACCTCCTTAACGTACAGGTTCAGAGGAGACAGACCAGTAATTAACTCCACTGCCGCGGTTGGTATTATTCTCATGCTCTTGTGATGTTCAAACAAGCCAAACGTTGTATTTGATTTAATTTTTGGATGGCCGTTGCTTGTAGAACTTTCGGGAGGATCAATTTCCCTTGACCCCCCCTGGCTACGGCCTTGTATACATTCGCCAACTAGTAGCAAAATTGAAGTACTCGGACAGTTTGCAATGAATCATACTGTAACGAATCTGAAGCCGGCCCTGACCGATATCTCAGCCACCAAACACATGACATCACCGCGAAAGAAGCAGTCTGACTCGCCGGGAAAATACTAGGCGAGTACAGAAATCACTAGATAAATATAGAACGATCGTTACCGATATATAACCCCTGCTTTCCGTCCAGAGATGGCAGTATGAATTCAGAAAGCTAGTCGAGCGGAAAATGAAGAATTCAATAAGTGAAAATAAATTAAGTGCTAAGTCATTGTCTATACATATAGACTAGTGTCAATAATCCTTCAAATAAGTCTAAGAACAACTGGAAATCTCCCATTCATTGTCTATACATATAGATAAATCTTTAGAGAATGGCTAAGTGTTGTAAATAAATTAGTTTGCGATACTGAACTATTGTTAGAAATAAATTTGTTTAAGACAGTAAATTATTTAATTCGTTACAATAACTTTATCAATTCGTCAGGCAGCTACAGCAACCAGATTATCCCGCAAATTTGTAAGGAAAGTACTTGAATTACATAAATTTCATCCATATAAAATGCCACTCCTTCAAGAACTTGGTGACGATGACCCCGACAAAAGAACTGAATTTTGTGAACTTATGACAGCTGGAATTATCGCAGAACCTCTGCTCATCAAAAATATTTGCTTCAGTGACGAGTGAACTTTTTATTTAAATAGGCACGCGAATAAACAATACTGTCTTTACTGTAGTGACGAGAACCCATGACTATTCGATTCAGTAACTCTAACGTGACACAATGACAAAAGGAAATAATAAGACATCAAAATCAAAATGTGTATTACAAAGAAATGAAATAACTATAACTATATGATTATAGTCATATTACCAACATCTAAATAAATATATTTATTCTAAAAAAACCTCAGATAAAGAAATCAAATCACTTGTTGAACATGATTGACTTTCGAAGTTCCGAATGACACCCCAAAATTTAAACAGGACTCCTGTCGCTTAGTCATCCCATGGAGAACTGGTTCTGGTAATTTCATTTTAATATAAATTAGTGAAATGAGGGCAATGTCTCATACATTCGGTAAAATTAATTTATTATGCAGTTTAATACTTTTGCGGAAAAACGGAATTTTAAATTCATTGTTTTCGTCTTTGTCAGTCACGATTTTTCCAACGTAATATGTAATATAGATTTCACGTTTTTTGAACTCCACTAACACGTATTCGTGCTTCTTTGGAACTTTGGTTAATGCATCAAAGTCAGAAGGCTGAACTACGTCATCCTTATCTACAACTTCGTCATCAGAAAAAATTTCTTCATTTTCCGAATCACTGCCTTTTTTGTTTGTTTGTTTCTTTGGTTTGGTTTTTGCTTGTTTTTTGTTCTGATTTTTCAAAACTTGTTTTTCATTTTGATCTTTTAGAGAAATTCTCCTTTTGATACTGGCAATTTCGTTTTCCTTTCTTTTCTTTTTTTAGATTCTTTCAGTACTAATTCCTCCCTCAAAGGAGTAGAAATTTCTGAGTGTTTTTTTCTAAAATTTCTTTTTTTGTCACCAGTTGGTTGTGGTTTTGGCAAACTGAAAACGTCATTTTGATTTAAAATCATTGTTGCCATTTTTGGTGAAGTTTCACTACAAGCTACTCGACCAAGGTGGTTCATTTTTCATCAAACAGGCATTCATTGAGTTTCGTGGAAAAACTAAGAATCGGGGAACATAATTGCCAGCTGCGCCTAGGCAACATATTGTTGTTACTAGAGATCCTCTTTCTCCACTGGTTATTTTACCAATTTATATATTTGCAGCACCATATTTACCATATTTATATTTTTCCTATAAAGCTGATAAGTTTGCAAAAAACTCATCCACTTCAGGTTTGGTGAAACTCACTACCCTATTTAAACTGGTTGTTTCAGGTGACCTCAACGATATATCTGGATATCTTTTCCTGAAGTAATAATAGAAATCGTAGCCAACCAATTATTCCCCCCTTTTTTTGATAAATCTGTTCACTCTACCTATCTTCTCAACAAATATATATCTGAAGTCATCAATTGACAATCCAAAGTACAGCTCCGATAGTTTGAAACAGTATTGTTTTAATAAATTCTCTTCTTCACTGAATACTGTCCTTCTTTCACCTTTTTTTAGAATAACGGATATTCCTGAAGAATGCATATATATCTATTATTAATATGGTCTCTTGCAGTTGTTTGTGGAATTTTATATTCCCAAGAAGCTTGTCTGATTGACATAGTGATTGATTTGATGTTATTTATGGCTTATGCCAAATGTTCTGTGGGCCATAAAGCCAGGAGAATTTTTTTTTTGTAGTTACGAACCATCTGAATGAAAAAAAGTTAAATATAATATTTAACGTTTATTGTCATGCTGATCATTGGGGCAATAGCGCACACTCGATAAAACCCCAAATAAAAAACACGCTATTGCCTCGTTCTTATATAAAACAAATATGATAAAAAATCTACAATTACTCACTAAAGTACATTGCATATCAGGAAAAACTAAAATAAAAGGACATACCATCAATTCCACCAATATCAAGATTAAAAAAAGTTAATGGTTACAATTTGTTTGACCCCTTCAAAAATTATCTCGGAGAACTCAAAGGGATGACGCCAAGAAAAATGTTTATTTTATGAAAGTTCATACAGATCGGCTGGATAACGATGGAGAGCTGACGATCTTGACTACGATTGCATCATCTTATAGTAATGTCGTTACGCCACCTAACATACTTTGTGAGAAACGGGTTAAAACACTGTTGCCCTATGCACGCTCCTGGATCCCCGGACTCCCCAGACCTATCTCCTCTTGGTTTCTTCCTCTGGGGCCACCTAAAATTTGTTGTTTTTGAGGCGCAACGTGACTCAATAGAGAAACTGAAGGAAATAAAAATCCAAGAGTGTCGAACTATTTCCAATGTACGTCAAAAGTTTGAAAATTTTATTTATAAAAATTATTTAATTATATTCATGGCAAGGGAACTTTTTGAAGCAAAATTTCTTTACGCGCTCGATTTAGGGAGTGAGCTGGTGAATACGTAACGAGAGCGTTACGAAAAGTGTGATCGAGTGAGGCGAACGGAAGTTGAGAGGGAGTTATAAGTTAGTGAAGATAGAAAGAGAGAGAGAGAGTTACGTTTCGTATATTAATTTGGAAGTAAGAGAGAGAGGTGCGAGCACACATTTATGCTCGAGTAGGCTCTGAAGCATTAGGAGAAAACTATCATACAATGGCATTAATTTTAGCAGGAGATTTCAATGTCGATTTCGCGTCCGAAGATGGACAACTCTTGGTAAACTATCTACAAGATAAATTAGAACTACAAATGAATAATAGCCGAAATGAGCCTACCAAAACACATGGAACAACAGTCGATGCAGTTTTCTCCATAAGCCTATTGCCTATTGTCTCGGTCTTACAATCTACCACAGTAATAACTGATGTATCCGATAATGAATATAATAAAGAAAGATAAAAAATCTATACAAAAATGTAAGTGTAGTTTGATTTAACTTTTTTTTCTGTCTTTTGTTCAGTCAGTTGAAATGTGCTAACGTTTTGAATAGGAGAATATATGAAACCAAGGATCAATCGGTCGACTTACCGGTGAATTTAAGAACTCGTCTTATCCACAAAAATTAGAAATTATGCTGTGACTGAACGCTGTTTCATGTCACTATTTTTCTAATGTCAGTTATGTAGAGGTTATATTGCAAATCTTTTGTTGATTTCTTGTTCACTATTGTATTTTATTAATATAGTAGTGCAAGTTGAAATCTTTAGATACAAACAGGAATTTATAGAACGTATTTCTGCACAATATGTCGCAAATTGCTGCAACACCCGTAAATGGCGAAAGAACCAGTATACATGACATGTTGAAAGACACCCCATTAAATGATAATAAAACACAAAATCCACCATCTTCGAGTAATTCCACAACGTATTCACGTTCAGTCCCCACAAGTTTATCAACGTGTGGTTCACCAGCCATTCTGACGCCACCACAGACTGATGATTCCTCTCTTCTCAAAAGTTCTCGAATAGAAAACATCAAAAACTGGTCCATTTCTACATACAAATGTACTAAGCAGATTATGTTTGAAAAACTGGGCAAATCATCTAGGACAGTTGATGCAGGTTAGACGAATAGCTGTATTTTGATATTCCTGAAGTATCAAGGATCATGATTAAAAGTTTCAGAAAATAAAATTTCTTGATTCCAAAAAAATACAGGATGGGCCAATGAAAATGAAACAAGGCCGATTTCTCATAGTTGGCAATTATCAAAACAAATTTGCTTGGTAATAAGGATTTTCATTTTGAGGGGGAAATCTTCAAAGTATATTTCCAACCAATGGGGTGAGGCCCAACCCTTAAATCTTAAGGGAGATTAATTGTCAAGTGATAAATCGTTGGAAAAGTCATTAATTTTTCTTTTCAACACTTTCAGTTCATCTGTATTTGATTCTGTTGATATCATGAAAAACATTCTAAAGAAAATCTGACAAAAATGAATTACACATTTTTTCACCATTTGGGTTTTGAATAGTTTATATAGTGTTTATTATCAATTATGAATTGCTTTATTTGTTATTTTACAATGTAGAACCCTTGCGGATTCCGGTGGAGGGTCGAATAGACCCACTCATTTTGGACCTACAATGTAGGACCTGGGGTTCGATATTTGTTATGAGAAAATAAATGCAGTTTTTGCCATCTTTTGATGAAGAAAGTAAATTATCAACATTCAATTTATCAACATTCTTGAACACGGTGGCTATTGGCAAATGAGTACAAGCTGACATTCTAACAAGATTGAGCATCTGCTTTTTGAATGTATTGCAGTGGAATCTTTTCTGATAGATGAATCACTCAAAGAGAATTAGTGTAGTGGTCGGCAAGGTCACCTGATGTAGGTGACTCTAGTAATTGAAGTCCCTACTGAACCTTCAAATCAGAGCTACCCGGAAGATATTGAAACTCTATTTTTTTTGTTCAACTAGTCTTCTCTACAAACCAAACAATATTCAGGATATTTACTCACTTGCAGCTTATCATATATGTGTTTTCATTCATAACTTATCCGGAAATGATATTCACACACACAGACATATTCAGTGGAATGTGCGTTGACTGTGAGGATGAAGGTAGTATATCGAAGTCTCAGCAACAAGTGACTGACGACTGACTGAGTTGCTCGTTGCTGCTTGATATTCCATTTGGTTTGAAAAAGTAGGTAATGTTAAAAAGAGAAATCAATGACTGTTTAAACGAGGTATCATTTGTCCTCTAATTGCACCAAAGGAGTGGAATTGACAAGATTGGAAAGATGCTCAAAAAATTCAGACAGAATGAAAATCGACGAGTCCATGTGATTTTTTTTCTAAATACCAACTATGAGAAATCAGCCCACCTATATAACAGAAATCACATAAAAGGTAGAACACAAAAAATAAAAATATTCATATGTTCATTACAATTTTTTGTGATAGAGGGATCTTGTGCAGTAAGTGATATGAAAAATAATGAATATGCAAATTCACTCCAATAATAATTTTATTATTGAGATATGAAATCATTTAAATTAATTAGCTTCTTTGACATTTTGGGTGAAATACCCATTTTTCTAATGCTCTTTCCACAATATATTTTTTTGTAGAATAGGATATTACAATTGAAGAATGTAACTTTTAATTTGTCATGTGCCATCGCCAATGTGCTCATAAACATGCTAATACTCATCGCATTGGGAACTAGCACAGCTATAACTTTTGAGATTGCAGCAGTCGTATTGATCAGACGTGATTAACATTTTAAACAGATTATATGACACCTAGCAATGACAAATATATAAATGAAACATGTTGATAAATTAAAGCATGTTAGATACAAATTTCAGCACACAATCCTACCAGAAGAGAAACAAATGAAAAAATCTTTCAATGACATTGTGTGTTGGAAAACACATAATGCAAATCCTAAGAAAAGTCATAAAAAAAATACTTGTTGGCATTGCCACTATTGCATAGCAAAAAACGTATATTTGTATCAAAACTCAAGAGTTGAATAATATGCTTCATTTTGTACCACTAAACCATTTAGTAAAGGCGATGACATCTCTCCTTAAGAAAACGCCATCTATGGGATCGACAGAAGACCCAATTCTAGAATATCAAAAATAAACGAGGCTCTCTAAGGCAATCAATTTCTAATTTCTTGTGTTTACTTTGGCATTTAATTAAAATCCTTTGTTAGTAGTTAAGGTTATGCATAAGAATAAACCTTATTCTTGTAATAAGTTTTCAATCTTCAAACTATAGGATGTCATCAATTTTGTTATAGACTAATTGGTATTTAAACTCTTCAATTATAAAGGTTTTTGTTAGTGAAAAAAGTTGAGTACCTATGTGGCGTGAATAGAACATGAATTTCAACTCTTATTTTTTGAATCATTGTGTAAAAGAATGGTTAACATCTTTTCAATTGGTGCTCAAAGATGTCAATCCTTTCTTCAAAACATTTTTCCCATTTTCAAACAACTTGAACGATTTTCCAGTATACTGCAATTGTTGGCTTGCAACTTTTCCATTTACAAGGTTTTCACATCAGCATACACTGCATATAGATTCAATTTCTTCCGTTCTCCAAAACACCCCACAAATATCAAGAGAATTGAGATTGGGAGACCTACAAGGCCTTTGAATAGGGCCATGTCGACCTATAAATGTACAATTAACAATTGTGCTACAAAGTCTACAATGTAAACAATATTTGTTTATAGGGGTGGAGCTGTATACAATTTTCAATTTAGATAATATTCAATTTTAAATAACATATATGTGCTATGGAAAAGTTCCATCGTTTGCAAATGAAATTTTTTGTTTCTTCCAAATCAAGATATATGTGAGAATTATTTCTGTAATTGATAACATATAATTACATAAAATATTCTTTTTACTTTTATAGAGCTTGAATCAAGAATAGATCAGTTAAAAGAAACTCAGAAAAAATATATGAGTATTCTTCGCTTAACGAGAATTTTAACGAGCCACTTCTACCAAGTTGTTCAAACTCAGGTAAGCTATTTCCTGATAGATAAAATGAACTTCAATGTCTGTCATATTTCACACTTCAGCATGATATAGTATATACATATTGATACAAAACTATTCATATTCTTCACTTTTCTGTCTCCACTTTGAATACAAAAAGTTCAGACACTTTTTGTATTCAAAACAAATTCGAATTTGATTATTTTATTTTTCTTGTGTTCTCCAGCATGCATTAGGTGAAGCATTTTCTGATCTTGCTCAAAAGTCACCAGAGCTGCAAGAAGAATTTCTTTACAATTCAGAAACACAAAGAAATTTAACGAAAAATGGCGAAACATTATTGGGTGCATTGAATTTTTTCATATCATCTGTTAGTACACTATGTAATAAAACTATTGAAGACACCCTGCAAAGTATAAGGCAGTATGAAGCAGCAAGAATTGAGTATGATGCATATAGAACAGATTTGGAGTCACTTTCTACGAAACCAGATGGAACTATCGGACTGGAAGATGCACAGCAAGGCTATGAAGTTCATCGAGAACAATTCATGAAGTTGAGAGCTGAAGTTACTATCAAAATGAAGTTTCTGGATGAAAATAGGGTGAGCCATTCCATTTTTACATCCTTTTATAATGATAATGTTCAAATGTAGACTTATGTAACAGTAAAACCACGTAATTCCATTTATAGAAGAGACAAAAACTGATTTATTAGTAAAGTATAATGACTTCCAACATTCCTTCATTGTATATGTTGAATTTGTCACATGAGTTCAAACTAGAGCCCAGTAAATTAATAGTATACTAACATTTTTAAATACAAGCATTTATTTATAAGCTCTAAAAAAACGGTGAATCAAATCAAACCCATCAATTTATTACATTACACAATTTATATAATATGAAAACTGAAAAGTGTAATATGAAAATCTCGCGATAAGCTTTTTATAGCATATAATGTAATATACTGATGAGTTTGATCTAATTTTCTTGTTTTTAGTACTGGTTAATAAAAGCTTGTACTTGAAAATTATTTTCCACTACGAATTTATTTTCTTGTTATTGCTGAAAACGTTTCTTAGTCTGTTCATTTTGTTTAATATATTGATCCTTACAACATTTATTTGAACAAAGATTTTAAACCCAAAGAGTTATATCTCTTCAAAACTGCTATGCTGGTTTTTTTGGTATTGCATCATTTTGAATGTATTCTCCTTAAACCCATTCATAGTACGGCATCTTTAGAGTCGTTTATTATTATCCTCATTTCATTTTCCATATTCACTTCAGCAAACTCTTTCAAAATACTAGTCCGTCATTTCGAACAGTCCATTGTATTTGATTAAGAATGACATTCTGTAATTTTTTTCGAATTCATTTCAGCAAACTTTTTCATTTGATATCCGTATTATGGAAGTGCAATACAACTGCGCTAACTTGGGCGGTCCGCCATATTGGATAAAAAATGGCGTCATTTAGCTAATCCTGCAATTTCATTCAATATGTGTTATTGATGACTTGTATATTTTGTGGTAATTCATGATTACTTTAATGAAATGAATGAAAACACTTTTGTCCAATTACAATTATACAAAAGTGTTTTTCTAAATAAATGAATTTTGAATGTTCAAGCCCGTCTCGGATAGATATACCTACACAGTAGGTTGAATGGACTGACGCCTATCAGAAAACAACTACTCCACTGGCTAATACCACGAACGGCGTTGGATTATATCCGACAGGCGTCAGTGCAGGAATCTTCACAGAAAATTTCCTGCATAAGCAATGGGGAATGTTCCTCCTGACGAGAATCAAGTAGTTTTCATAAAACGCATTTTAAACTTATCATTTCAACCTTTTTCTTTAAAAAATTATTTAAAAACCCAAAAAAAAGAATGAAATAATGCATTCAACATTTAAAGGGACTCTATTTCACCATTTGGCAACATTGGTTATAGCTAATAAAGGACAATGAATCTTTTACCAGTATGAGACAAACAAAGATGACATATTTCAGAGGCGTGCTGTTCTGTTTACTTATTTTCCGAGTTCCGAGACATCTGCGACATATGATATTTTGTGCACCTAACCTATCTTTCTCTATATAAATAAATAACAAAACAACTGTTGTTTATGTGGCTTGTGGAGGTGGTATTGAACTATAATTTATATTTTGCCTTAATTGTTGATTTATAAAGATAATTTTCCTTTTTTAAAGTAGAATATATAGGTATGTATAAATTATTTCAACTTGATATAGGCGCTGTTGCCAATATGTGAATTAACAAATCCCTTTAAAAATTAAAACCCAACATTTGAAACATCAATTTGAATACTTTTCGAAGTGAACTTTATTTTGTTCAAACTTGCATTTGCTGTAATAACCCAAATTGAGGAACATTCTCCATTGGCAATACAACTGAAATAGTCGACCTTTAATTTTGGAACGGGCACACTTGCAGACCGGTTTCGGGCTCCTTAGCCACTCGTCAGTGCAAGATAGTGACCATCATCGACTTAAAGTCAATGATATTCCATAATTGAAAATCGAAATTCTTTCAGAGTATTTCATTCCTCGTCTTAAGTTGGATCGAACATAAAAAAATGTCATTCCATCTAGTGGACGAGGTACTAACCAACTGCATATCCGAAATTTGCCCGATTCCTCTGAATGAGGAAGAAAAACTTTCTTATTAGTCAGTGGGCTATGCTTGAAGACAGGCAGTAAACAAATCTGTGAAGATTTCTGCACCGACGCCTGTCGGATATAATCCAACACCGTTCGGGGTATTAGCCAGTGGAAGAGTTGTTTTCTGATAGGCGTCAGTCCATTCAACCTACTGTGTAGGTATATCCTAGACGGCCTTGAACATTTAAAGTTCATTTCTCAATACTTAATACTTAATTGGATAAGGATTAATGCTGTATTGTTCAAAATCGCTTTGTAAATGAGCCATTATTTCTCGAGGATAAAGGTGCACAATACTGTAATACATTTTTTATCTATTTGGTAGGGTTCAGCCAACGTTTGCAATGTGAGCGCAAAAAATGTGTTTATTTACATCACATTAAAAACCTTCAAAATTATCAGTGTTTCCCTACTATATTATGCATGTTATATACATATAAACCTTCCTCTTGAATCAGTCGATATATTAAAGAACACATCAAAATCCATTGCGTAGTTTTAAAGATTTAAGCATACATAGGGACAGACAGCGGGAAGCAACTTTTTTTTATACTATGTAGTGATATTTATTTTCTATCTTGGTATGTTACTATATCAGAGAAATGACTACAAAAATGAATTTGATTTGATAAGGACAGTTGAGTCCCAGTAATGCATTCGTGGTTCAGCCTATAACCACTGCTGTGACCTTGGCGGGTCGTAACAGCGCTATTACATCACAAGTGCTTTGATTTTGGGGTCCGGTTCCATCTAGTTACCTTGAAGTGGTAGCTGCACTGACAGAGAACGAATTTCTTTCAGCCTTGGAGAGCCTTGTTTATCTTTGGTATTCGTTAATTGAGTCTTCTGTCATTCCCATATATGGGGTTTTTGCAATGAGAGATGTCACCGCATTTACTTTGTCACATTTATCTCTCATTCTAAATAGTCAATCAATTTCTTTACAAGCATAATTCACAAATATAGATTGAAAGATTTGACTTCTGGAGTAATGTGGTTTTACAATCAGGACGATGACATGTTATAATTCAAAACAATGAATAATTTTACAGATCAAAGTGATGCATAAGCAGTTACTTCTGTTCCACAATGCAGTCTCAGCATATTTTTCTGGAAATCAACAAGCCCTAGAAGCCACCTTGAAACAATTCAACATTAAAGTGAAAACTCCAAGTTCAACATTTCCTTCATGGTTAGAACAGTAGATATAAGGCATGTGTAATTAAGTATCGGATATCTAGTCATTTTTATGAAGTTGAAGTGAAGGTTTTTCAATTAGAAAATTCAGCTCACAAGAAATTATTTTTGAATTGGTCACTACATGGATGTTTCAAATCAAAGGACATTGCTCAAAATCTCTTTCTTCATTAACAACTGTAGAGGTGAGTTGTAGTCCAATAGGAATAATGAGCATTCAAGAATATTCTTTCTAGATTTCGTCGTTCAAGCACTGAATGGATGGAATGGAACAATAGGGTAGTGACCAGAATGAAATTATTATTTTTAAGACACATGTGAATTTTATCATTTCCATTTTTTCCTTAATTACATTTGCTACACAAAAGGGCTCGAAAGCTATGTAGGTTATCAAATATAATATAGTATTAGAAACAGCATGTGAATGTTGCGTGAGTCTCAACTGGATGTTGAATTGGTTTGTCTGTATTTTCGGAGAAACGATCCATCAAGACCTCTTCAAATCGTAAGTGTTTTCAGAAATGAGGGCTGAAAGTCTCAAGACCTTCAATAACTTGACAAAAACCCACTTATTTTCAACTCCTACATCAGTATCTCTGAAAGTAGTTTTAAATTTCAAAATAAATAGGTCCTGACTAAGTTCTAAAGATATATGTTGCAGCTTGTTTCATATGACTTTTCTATATGGCTTACTAAATTACTACATTCTTTTCTATAAGGTAAAATGATTAACCAGGAAGCAAATATTCTTCACCAAATCGTGAAATAGATGATTGATTTATAGTTGAATAAAATTGACCTGTTATGCACCTGATTTATTGTGAAAATGATATGTCTGAAAAAAATAATATCCATCAAAATTGGTTGCTAATGCATATAAAAATAATTTGTATGCGTACTCATACTTGACAATAAATAACATTTCCTAATTTAGTTTATGTGTTAGTAATTATGACTACTAATGAAATTTGTCTTGAGTATGTTGATTTTGTAGCAAATTATTGAAATGTCGATGTTTTGACTTTCCTGTGTCTAATAATCATGAACTGAATCTGATGGCTTTGCTCTAACAATAAACACTTATTTGTTGTAATTGTTTCATTTTGCTTGAATGTGGCTAAAAAGGTCTTACTCGATGAGTAGTTGAAGAACCCAAAAAGATTACGTGCATTTACCTTGAGATGAGAAGACATGTTTGCAAGGAGTTTCTCAAAAACAATCAGAAGTTCTGAAAATAATTTGGATTATATAAAAATTCTATTGCCGAAGGTACTTATCTGTGAAAATAAAAGTTGTCAAGGAAACCAACAAAGCACGATTTTATTCATCATGGCTTTTCAACAGAACCTAGGAAAAATATGGGTTTTTTATGACCAGGTCATGTTATTACAGTGGATTTTTTTCAGATACAAGCATTTTTTCAAATCACTTATTTTGTTTCCTTGTCGAGTCAAATCTACACATAGTATTGTACTAGTTCAAATTTAGCGCCATTTTCCTCCAATAAAATCAGAAACATGGCAGCCAAAAACTGACATTCCATAACCACCCCTGTATAAGAACCTTGGGATATACCATGAGGCCGCCATTTTCTCAAATAGAATTTCTCGATCCTTATCACAGAATATCTTTCTTCTGTCACAGGTAACTCTTCTTCTTCTTCTGGTTATTGTCGTTGGTTACAGGCGCATTTGACCAATATTTTCGACAATAAAAAATTCCAACCCCCACCCAAATAATTCACAATATTTTATTAAAATCTCAATTCCAGCAGACACCTTCACCTACAAGTCATAGGTTGAACTGTAGAAAGATATCTTACATTTCTTATGCTTGGTTTGATTCAACCTTGAATAAGAACTAGATAATAATCGAGTGATATAGATTTAACAAATTTAACCCTGGTAAAAGGGTATAGGAAAAGGAGTAGGTATATTTAAATAACCATATGCTAGAATAATACAGTGACTTAAATGAAGACAAATCACGGACATGAAAAAATGTCAGGGAAGATAATTTTCTTCTACTGCCCACAGTGAAATAAAAATTAACTGCTCAAGACATTGAAAACTGAATTTCTCGTGAAGGTATGTGAAAATTGAAATCTTTTTCATGGTGTTTATTGACTGAGTGCTTCAAATGTTTTCTGCTGACAAAAAGTATTGATTGTTTTCTATTATTCAACACAAAATATATACTTGTATCTGTAAACATGTAATCTACCACAATGAGCTAATTATTATATATAGTAAACTCTCCGACTTGGTTCGTGAAACGCATGCCAAGTGAGTATTGCACTTGTGGTGTTTGGAAAAAGTGCTAGTTCGAAACAGTTTATTATTTATTTATTTATATTGCAGTATTCGAGATTATGATGAAGCGGCAGTCAGTATCGAAGCTAGGACACCAAAAAGTATACGGTAGTCTTTGCAACAATTCGCCGTGGGGACCTTTGTAATTTTAAATAAACAAGGTTTGGGTTGGGTTCCACAGAAGTCATTTTCGTAACCAGGAAAGTCCATGCATACTCATGAAGGGTGTATTTTCAATGGAAGAATCAGATTCCGAGGAAGTACCTAATAATTGAATTAATCTCAAGTCATCCTGGAAGTCACCACTGAAATAAAAGATTGGAAATTTTTGCAAAAGAATTTAAAAAAAAATTGAGTACTCAACTTATATGACGTGGAATCAATTCAACCAGCAGAATATTTATGGAAGGGTGGTTGGAAAATTTTTCTGTCGAAAATGGTTAACCTGGTCGAGATTCATATCTACGATTCATGTGTGGGAGACCCGACCTGCAAGAATTTTTGCCTTTCTACAAGATTACGTGATCAACGTTTACTGAGGACAATTTGCTGACCTGCAAAATAGTTACACCGTAGAATCGTTATCTGATTTGTGATAATTTTATTTTTTTAGATATATTGGCATCTTGAAACTTGAATCATGCTCCATTTTGCCAGAACTTTTTCGGTACTCTTTTGTTTTTGTATGATGGGTTGCCTGCCAGAGCGATTCTCTATCTTATCAACATAGCGTCTGGTACTGATGAAGTGCCCGTCATCGTACGTAAAAAGTGCGCAAATGAACTCGCACCAGTATTTTGCAGACTTTTCAACCTGTTTTACAAGAAAGGGGTTTTTTCTTATTGTTGGAAGATTGCTTGCGTTCAGCCTGTTTCCGAAAAGGGCAAGAAAAATCTTTTAAATTACTATAGACCAGTCACTTTACTATCAGAGATATCAAAAATCATGGAGAAAGCCGTAAACCACCATATCCTCAAATATTTGGAAGGCTTCAACATCTTGAGTGATCATCAAGATGGCTTTCGGAAACAAAGATCAACAGGCGACCTTCTATCGTATGTCACCCATGTTTGGAATAACGCAATCGATAAACATGGAGAGTCAAGAGCTGTAGCGCTTGATATTTCTATGGCTTTTGACCGTGTGTGGCATGAGGGTTGGCTGGCCAAACTTCGAAGCTATGGCTTGTCGAATCATTATTGTGTATGGCTCTTCAGCTCCCTGAAAGAACGTTTCCTGCAATTGACCGTCGACGGATATCTATCGAATAAGTTTACCATCAACGCTAGTGTTCCCCAGGGATCTATATTGTCTCAAACCCTCTTTCTATTGTATATCAATGACTTATTGAAAAAAACAAGAATCCAATATATTGCTTTGCTGACGACAGCACAATTCTTTCGTCATTTCATTTGAATTCCAGGACATCGGTGGCGGATGCACTCCTTCACCGGCACCAGGAGGTTGCATATTTTAATGAGGATCTAGAAGTAATTTCGAATTGGGGTGAAAATAACCAGGTTCAATTTAATGCCACAAAAACTCAGGCATCGGTTTTCTCCAAAAAGGTAAATGTACCCGAACCGGCCATAATAATGTCAGGTTAGACAATTTCACTTTCTGCATCGATAAGTTTGTTGGAGGTTAAAATGGACACCATTATGTCTTGACACAATCATGTCGCTGGAATTGCAAAAGCCGCTTTTCAAAAGCTTGGAACACTGTTCCGAACCAGAAAACTGTACACACCTCAGCAACTTTCGATGCTTTATAAAGCTCAGATCAGACCCTCATTGGAGTATTATTTTCGCATGTATAGAGCTCCGCCCTTAAGCATACCCTGAAGCTGCTGGATTCCATCCAGAAAAGAGCCATCCGCCTGATTGGAGACGCGAACATCACTTGCAACCTTGATAGTCTGGAATATCGAAGAAAAGGTTGGAGATTTATGTCTGTCACGGAAAGTATTCAAGTGATTTGACTCATTTGATTCCACCAAGAGCGGTACATATCAGAAATATGCGACGAAGTATAGCTGCTCATCGTTTTGAGGTTCAACTCAGTACACTTCGAATTTTACTGTTCAAAAACTCTTTCATTTGGAGAACTGCGTTTATGTGGAATACACTTCCTGACTACGGTTTTCCAAATGGATTTAATCTCCAGCGATTTAAATCCAATGTGAATCACTACTACCCCTGTGTTAGGAATCACACGTTGAAAGGTAAGACCCCGTTAGTCCTTAGCTCGCACAAGTTACGACTTCTGAAGGTTGTCGTTCGTAGGGGTGCGACAGCTGGTTAACAAAGAAAACATATTTTTTTAACACTCTCGCACAGACACCGCCCTGACAGCGCCTTAAGGATTTTCTTTAAAAAAAGTTGAATATAATTAGCATTGGGCTTTGACGGTTGAACAATACTTATAGTGTGGAGACCCGCATCTTTATTTCAAATCGGCAATAGAAAAGTCATTAATGTTCTGTTGTGAAGACTGAAACTTTTTTACTCTAGCTTTCATAACATACGATCTATTATTGATGTCTTGTTTTTTCCACTAATCTATCACATGAATCATTGAAGGTAGACACCTTTATACAAGGGGCAATGTGACTTTTCCTGACCATTTGCAAAAAATAATAATCAGTCTCTCTAGAAATTCACAAACCATTTTCTTCGAGAGCTCCTTTTGGAAATGATATATAGAAGTTGTTTCTTAAAATTTGTCTCAGAACTTTCACCGGGATAAATGCAGTGTTAAATCCATTTTTGGTTTAATCAATAATCCTAGGAAATCTTTGGAACTTCACTTTTCTACATGAAGGTCTACATGTGGATGTTCTTACAAATTCTCACGCAAATCAGATCATCCAATTATTGTTATCACGTAACGGAGTTGTTATACTCTAAAAACACAGTATACAAAAGTTTGCAATGAAGAAATAAGTCTATTGGTCCATTCGAAACGTTAACGCGTTTCAATTAGTTGAAGCAGTATATCAAAAATATTCTGTCTAATTCAAGAACTCGCCTAAACAAATAGATTACGTCATTGAAGGAACACGCATTTCCCCTTACTTCAGGTACCCTATTATCAGTAATCGGCTCTATTTCATAATCCCCCTATATACGACTCTAAGCCCACGTCCGCTTCTGAAAATTTTATTCTGATATATCGAGCATGAGCATGCACAGAAGTTACAAAATCATGCATTTTTTAATGCATAAAGACGATGAAAAAGTTGTAGCCCAGGCAACTATTGAAGAGTGTTACAACTAATAAATGCACTAGACCAGTTCAACCAGATGAAGTGAATAGAAATATGTGCTCATGACAAACGCTTTGAACATTTATATTTTTGACAGATAATTATAGTTTTCTCAATACTTTTGGGATATTCCATATGAATTCAAATTCTGAAACTGAGATTTTGTTATCGTTTTCTCTTTCTGGACATTCTCTTGTACACCAAGATCAATCGATCAAAATGTGTGCAATCTCTTTATTTTCAAAACTTTGCTTTTATGCGAATGTTTTCGTGTATGTTACAAAAAAAATAAGATGATTTTATCAGATTTTTATTCACTCAAGTCGTTTGCTTAGCAAAATTTTGTAAATTATGGATCTGCACGACTGAATGAACGTGGTGCACACTGGTGCACAATCGAAAATAAAATATCGAGTGGCGATCCTGATATTATTCTGTGCTCTGATTCTGTGATTTTGTGCGTGCATGGGTACGCGTATGTTCTCCTTATCGGTCTGCCATTTTATTTCTTGGAGTCTCAAATAAAATTGGGCTGTGTGTTTTGAATATTTGGATTTGGAATTTTCTTCAAAAATGGAAGCTCACAGTAACTCTGATACCACGATCGTTAAGGCCGAATCGTCAACAAATGATGGTTCTTCGCCTGCAGGATCAGAGAGGCAAAACAATTCTGGTCGCGATCGTCAGGGTGGTAGCGGCGGCGAAAGATTTGGACGCGGAGGAAGATTTGGTGGACCCAGAGGCGGAAGTGTAAGTGTTTTTTGTTTATTACTTCTTCCAGCTTCAAACAAATTCAGATGATTACCTCCACATTATTACTAGATATGGAGGTACTGCCCTGCCCCGTTAGAATATACTTGCCATTAAAGCATGTATGAATTCAGCCCATTTTGATCACTTATAGAACCTTTGAGATTCTGGGTGCTCTCTTAGAAAGCCTTTGCGTGGTAATGTAGGGCTCTTTTGTGTTGAACTTCCTTTCCTTAGCTATGGACCATGAAGTAACCAAAGAATCCGATCCTGAGCCTATTGAGGATATGAACATCAAATAAACAACCCCAACTGTCCTTCCTGTTACATCGGAAAAAGAGCAAGAGTTTCCAGTTCTTCAACTCGTGATCCTGCTAACAAACTTAGGTCAGGTGGTGCAGCCAGGAAGCGACTCATCACATCCTCAAGAGCAGGTTGTCACATGAATCTATCTTGCATCAAATTCTTCAACAGCAAAATCTATATCAGGAGAGGAAACAAACTCCCTCATGGGTTGGTCAGCAAAGGCTTGCACTCAAATGATGATTTTTCTGAACCAGGAGCAGGTTGTCATATGAATCTATCTTGTGTCAAATTCTTCAACACCAAAATCTACATCGGGAGAGGACCAACCCTCATGGGTTGGTCAGCAAAGGCTTGCAATCAAATGATGATTTTCCTGAACCAGAAATTCTGCATGGCTAAATCTAATGTGTCTTCATGTGTAGATGCCCTCATACGATAAGGTTGCTGCTGTCATTAAGGTGGTAATCTTGCACCTTGAACATGTAACAACCCAAATGTTGACCAATCAACTGGAATTTCCTCAGTATGTCATGATTTCCAGGTACGTTTCGCTAACTTGATTGGTGAAACTTGCATTAAGAAGAATGTTCTGGTTTGTGGGAGTAATGTTTATGTTGAATTCATTCTACACCAAAGGTTCCAGTCCTACCTTTCAGTAAAGATATGATAAAATCATGTTCCACTTGAGTTGGTTTATTCCATAACTCACTTAGGGTAATTGTCAAACTGGGATTTTTCTTTGTTTTATACCTTTTTTATGCTCTGCTATAACAATTCATATTGGAATGAACATTGATTTGCATCTACTCTCACATTTCAAATTGGAAAATGAGTCTAAATATATTTTCACAAGCATCTAACATTGGTCAATAACTTTTGGTACAAAGGGAAACAAATTATCAGTAAAAATTATGTTGTCAGCTGTTCCAGTTGCCTCCCAGGTCTGGTTTGGATTTTTTAAAAAATTATTTTCAGTGTATTATTGTTCATACAGGAAGAAAGAAGAAGTACACAGAACATAAAAATGGCAATGTGGAAGCTTATAGATTTCAATCTTAGAACTCGTATAAAACCTCATGAGAGGATTACTATCGTAGATATATCTCCAATATTTAATACTAGTTTTGAAGTTGTCTATTATTTCTCAAAATATTTTTCAAAAGTGTAAGAATATACCTTAGTAAATTAAATGCCTCAGTACAACTTTCACAAGATAGCCATTATAGCATAAATTGAGGAAGTTATTGATTTGATACTGACTATTGTAGGTCCCATTGACATACTCTGCATCTGATCAAAAATTATATTTTCATGTTAGGCAACCATTTTTTTTTGTTATTCACTGTCTTAAGGAAGGAAAATTTCTAGATTTCTGTGGTTCTCATGTTTATGTTGAAAGTAACAGAGATATTTACAAATTAGAATAGAATAGAATTTATTCGTGCAATGCATACATAAAAAGTATTCACATACGTCAATGAGATAAATAGAATATAAATGTATTAAAATGTAACACAATACAGTCAAATAAATACATAAATATTGTTGTATAAAAATATCTATTATTAGACACGCAACAAATTTGTTGATGAGTCGAAATAATTAAAATATTCTTCGAATGTGTAAAAGGCATTCTGTAAAAGAATATTCTTAATTTTCACTTTAAAAGTGTTCATACTTATGTCCAAAGTCTGAAACTCATATGGTAACACGTTAAAAAATTTCAAAGACATATATAAATAAGAGTTTTGCGATTTACCTAACCTATATTTGGGCAGCCTTACATTTGTTTTGGCCCTGGTATCATGGTAGTGTATGTCCTCCTGCTTAGTCAATTTATTTTCACTTATTAAATTTTTAACATAACACAGACATTCATATATGAAGCAAGATCGCAGAGTTAATATACGGAGATTTTCAAAAAGAGGTTTACAATGATCATCATATTTAGCCTCTACCATAATTCTTACTGCTTTTTTTGTAGTTTAAATATTTTATCCAGATGACATGATGAACCCAAAATATTAGTCTATACGTCATTACGCTGTGAAAAATGGTGAAATAAGCTACTCTCAAATAATCCGTTGTTATTATATTTCTAAGTTGTCTTATCATGTATATACACGTTGATAGTTGCTTTGATAATTTGTGAATATGTAAAAAGAAATTCAGAGATAAGAGAAGTATTCCGAGAAATCATCAGCTGTCAATTCAGACTTTACATTAGAATTTTTATTAATTCTATTTTCATTGATTATGTATGTCCCATGCTGTTTTTTGTTTGCTATCAGCAGTTAGGAGTCCTTTACTATTTGCATTCAATTTTCCTTGTTTTATTTTATTTTTGTAGTCCTTCTTCAGTGTTATATACATGAAAATATTCATTATTCTTAGTTGAACAAGCAATTACATGAACAGCATCCAAGGTGAGTTTTAACTGTTACATATCATTATCGAAAACAAACTCTTTGTTATCTTGCTTGGATATTTTTATAATTTTTTCAACAAAACATTTATTATACAATGTTGATAACGTGTTCACCACGAAGTTTGCAGATTCATCAGGAATGTTTATTTCATAAAATATTTCCCAATTCAAATTATTCACGCATTCTATGAACTGTTGTTTACCATGTTCAGTCATGGGTCTGCATGAAATATACTTATCTTTAGATGTGGAACTTGTACAATAGAGGAAAAAAAATGCCTTTATGGTCTGACATATGCGGTTCAATTACTTCCACAATCAAGTCGTTTATGTTAGTAAACACATTATCATTTTTTGTAGCACTAGTGTTGGTTACTCGTGTATTTTCATTAACTTTTTCCTCTAAATTGTATGACAGGAAAATATTTATACAATCGTTTATATTTATGTTGTCTAAGACATTTAAATTTAAATGTCGCCAATCGCAATAACTTGATTATTAGAAGGTATCGTATCCAGTACTTTATTTAATGCACTCAGGAAGATATCTGATTTTCTTGAATCATACTGATTTTATTTCTAAAACGAGGTAAACAGTGTTTGTGATAGACACTGTGGCAGTTAATACACACAGAGTGAATAAAAGATCTAGTTGAACAACATTTGAAATTGACCACTGTTGGAGACATTTTAGTGTGTCTATTCGACCCGAACTCGAATTAATCTGTATTTTCCAAAATGTTGATTGTCTTATGACCTTTGGCTTCACCAAAGAAAAATCAACAGATATATCAACTGCTACTATCTTAATATTTCATGAAAACTGTATCATCAGTTTCCTAGAAAATAAGTTGGTTGAGAAATGTTTTACATTGGATAGAAAACTACCTTCGCAAAGAGTTCATTATGTTGAATATGGCAACTCAGTATTAAGACAGATTCATGTACCATCAGGAATGCCTTGAGAGATCCTCAGGGATTCCACATGGGCCTAATGTTGTTATAAGTGTATATCAATGATGGTGCTACTGTTTCTGTCCATTGTTAATTTATCATGTTTGCAGATGATCTGAAAATTTTCAAAATATGTCACATGAGGCATCGCAGTATGATCTAGATGACTTTTCTGAATAGTGTAGTAACTTATTACAGTTGATGAATGTCAAAATCATTTTCTATTGTAATTTCAGAAGCACATGCTTCTTTAGTGAGGTTTAGTGTTAGTGAGGTTGTCCGTGTCAAAAAAAGATGTGAGAATTTTACACATGAGTGAAGATGAAAATGTACTATTAAGTTAATATAGCTTTTATGTATTTTTTCTTTGTTTTAGAGAGGAGGCGGAGGAGATAGAGGAAATTTTGAAAACAGGCGTGGCCGAGGTGGGTATCAGGGAAGAGGCATAAAGCATGAGAACACTCAGGATGGTCAAGAGGGTGAGGGTATTCGAGATGGAGACTACGGAAGAGGAGGTAGGGCTGATATGGGAGGTCGTGGACGTTTCGGTATGAGAGGTCCTGATGATAAATTAATTGAACGAATTCAGCAGCTGTCTGGTCCAACTTTCGATTTACCTGTGATTGATATGGCTGAGAAGAAATTTAATGGTAGAAATCGGTTGTATATTGGGAATATTCCATCTGATGTAACGGAAGATGATATTGTTGAACTCTTCAAACCTTACGGAGAAACCTCTGAACTATTTCTGAACAAAGACAAAAACTTCGGTTTTGTAAAGTTGGACTACCACAGTAATGCTGAAAAAGCTAAAAGAGAACTTGATGGATCAGTATTGAAGAATCGTAATTTGAAAATTAGGTTTGCACCAAATTCCACCACAATTAAAGTGAAGAATCTCACACCTTTCGTCTCTAATGAGCTTTTGCATCATGCATTTTCTGTGTTCGGAGAGGTGAGTATCACAATTGTAGCAAGAGGGAGGGATCAATTTTTTTGCCAAAAGTTTCTTATTAGTGCTTTTCTTTTGCAGATTGAAAAAGCAATTGTCACTGTTGATGATAGAGGCAAACCTACTGGAGAAGCTATTATAGATTTCTCACGTAAAGGTTCAGCTTTGCATGCAATCAGAAAATGCTCCGAAGGCTGCTATTTCCTAACTGGATCCTTAAGACCATGTGTTGTAGAAGCTCATGATGTCGTAGATGATATTGACGGTTATCCAGACAAGAACATTCCTAAGAAGAATATAGATTACCACAAAGAAAGAGAACAGGGTCCAAGATTTGCGAAACCAGGTTCATTTGAAAATGAATACGGTATGAGATGGAAGCAGTTGTATGATCTTTTTGCACAAAAACAAGAGAGCCTCAAAAAAGAACTGGAGTTGGAGAAAGAAAAATTGGAGGCCCAAATGGAATATGCTAAGTTTGAGCATGAAACTGAGGTCTTGAGGGAACAACTCAGAGCACGTGAAATGGACAAGGATAGGCAAAAAAGAGAATGGGAGATGAAGCAACGACAAGTAGAAGAGGAGAGGCTTAGGACCGAAGTACACATGAGACGCACACAGGAAGACATGGCCTCACGTATTCTACAACAGCAACAGGAGGATATGAGAAGACGTAATCAGGAAACCAATCTGTTTATGCAAGCTCACAATCTGAACTCAATTCTAGACCAACAAGAACAAGCATATGAAGCTCCAACTGGTTATAGCCATAACAGTAAGTACATTTATGACTGTTCCAAAAAGTAAAAAATTACCTCTGAAATCACGTGAACTTTGTTTCGAAAATGTCTTCCTTTTTATTTCTAAATGTCTTTTAAAATTCTCTTTAGTAAAAACTAGGGATTTTCATACCCTTAAAATCATTTTATTTATTTAGAACAGCTACCTTAGACCAAATTTTCTTATTTATTTGCTAGTATTCACGAAATTAAGACTAGTGGCCCATCTTCTCCTTTGTCAAATCACAGTTTTCCAGAAATGGAATGCTTATATTTGGCAAATTCAGGCTGCACCCTCAAAGATTTGAAGTCTATAATAAACTTGGATAATAAGTACATATTATATAGTGAGTTTCAAAAAGTTTGCACCATATAGGAAACTTTTTTATTAAATTTCCCGCAATGCAAAATTCCCATGTTTTTTGCCACTTTTATTTGTAACTAGAGTTACTGCAGTTTCGCCCTATAAGGACTTATACAATTATGTATGAGTTTGAAAATGCATCCATCAATGTATTTGACTTTGTTGGTCCCGTAATTGTGAACTTTGTAAATACATAACTGTAAACGGGTATCTTCCTTCCCTCATCAACTTGAAACTAGTATAATAGTTCATGTGTAATACACTGCTTGGAAAAAGTAGCTTGAAGGTCTTTATTTATAATAAAGTAGTTTATTATGTCGATAGAGTAAACCCCCAATGGAATACCAGTTTGGATTTAGAAGTAATCACTCCTGTGAAACTGCTTTGCAACTAACCTTGTCAAAATGGTCACCTTATTAAGTAAATTACGGTATTATGATTCAACTGACAAAGTAACTTGGTTCTAAAGCTACCTACTTAATAGGTCACGAAGTAACTAAGTTTAACATTTTTGTTTCAACGGAGAAAATGCCTAAATAAAGGTGTCCCCCAAGGGAGAGTACTGGGCCCACCGTTGTTGACTTTATATGTAAACAATATTATTTGAAGAGTTTTCAAACCAAGCTACTTCATGACATTTTGTGAGACTATAGGTTATTTCTGTGCTTTCACTTCTCTGCTCCTGGTTTCCGGTTCAGTGTAACGCATAACTAACCTGGTTGAATTCATCATTTTCAAACATGTACGCAGCTTTTTTGAACTGTCTCTTGAACCTAGGAAATCATGAAAACTTCTAATCATGATACACGAGAGCTGTCTGCGTTGCATAAACAGAAACTGGGTGGAGAGTGGCAAGAAGAAAAAGTGCCCAAGTAATCTAGAAATAGTTTTGAATATCAGGAATAGGCCAGTTACCACCTCAAAATGATTACATTGTGGAGTAGCTTGCTATGAAATCTTTATTTTCAATTTTTTTCATAATTTATTTTCATTTTTAATTTCAATTTTTCATTCAGTTTATTCAGTTTTTATTGTTTGCATATAATTGACATTTTACCTATTATGGAACTCATTTAATAATTCATTTCTATTTCAGGTCAGTTTATTTTCATTACAAATTAATGTTCTAACAATGTTTTTTTTTATATCTAGTTTTGTCAATTTCTTTCCATTTCTGATATTATTTCTGTTTCAACTAAATTACCGAATATTTCAGTCCATTTATTTTTAGTATAATTCGAATATTTCATTCATTTCAGTTTTATTTTTTTCATCCTTAGATTTCAAATCTGCTAACACCTTTTTGGACAATTGGTATCCCAACCTATTATAGCAAGATACATTGTCAACCACATTCAAACAAACGATAATCTAAAGTACATTATCAAGTCCTAACGTTTTTTATTTCTGGATTAAGTTTTTCAGCTTGTCTTTCGATAAATGATAGTCAGTTTGCAGACTTTGACAAAAAAAATCATCCAAAAAGTTTAGGAACTAGCTGATGGCCATGACTTCATTCACGTGGACTGCAGTTTTGAGTTCCCCAGATTTTCTAAGTAGCAAAAAATTCCAATGTATTTGCAAATCTTCAATTCAAAGTATTACAAGTTAAAGTTTGTTCGAACCCAGTTTGGACAAATCAATACAAACTGTCCGTTTTGGTTCCACTGAAATGGCTACCAAAAAAATGATCCTATAACAGCTGTTAGTCTATATGTGAAAAAGTTAGGAAGTGAAGCAGTATGATTTTCATAATATGAAGTTATATGCATGGGTTTGCTAGAAATAACGGCCATTGTGGCTTTTTTCTTTGAGTCCCTACCGAAAACATACAAGGATCTACATGTTTTCAGTTTCCTTGGTTAGCTTTCATGAAACAAAGTTGGTCGAATGAAGCTATAGACATTTAAGTTGACAATGTCTTGGTGAACTTGAAATGACATTGACACGAGTAAATAACAACTAGTTTAATAGAAATAATTCAACTATGTAAACATGGTTTTCACATTTACATAATCAGATACTCTACTGATTATCTTTTGTTGATTATTTTTTCTCACATTGTTTTGATTTACTTACTTAAATATTGATTTTATGTTAACCTACATTTTGTCATTTACTAAATGACATGAAAATATTGATTTCAACCTCTTACTGGATAATTTCGTATTTATAAAGCATAACTTGAATTAAATTAAAATTTATGATTCGGAATTGACAGTGAAATAACTGGGAATTATATGACTTGCGTTGAAAACATTTTTAATGGACTGAATGAAAAAATATAACATGGTTTTTTAAAATTACATTAGCCCCAAAAGTCAAATTTCTTGATAGAGGAGTTATACATAAAATATATCAATAGAATGATTGTTCCCTAGACATAAAAATAACATCCAGATCTCATATTGAAAGAATAAATCATTAATTTTTTTACTTTTTCAAGCTATGGTACTTTTTGTGAAACCTTACTTTGGTTATCCTAACATGATATATTAGACATAATTCTTGGAGAGTGCCAGGCCGATGTATCAAAACTTTTCCCAAATTCTGTCAGTTCCTCATTCATAACAAGAGTCTACATATCGTTTCAGTTTTCTGAGAGAAAATTGAGGCTTTGAAAGTCACAACCATAGCTTTTTTCTATTAGTATGTAAATGTGTTAGCCTGAATGGGCTTTGAAAGATGCAGTTGGCCTGAATTATTTGATTCAGCCCTTGGGCCGCCCATACTCTTGATGGTACTGCACACTTTTTTAGATAGAAATAATTCTGAAGTTTTACAGAGTTACAACTCAATTGAATGAGTATTTGATTTTTTTATTGAAGAATTTTAAAGCGTGAGGCTGTTTTCTTCTATATATTTCTTGATTTGTCTTTTCAAACTATGTACTTAGTAGCTTAGTCAGCTACCAGTATTAGCAAGCAGTTTCATAAAAAAAAAACACTGACAATTGTGGTTCTATTCGTTATAACAGCTCTCCTTCATTTTAATTTTCAAGAAAAACTCATTCGCCTATCATCAATATTATCATTAAAAAAACAACTCATAGAGTGACATGTGATACTTCGATACTTTTGTTGCATTTCCAAAGAGAAATTACTGTTCCTGTGTTTAGTAACCACATGGTGGTCCATCGAAAACATACCACCAGAGAAAGAACTTATCATAAAAATCCAATAATATGTCATGCTTGTTTGTAAGCTGGTAAGACATAAATCGAAAACCATTAGAAAACCTTCAACTCTGTAAAGTCTCATTCGCCAAATTTTCTTAAATGGGATTGGGAGTCGAGTGATACCTTCATCGATTCATCGTTTTCGATGAAGGGTTTCGACTCAATATCTGAGTTTGCAGTGAGAAATTCATCAATACTGTTTCATTTACATTGAGTGACAAGTGATTTTTTGTAGCCGATATAATTACTCTTCTGTAGACAGTTTCAGATGTTTCTGCAAGTGCTGTCATACTGTCTGGTTTAATCAGAAAGTTTGTATTGTGTTCATAAGCAATTACATGTACCATTGAAAAGTCGTGAAGATGTTTTATTAAATCATTTGCATATATTAGAAATAACAGTGGTCCCAGTATAGATCCTTGAGGAATGCACTATAACTCCATTGAGTCTTGAGCAACGCCTCCAACGTTGATACATTTTTAAAAGTAATCTCTTATCTAAATGATAGTAGGCTCTCAAAAAATTAATGAATAATCCACAGATTTTAATTTTGCCCAGTCGAGAGCAGTAACAAGATGCACACCGAAATCAAATAAAGTTGTTTTAGTTCTCAGATTAATAGTGAATGATGCTGATTTGATGAAAAAACAGTGATTTGCTGCAAAAAATGATAGTAATTGATTTTCTGTATTGAATTCAAATTATTTGTACTTGAGAATTGAGTAATAATGAAGTGAATACTGGAAATGTCCGCCAACCTCCATATAAGAATAAAGGTTATCCTAATACTCTTGTTGTATAAAAAATCTAAAGGACTTGAGTTGAGTAATCAAGCATTGAGTTCGAAACCATCTTGTTTAAACATCATTTCCTCTTCAGTCCATGCAGGATCATTCTGTATGATATTAGTGAGAGCTGAGTCGATAGCATTCCGATGTAAATATGGGTACATATCAACGGTTGAATTTCCAGGAAGAAAAAAGGACACAAACGGAATTTTCAAAAATATCTGTCACAAGTTCAATTTTCGAAGGTGTTGTCTACTTACTAAGCAGCATGTACAAGGAATCGCAAGTTCTTTTCAATGAAGTATCACTCGTCCCTCACTTTTATAAAAAAAAGAAAATATCAGGGATGACACCCCTTCTTAGACGATTGAAGGTTTTGCAATGGTTTTCACATTGAAACTTGTTCTTAGAAATGAGCTTGAAGTGTTTTTGGATTTATGTGTTGAAGTTCCTTCCCTGGCAGTTATGTCTTGCAGTATATTTTTTGATGACCTGCTGTGCATCCCAAAGAAGGATTTTGGATCAATTTAATAATTGAATTTTTCGTTGACTCTGTCTATAACTATCCAACACTATAAATTTCACCAAATAATATGAATGAATTTCTTTGATAAGGGTGATATTTGAACTTATTCCAAATGTGAATTACAATGGAGCAATTTAATAATGTCTTTGTAGAATACAAACAAAGTTATAACTCAGTTATGTTGCTCCGAAGCAGAGTTTATGGGTATATAGTTTTTATACAATTTTTTTTGGTGTGATATAAATAAGACATGGTTTCTTTTTGTACCTATACCGAATTTACCTCTCGGAGGTGGTTAATTTTATTACCATAGTTCAGTGATTTACAGAAAAAAACAGACCAGTTTTTATGTCTAAACATTATTTTTTGACAAATCGTCGAGCTTTATAATTTTATTTCAATGGAGAGTATTTGCAATTATCAATAATTAATAACATGCACCTGAGTGATGACTGTCAGTAACTCCTAAAACAGGAACACTCCTGCAACTTTTTAAATAAAAATGTTGGACTATATTTTTTGAACACCTTCCGGAATGCCTCTACAGTTTCAATGACCTTTATGATTGTGGAGTAGCAACAAAGTGACAAAAGAAAGGCACAATATGAGCCGAAAATGAAACAGACTTTAATTTCATATGTGGCATCCAAATGGAAAAAGCATTTATTGATAATTCACGCCTATTGTATTCCAATGGACTTTACGGTGATTGTGCAAAAATCAGGATTGGTTGCTGTAGACTCTTCATCTCCTGTCAGGAATTCTTGTTGGCTCGTTTATAATCTGAGTAAGACCTCTGCCTAATACAAAAACTTCAGCTTCACATCTTTACTCATTGATGTTTGAAAACAATCTGTTGACATTGTCGACATTATATCACTAATGATAAAGATTTAGGTAATGGGGTGATTGATTTGCAAAAGTCGATGGTATTTGAAAGTGAAGAAAATAGTATCCTGTATTTTATGTTGACAGACGCAGTTTATGAATGTGGTAATTTTAAACCACATGACTTCAAAGTTATGAAGTTCTAGTGTTTTCTCTTGTTGGCAAGATAGGTCATTTCTGATATATATAGAATTTCTAAAATTATGTCTAAATCAGGAATGAAAGTCCTATGCTAGGTATAGAAAATTGATGTAGTTTGTGTAGCACCGACTTTGGTTTTAGAGTGTGCCAGAATATGAGGTGTATTTGGTTGCAGATACTGATGCAGCAAAGTATTATTTGAGTAAAAGATATTACTCATTGAATAAGCTAATCGGCTTTGTTAAGAAGCTGGATTTATTTCGTCGATTTGGGTTGCAGACCCATTCACTTTGGACCTAATTTCTACCTAACTATGTTCTCGAGGGTTTTTCATTTTTGTAATACTTCTTAATATGGATGTTTTCCCAAGTAATATCATTTTGTATATTTGGTTTGCAGTTTAAATATTCATTCTGCTTTTTTTATATGTCAAACTGCGGAAATGTATATCTTGATGATTTTGGTGTGATGATTCAAATTAAGTTTATGATGCAAGTATTTTGCTGACAGGTTGCTCCTTAGTATTTGATTGCTGATGTAGTTGTTTCAAGATGATTTGTAGTTAAAAATTGTAAACTGTGATTTTTCCGGGTTTGGTATCTGACACCATCTGTGGAACTAAAGGGTGATCTTATTGACGAGGTTTTGAAGGTGGGTTATAGTGAGAGCAAGCGTTTTGCTGTGTGATACCAACGTTGAATAGTCCGCATACTGCATAACATCATGACACTAAATATTGTAGAGAAGTAGTGAAAGTTGAGAACGCTGAGGAACTCTTTGTTGTGGGCAAACCTTTTCTGAAAACAAATGCCCTATTTTTATGGTGAGAGATCTGCTTTCGAAGTAGTTTTTTATGATATATAGAAAGTTGACGGGGATTCACAGTTGGTGGAGTTTGAAAATCATTCCTCACTGTCGAATGCTTCATTTTTATCTTGAAATACAGCTGTGAAATGTAGGTTCAAGTGTTTTTGCTGTTTGTATGTTAGATGTTTGACTGCTAGCTGACGTGTTGTTTTCTTTTTTTTTTTCCTGAAGTGATTTTTTTCCTCAGTATCAGTATTACTTTTACTACATTTGGCAATTTTTTTGATTTTTTCCTCGTCGATTTTTCAAAAAATAATGACAATTTAATATTTGTCTGTTTTTTTTTGTACACAAGTGTAATTGAAATAAAACCCAAATTCTCAAATTATATAATTTGAAAATTTGGAATTTCACTATCAGTTTCTGATATTCGTTGTGACTCCAATGGAATAATACATATTGTCATTAGGATCCAAAAACTTTTTTAAGATTATGTCGACGCAGAGAATTTGGGTCCGAAAATTCCTTTGGCAGCTCTGAAATGTTTGGCAGTGAGTACTACAGGGATACCAATACTGATGAATATAATTTCCTTGATAAAAGACGGCGATATTAGAATCCGAATAACCAAATCCGAATTGAAGTTGAAAACAACTCTGAAATCACTTCCATAAAGTTGATGGGTTTCATAAAATGATTTACCAAGTCAGGATTTCTATTTAATTTTGCTGAAAGGAAAGGCATCCACCATAAATTTTCGATTATTATACCGGTGTTATTTTATGGAAATATCCAAGAAGTTGACATTTTATAATGAATTGGGGCGGGTTTATAAAATAAGAAATAAAATAAAGTAAAATGAGAAAGTTGAATATACGTTCAAGGCAGAGTGTTTATAAAATAAATGAGCAAAAGTAAGGAATAATAAGCTGAAAGTTTTTCAACTTTTTACTTCTTATTTCATTTTTTCTGTAATTTTTTTAGGTATGCGTCAATACATCGTATCTATAACCCAACTTTAACTTGTGTAGTCAGTTTGTTTTGATTTTTGTAAAAGCTATCAAAATGTTGATATGCGAATGTTATTAACAACTTTGGCAGTAGTGTGTTTTCGAAAAAAAGGAAGCCGAAACGGTAAAAAATCCACCCTATGAATAGGCGAAAAGGATTGTTACCAGAAAATGAAGTTTTCAGAAGAAAATGATTGGGGGCAATTTTTCAAATACACTCGCATACCACCTGAGTTGTTCGACCATTTGCTGAATTCATTGCAGCATAAGTAACTAATGGTTTTCCCAGCATTTATCTTCATTAATTCATTTTTAAATCTTGAGTCTCTTTTACCATATAACTGTGGAAACCCTGATACTTGTTCAATTACCAATAATTTTTTCCCAAAATTCTTGAAAATTTTAATAGAAAAAATATTACCTACAATACTAGACGAGTTCTTAAATTCAGTGATTGATTCGTCTATTGGTTCATTCAATATGTTGTCGTGTTTCCATTGGTTGAACCAGAAATTTTCTGTTGAACTCGCCTTCACTTTCGAGAATTGTACCGTCTGCTGACAACATATAAATATGCTGCAAACAAAAATTATTTCAATATGATTGGACGACAGTGATATCTTTTCAATCTTACTTTTTCATAAACGGGTATGTTGTTATTTTATTTCTTATTTTATGTAACTTTTTTATAAACCCACCTTCACTTTGATACGTAAAGCACAATTTTTTAAAACGTTTTTGCACAATTTTTTAAAATTCTTTTACAATACTACTGTCTGAACTCAGTTTTGCTTGATAGACAGAAATGGGCAGAATTCGGATTTAGTAATTCGTAATGTTGATTGAAACTTTAATTCATTATGGAATATTATTACAATATGTATCAAACACTTACTCATGAACCCTTTTTTGTTGAGATTTTTTTTGTTATTATTAACAAAGGTTACACTTTAAGTTACACTATGTCTATAGTTACAGTATTATAGAGTGATATGTTTAGTTTCAAATATGCCATATAGTCTTGAACAATGACATTTTTAGGTTTTCATTTTATTTATATTAGTTCAGGTGATTATGTACACAGTTACTGCAGTTTCGTCCTATAAGAACATTTTCATTTCATTGTATTCTTTTGAAAATGTCCTTATAGAACGAAACTGCAGTAACGGTAGTTACGAATAAAAGTGGTAAGAAAAATAGAAAGTTTTATTTCTCATTTTTCAAATTACTCTGATAGTGATGAATCAACAACGGGCTCGGACTTCAATGCAAAAGAGAGGGAGGAAAATTTGTTGAACAACAGAATAGAGGGAATATTGAATCACGAATGACCTTCTTTAGGTTTTACTTGAACATATTATTCTGTGTTATCTGTTCTTTAATCCTCTGAAGGAGTGGCGGCGACATCCATTGAAGATAACAAAATAGGCGACCATTTTCTCGGAAATGTACAGATATAATGATTCCACATTTTTGTAGAAACATCAAATAGTCGTTTGTATAACATAAAAGAGAACTATTCTTGTTTGTCGCTTCTTTTTATTCTTCCTTTCCTGAAATAAATTCCTTTCAGTTTAATCAACCGATTTCTCTCTAGAACGTAGTAAAGTTTTTTCCTTTTGATTTTTCGAAAATGAAGCCCTCTATCTCTATACAGCAGAATTTGGCAATTTACTGAAATTTCTCAAAAAACACAGAGAAGCGCCAGTAACGGCATACATTTCTTTTGATTTTCGATGGCTCAAAGCAGACCCAAAGGTTTTGTGTAAAAAAACAACTTCACAAAATTTATTGGCACAATTTGAAATTCTGTAACATATACTAATAAAAATATACTCACGAGTGTATTTTTAATGTTGTACAGTACATGGTCTTACTATGAAATGTAATTATAATAAAACAATAATGCGACGTATCCAAGTGTTCCTTTTACAGTAGTTTCTTCACAATCTAGACTTTGAAGGCTCTTGTTCAACAAGTTTTGTTGTTATTAGAAACGTGAGATATACAATATTCATTCAAGAGTACATGATTTGGCTTGTGCTCATATACCATCAAAAAATGATGGTTAACACGTGCCTACGAAAAAGGTAACGCTAATATCATCTCTTACTTTTCTTTCAATATTCTGTGCTTTTACCGCCAGTGTTAACCTTTGTCTGAGACTAGAGCTGTTGAAACTATTTCGAAGTAGTGTCAGCTCCACCTGTTGATTGAAGTCTCAAAAAAGGCAACAAAACAAACTGCCTATGTACGAGCTTTCAAAAATAATGAATTGTGTGAGCTCCAACCCTGAAACAGAAGACCGAAAACAGAAATCAGTGTGGGGCGGGCGTCTCTTTTATGCTTGGAGCCTTGTTCACGAGATGGATACTACTATTTTACTATTATCGAACATTCCAGTTCAAATGAAGATTCGAAGTTTCATACATGCTATACGGACTACCGCATGTTTTAAAGTATATGGGATAGTTCGGTAAACCGAAAGCTCGTCATATGTTTTTTATTCAAACATTGCCTCTTAATTCAGTCATTTGATTCAGAACTGCTTTGTTGGCATCTAATTCGATATCTCTGTTTTTTAACAAGTAAGTATTAGTCAGCTTCTTTTCTGTTTCTCTCGCAAATTTTTTGTTGTTTGTGTTCTATATATGTCAATGCTTCCAGTACCTTTTAATGGCGGTGCTGAAACATTGCGAGTGCAACCTCCCGATAGAGATGAAACAACCGCAGCCTGCTAAATAGACCGGAGGACATGCACATACGCACAGGTTTTCAATTTTGCTCCGCTCTCTTGTGCAGGAGTACGTTCCGGGGAACGCTCGGCGAACTTGTGCAAATGTGCGTGTCCTCCAGTCTATCGCGCAGGTAGTGCTTGTTGTTTTCCAATCTGTTTCGGGAGGTTGCACTCACATTGTACAGCGTCGCCAAAAAGTACTGGAAGAGTTTATCGACATATCAAACTGCGGGAGAAACACACAAGAAGTTTTTCATTTGCTTATCGGAAAAGTACATATCAAACAAGGTGCCAACAAAATGGTTGCGGAGAAAATAAATGATTTGAGAAGCAACGTCGGTAAGAAAAAAATATATGAAATATCTAAGTCTGGGACATCGTCTTTAGTCACATTTCAAAGAAGACCTCTCAAGTATAAAAGATCAACTCTCTGGTATTTGAAGTAAGCCAGACACATTATAGTCTACCTGTACTTGTGTGCCTGTGCGGGTAGACTGTATGTCTCAACGTGTATGGGACATCCTGGTTTTTTTTTTTAAGGGAGATTTACAAGTACTGCAGCAAAATCCCGAAAACGCGCTGTCAATGGTTCATTCCATAACCACGGCGTTCTCCAAATTGAATAATATTTAAAAAGTGTAGTTCAAGATGAATTGAATGGAACTTAGAAGCATGAGCACCTTCATTTTGCCGCGTACTTCTAACTTATATTCATCTGGGTGTAATCAATTACGCAAAGTCAGTCGAACACTTCCCGTGAAAGTATCTAAAAAACACATATTTAATCTTCCTCAAAATATAAAACCTCTAATGAAAGGTAGAACTCTGCTTGAGGAAGTCATTGTATAGTGAAACACGTGTGGCGATTTTGTAAACCTTTCATAGTGAAAAATCTTGCAGTATTCAGATGAAGCTTAAAATCGTATGTGTTTTAAGACGTCATTTTCAAGCTTGTTGTAATTAGCGTAAGGATTTGAATAGATTATTTATATATTTTCGACACTTTTTATCGTTATTTGTCTGTTAGAGACCAGATCAATATCGTTTGTTAGAAGGCAATAATGATCTGTTATACCTACACAACTAATAACATTTGTTAAAACATGTGTAACGGCAACTTTATTAATTGAAAATGTCGAATGGGTTGAAATCGTGGAAGTAGAAACCAAGGAAATTAGTATACGTAGGACTATAAGCGCGTGCAAACGAAGTCTGAAGTGCGGTAAGGGGTATCGGCGCCGTAGGCAGATCTGTACTTACATAAGTTTAAATATAAAATCGTATAAATAGTTATGGATGGAATGGAAATAAGCATAACACCTTTGTTATTTTTATTGATACATATCTGAAGTAAATGGTAAAAGTAGGTTTTATATTCAATATATTTAATATTTAACAAATGTAAAAATTCATCGTCCTTGAAAATAACACTAGACATCAAATAAGATAAAAAAATTGCGACTAATATAATGGCTATACATGACAGTTTAAATCATCCTGCCTGCGACTTCAACATCAAAAATTTGCCATCACGTGAAGATTTTGAGTTATAGTTATTATTATTCTATATAAAAATTTTCACATATAGACAAATGATCAAAACAATAAATAAACAATACATTTTGAGGAAAACAGACTTTATTACAATACACATGAAAAAACATTCAAACGAAGTCTTTTGTGCATAACCTTTTTACAAATGTTGACTTTCGTTTATAAGTTTCATAATTTTTCCTCATAAGGAACCAACAATGATCCCCCATCATTGGTGCATACCATCTACCTTGGTAACGTTGCTTCATTGTTGGTGGAATCTTTCCCCTTGTTCGTCACTGACAGCACCAAAATTTTCTGGGAAAAATTCAAATGGGAGTGCAAGAAATGGATTTTGAGAGACATGCGACATCCCATTCTGCAGTAGTTTTCAAGTAGTTCTTCTCTACAAGTGTTTCGTAATTTTCTACTTTCTTGTTCCCTTAAAACCGGAAAAAATTCTTTTGAAAGAACTCCACGCAGCCAATTTAACATTACTTGATTTTTTATCAAACTGTTGATCACTTAGTAGTTTTTCAATTTGTGGTCCAACAAATATACCTTCCTTGAGCTTTGCATCACTTAATTTTGGAAAAATGTGTTTAAGATATTTAAACGCACACCTTCTTTGTCTACTGCTTTCTCAAAATTTTTCATTAACCCCAGTATAATGTCTAATGGAGGTAACAAAACGTTTTTGGGATTAACAAGAGGTATATGCTTCACGTTAGCTTGACCTGGAATATATTCATCTCTCGGAGGCCATTCTTTCACAGTGGCTCTGTGTTGCCCTACTGTTCCAAAGGCAAGGAAAACAGCAAAACTTCGTAAATCCGCCCTGAAGACCTAGTAATAGTCCTATGACCTTTACGTCAGCACATATTTGCCACTTATACGTATTATAACTTATTGCATTTATAATAAGTGACATACTTTCGTGTGTTTCCTTCATGGCAACTGCATGTGCAAGAGAAATAGAGAGTCTTTTGTTACCATTATAGAGCAGAACGGCTTTTAAACTTGTTTTAGACGAATCTATTAATAAATGCCATTCGTCCGGGTTATGTGCAAATCCTAATTTTTCCATCACACCAGTTGGATTTACACAAACACACGTTTTATCCTGCACAGTAAAAAACGAGGATAGCTCATGGTTAAGGTTCCTAAATATTGTAACTTTGGTTTTGGGGACTAGTAAATTCCATTGTTGTAATCTAGACCCTAATAGTTCAGCTTTCTCCTTGAACAAGTGGAGGAAAAGGGGAAANAAAACAGAAGATTGAACCATTTTGATTTAGAAAACTGAACGTTACGAATACTCAATCACGACTAATATGCTTTGATTTATCTTACCATAAGTTTACCATACCTCAGTCATTACTCGGCGATTTGAGTGCTTATTCCCTTGATTTCTATTTTCACGGTTGAAATAGATTTTTCCCTTAATCAGCTGTCGCCACTTGTTCAAAAGCGAGTTAGATATGGATGCTGGACGTTTTGTTACACAAGTTTTTTTTTAATATAATCAATTTGGCGCTCCCTGAAAAGATCGCCCGGGGGGCATTTGCTCCGGTTTGTCGCCTATAGATCCGGGACTGACTTTGATGTGTTTGCAGGATGGAACTCCTTTTGTACATGCTGGTTACATAATAGCAGTACCAAGTGCTTAATCTCTCAACATGTTTGAAAAAGAACCACGACGTTTCTATTGTTTATATCCACAACCGTCCTATAATAACTGACTTGTTACGAAAATACGACATTAATTCGTACCCTCGGAATTGAAGGTTTCCATATTTTTCAAGTTTTTACACTGAGCTGACCCAATTCCTTGTTATTCATTAATATGTGACTTCTTACCAAGTTTCACCAATGATAATCTCATGACTACTGAAGGTATTTCATTGAAATCGCGATAAGCAGATGTACAGTAGCTATCAATAATAAGTAGCACAATGTGTTCTATGTGCCTTTGTCATTAGGCAAAGTATACAGTGTGTTCCAGAATTGATGTAACAGAAAGTGTCGGACTAAAAATTTAAGAAGTTTGTTTTGAGGAGTTTACAGACGCTTCTCAAATAAAAAAAATTTTTGAAAACCAAAAAAGGGTCAAACAACAGCCCTACTCACATTTTGGATTTAGACAATTGTGATAAAACAGGTTAGGACTTAAATGCTGAATGATTTCATATTCTGTTCAATTGAGTGTTCAAAAAAAGGTTCAGATGTGTGATTTATTGTGAAATGTTTTTTTGCTTCTTCTTTTACTACCGCTGGGCAAGAAGCATGGACAGTTTTCAGTTCTTTGATGAATACGTTGTATAGAGTTACAACAATGATCTTTTTTCTTAATTATAAGAAAACTATCGACAAACGAATAGAAAAAAATGAAGCACATTTCTATCATACACATACCATTCATATATGATTTATCCCAATCTAATTGGAAATGTCTATTCCAGATCTTGAAATATTGAAGTTAACTGGCAATATAGGTTTTCGATTTTATGATTATAACAAAGTCATCAAAACAACATTAACTTTATTGTGTTATTGTCAACTTCTGTCCATTTCCTAATTGAAATCTTTCATAGCTCCAACTTGATAGTAAAATCTAATGAATGACCAATCGAAACAGCCAACTTGGCTTGAATATGTGAAGTTTTTTAATTCGAAAAAGGTTGTAACTCATTTGATCATGAAATTCTATAACAATTCAATATTTTCAGTAAAATCTGTTTGTACAATTACATCTGTGACATTCATTAGCAGTGTTTCTTAATTTTTGCATATAATATAANTAATTTGCAGGCAATTTCGTTGAAACTATTCACTTATTTTTTTTAGGACTCGTAAAGATGAACAAAGTATGTCATTGTAATTCTGATACCTGGTTTCATTATGGGTAAAATTAATATTTTTTGTTTTTCGTCATTATTACCTGAAGTACAGGAATTACATTATAAATACACTGACCCGTTACTTCATGAAAACTGATAACACTATCCATGATAATTAGTCAATTTTCACAAATAACGTTTTTATTCTAGGCGCGTTTCGCTAAAACCGTAGTAATGTTACCAATGAAGCAGTAGTAATAAAATAAAGCTCAATTCCTTTCTATTATATATTTCATGATATTTGAAGTATTGGAAATTGTTAAGAACGTTTTTGTAGATGTTACTATTATAACCAAGTCATGGCTTTTCTCATTATCCGATATTTTCAACTGTTTCGTAATTACTGAAAAAACATCGACATTTCTCAGTGTCATTTTTGTTAATCACGATTTTTTCAACTTCCTCAAATTTTAGAAAAAAAAAAACTTTCGAAAGAATTTGCCAGACCATCAGATACCTATCTTACGCATTTTTCTTTTCCGCTATGTAATTCTTGGTTTAGGAAATATTCGAGTTTAGACTTGTCGATTTTTTAGCGATCCTAGTGTCATACAGAATTTTAAAAAAATCAATGCTGATCATTTTCTCTATAGCTCATCAATTAAACTTGGGAGCCTGTTCCGACCACCGCAGTTGTAGTATATACTTTTAATGGTCGTAGGATAATAGACAATTGGAAATACAAATCATCTAAAGGAACAATTTGTCTTCAAGTATACCCACTGACTATATGTGAAGTTTGAAATATATTTTGCTAAACAAAATGATTCATTTGAAAAGCAATTTATGTCATAGCATTTTTCTAGCCAAACTGTTTTGGCTCCCTTTCGTAACAAGATTCTATATATGCTACTCACTATCGTTGAGTTGATTGATTTAGATTTGATAATGATTTGTTATAAACACCTTACCTTTTTGGTGGTATCTGATTTGAGTAGAAGATAGCATTTTAGTAGCTCTTGGATATATTTGTATGCTATACTTCAAAGTCGATAAAAACATGCTATTATAACATATTGTATTATAACTAGGATCCAAAATCATTCGTGAGCTCCTACGAACGAAGCAGTAGATTCGACGAACGTGGTACAACTGGTGCTGCAGCAAGCGTTAGTGGTGGTGGTGTTGGTGGTAGTAGAGGTCACTGGGTCAGCGATACGCGAAGAGATGAAATTCGTGAAGAATTTCCTACAAAAAGACGAAGATTTTAAACTAAAGCTGCCGACGATTATCTTACTTTTATTCAATTTGATTTCCCATACTGGAATATTTAAATGCCAGATTTCTGAGTTGAAAAATGCAATGTGAAATATTATTTTTCGTGTGACGAATTTATATAAGCAATTCTTCATTGAAAAATGCTAGGATGTTCGTGGTAGTAGCCACATCACTTCATTGTCATCAGTTTGTCGACTTATATGAGATGCACATATTGACACATGTACGAGGGTGGTACCAGAAGCACTTTGCCTGACCTAGAGATGGCGGTAGTTGTTTGAATAATATCACTGTATTACAAAGTACACAATCTATAAAGCATATGTTTCAAGTTTGAAGACGCTGTGTTGTTTAGTATTTGTTTGGCAGTTAATAGCGAACGTCTTCCGTGGATTTGTGAGAATGGAGAAAATTGGTCGTCGTTGGTACAATACTTTTATTTGAAAGGCCTCAACCCAACCAATATAAAAGCTGAACTGGATTCTACTCTGGGTACGTTTGCTCCTTCGTTTACAACAGTGAAATATTGGGTAGCACAGTTTAAACGAGGCCGTACGAGCTATCAAGACGAGCATCGCAGTGGTCGAACAAATGAGGTGACTACTCCAGAAACGGTGAAGAAAGTCCACAAACCGGTACTGAATGATCGTTGACTGAAAGTGTGCGAGCTAACATACTTTGTAGGCATTTAAAAAAGTGTGGTATATCGTACATTATCTGAAAATTTGGACATGAGAAAGCTGTGTGCAAGATGGGTGCCGCGTTTGCTCACACGCTGGGTACTTCTGGGACCACCCTCGTATATTCTTTCATTGTCCATTATTTAGTATACTGATTCATGTTCGCCCCTAATATTTTTTTTGGTTTTTGCCTATGAACAAATAAAGACAACCAAGTAATGACAACTAAATCAACGCATGTGTCTACGAAAAAGGTACACGTGAATTGATGTTTGTCGTTTAACAGATTTAAAATTCTTGGCTTCAACCGTGAAGAATAATGTTCACCACAAATCATACCACTTTTGAAAGTGATGAAGTAATAATGTATGTATCTCTTTCAATTGAAGAAAGGATTGTTACATTAACTTGTTCGATGGATGACCTATTCATTTTGTAGAAATTCATATTAAATATAGAATAAAGAAAATAACTTTTGTGTAGTTTCTACTAAGTTTATTATTTGTTACGACTGGCTTAGGTTCACTTTCTTTTATTAGAAATGTTTGGCATTTGCCCCATAAGTCGTACTAGGACCTGGTTGCCGGCGTGAATTAAAGATTGTAATAACACTTGTCAAACAATATAGATACAGACAGATTTCAGGTCAACTACTTGCAAACTTTCAATTTGGTTAAAGTAAATGATGGTTATAAACTTTTATAATCAATATGGTATATTATTGCAATCATTATGGTACTACTAATTAACTTTGGAAATGAGTGCTCATCGATGCATCAGGTTTCAAAAAGTAAAATCTTTACTGGGATTATATTGATCATATATTAAATTAGGTACCATATTTTGATAAATTATTCATCATAGATATGTAAATAATATTGAAAATTGGAATGACCAGCCTGAAAGTATCCAGTGATGAAAGTGCAGCACTCGTGGAAATTGAAATTTCTTTGTCCACTACAAATTATTCTAAAAAGTGTTGAGTTGAAACGTTACAGATCAATGATACGGGCTTTTGTGAAAAATCATGTAAAGATTTGAAGGTGTGTACGTACTACTTGATTAATTTTATGTTCAAACTTACCACCAGCGCCTTTCCATAATCTTATTTTATTTGAACCATTTCACGTTTTGTTTGTTTCTGGAGTCTTTCGACGGCACTCGTCGACAATTCTCTGATGCAAATCTAAAGACGCTGGGTTTGTGTGCTATATATTTTATTTTTGAGGTATTCCCACAAAAATGAATCAAGGAGTAACAAATCTGGTGACCATGGAGGTCATTCAATGCTACCTCTTCTTCATATCCCAAGTACTAAGGAAGATTTCAGACTAAATACTGACGGAAAATCAAGGCATAATGCGAAGGAATAAACAAAGTCAAAAGCACGTAAAGAATAACCCAGAAATGTTCGATTACTAAAAAAAACACTATCAACTGAAAATCACAAAAGAAATAGGTAATATTCAACGTAGTTACATTACTAACAGAAAAAATTAAATAACAAATTATTTTGACTTGGAATCTGAGACACCACATGGAAATCGGTTCTGGCCGAAATGCGAAAATATTTTTAATCGAAGAGATTGTTACAGTGTATCTGCCTTCTATAACGATATGAAATATTTCACAAACCTACTTCGCTATGAATCGTTTGATTCTTTCTTTGTTCACTTCTTATCTCAAGATGATTCCTCCCATTTTCAATAATCTCACTAGGTTGAGTTTAGCCAAAAGTGCAGTTTGCTCTGGAAAACCAGACTCGTTACAATAAAGATACAGTGTGTTCCAGAATTGATGTAACAGAAAGTGTCGGACTAAAAATTTAAGAAGTTTGTTTTGAGGAGTTTACAGACGCTTCTCAAATAAAAAATATTTTCTCGTGGTGATGTGAGGTGAAAATAGTTTCATTATGGGTTGTGTTTCTTTCGAAATGATACAAGAGCCCAAAAGCGTTGCATTCACGATCCGATATCACTGTTTTGTCCTCCATCAATCCCATCACTGATACTAGTCCGGATAAGTGGATCATGAATTCAACGCTTATAGGCTCTGGTACAATACACTTGAAGAAACTCTTGAGTCTATTCTGTTTCATATTGTAATAACGGGGGAGCCAAGAGTAGGTCAATTTAGACTAGAACATCTTCCGAGAAACAAGGGATCGGGTAAAATTGAAATTTCAAAATATGTGGTGGACTATATATCAAACATATTCTTAGACCACATGACACCGAAATGCATGCTGGGCAGAAACACCTGGTGTGCACAGACGGGTAGAAAACCGAACATACACATGGACTGAAAAAGTATGGGGCCTAACACATAGATGGCGCTAGTGTTTTTGCATTCACCGCTTTTTCACTTAGTACTAACCTTTTAAAGAAAGCTGTTGAATTTTCATGATATTCTACTCATAAGTTTGTGAGTTATTGTGCTGGGAATAACACTAGTTTTGTAATTTTCAAAACAGTGGATCATAAACGATTTTGTGTTTCAATTTTACACTGCTTCTTGATGGGAAAAAATACCATTCAAGCAAAGCAATAGCTTGAAAAGTGTTATAAGGACTCCCCTCCATCAGAAACAACAATTAAACGTTGGTTTGCTTCATACGTGGTCGTGAAGACACCGATGCAAAACGCAGTGAACGTTCAAATGAGGCAGGAACACCAGAAAACAAAACAAATCACAAAATTGAACGATGAAAAGTGAAGTTGCGTGAGTTAGCTGACTTTGTACAGATATCAAAAGAATGTGTTGGCTTTATATGCATGAGCATTTTACTATGAGAAGACTCTGTTCAAAGTGAGTGCCGCGCGTGCTCACTGTTGACCAAAAACAAGAACGTCTTGATTATTCTGATCAGTGTTTGGCCATGTTTTAAACATGAAAGACCGGAACTTTTGCGTCGATATATGACAATGGATGAAACATAGATCCATCACTTCGATCCGGAATCGAAACGATCGTCATCTGAGTGGAGAGAAACTGGTGAACCTCCTCCAAAGCGCCCGAAAGCACAACAATCGCCTGGATAGGTTATGGCCTCGGTATTTTGAGATGTGCTTGGTGTAATATTCATCGACTATCTGGAGAAAGGAAATACCATCAACAGTGAATAATATATATTGTTGGAGCGTTTAAAGGCCGAAATTGCAATGAAACGACCGCATGTGACAAAGAAAAAAATTGTGTTCCATCAAGACAACGCCCCGTGTCACATGTCAATCAAAAAAATGACAGAACTACATGAATTGAACTTCGAATTGCTCCCACATCTACCGTATTCGCCAGATTTGGCTTCCAGCGAATACTGGCTGTTCGCAGACCTCAAATAAATGCTCACCGGTAAGAATTTTCGCTCGAATAAAGAGGTTATTGCTGAAACGCCCATTTCGAGGCAAAAGATACATCGTTTTACAGAAGTGGTATTGAAATGTCAGAGCGACGTTGGAATGATTGTGTGGCTCTTGATGGAAATTACGTTGATGAATGAAGCCAATTTTGAACAAAAAAAAAACGCGTTTTCTTTCTTCACAGAGAGCCAGGTTGCACTCAATGAACTCGAGAATAACATCTAGACGGGTTTAGAAATGTTATGGAGGACTAAAAAACCTGGCGGAGAGAAATAGATTAATTCTATACTGGACACAGAAATCGCAGGCAATGAGAAAACTTATGGGTGTGCTAGATACAGACCATAAACTTATATATGAACTCTGAACTAGCTGTAGTGGGGGAAGATACATTTCTTGATTATGAGGAAGAAGTTTGCTAGAAGGAACAAAGAGGCAGAGGACACCTCGTCATGTGTTATGCTAATGTGGGGCAAGCAATTCATAGTCAGTCCAAATTATATCTAGAAGAATGACACAATCGTCTAACAAAGGACAAACTAGTTGGGATTGGTGTCAAGAAAAGATGTGATGAAAATTTAATTAGCCCATGGAGGCTGCAGACGGTTCCCAAGCAGCGAAACATATCCAAAAAAGTATTGCATCTATTATCCAATACTAGACAGTGCTGTTTTGATCTACCATAGAAAAATGACTGTCATATGGATGCAACTTTACAAGTGAGATTGGCCGAAGAAAAACAATCCTGAGTAAGTAGTGGCTATGATAACTAAATCCTCTCACGACGATGCCATCTATGGGATCAAAATTCAAATCACAAACAAGTAGCTTGGCTTTGATATCGACCGCTGAATGGAAACTCGCTTTTTGTCACTCTGTAGCATCCACTATAAGCATGCTACTATATGATATTGAAGCCCAAAATCGTTGATATCATTATCTAATACCAGAAAGCACCGTTTTCTTCTGTGGTACCACGCCGGATACATGGATCATTGGTGCAAAGCTTTTGGACTCGGGCATTATCTAGTTTCCTGATTTCAGTGCATTTTGCAGAGAGGGGCATAAAGCGATTTCTTATTCGGTGGTCGATGTTGAAGCTTGGTTCTGTAATGGATTGTCCTTCATTTATCTTTCTGGTTGATCTCATGGATGACGTGCTCGTTAGGGGAGTTGGTGTCCCATTGGTGAATTGAATTTTTTGAATATTTAGTTAGTATATTATGAATGGACTGACCCGTTACTTGATGAAAATTAATAACACTGTCCATGATAACAATTAAACATTTTTTATTTTTAGACGCGTTTCGGTAACCCTGTAGCTTCCTCGGTAGGAAGCTACGGTGTTAGCGGATAGTTATAGATGATAGTTAGTATATGTATGTAGACTGTATTTCAAACGGAAATTTACGCTATTGAATTGTGTATGGAGAAATTGGAAGAATCCAACCTCATACACAAGTCAATAAAAATATTCTCGGAGTGTCAAGCGGCGTTGGAAGCTCTTGGCTCATACGGAGCAACGTCTAAATTGGTAGCAAATTGCCAAAAACGATTCTCCTCCAGATTGTCTCTGGTCTGGATTCCTGGCCATACTGGCCTGAGAGGATTTGAGGCTGCTGACTCCCTTGCAAAGGAAGGTGCTGCAAGCAGCTTCATCGGAGCAGAACCTGTCATTAGCGTCGCTTTAGGCTTTGCCAAATAAAGATTGAACACCTGGAAAGCAAGAAGATGTATGGACTTCTGGCAGAATCTTTCGGGATTGGCTCACTCCAAGGCGTTTATTCAACCTTCGAAGCTTGATACCAAACAGTTGTTGGGCTACAGTAGGGATGAACTACGATGTCTAACAGGCCTTCTTACAGATCACTGTCATTTGAATCATCATATGCAGAGACTCGGACTGTCAGAAGACAGTGTGTGTCGCCTCTGTTTGGAAAATGATAAAACAGCAGAGCACATACTTTGTGCCTGCCCCGCTGGGGATCGAATCAGGTTTTTAGAGTTAGGCAGAGCCGTACTCTTATCATTTGACCACTCATCATACAAACTAATCGGCTTCGTTAAGAAGCTGTGTTTATTTGGCCGAGTGTGAATAGGTGTTAGCCACAAAAATACCCTTAGGGGTTGCGGTGGAGGGTCGAATAGACCCACTCACTTTGGACCTAACCTAACCTAGTATATGTGAACAATATCATTAAATCGACTTCCTGACTGTTCACTAAAAAAATCTGAATTTATTCCGTAGTGGTTTTATTTCAGACAGAAACTTTCCTATGACGGATGAATCGAGGCCTTGTGTATTTTTTATTTCTCAGTGAAATAGCGTGTCGAATTCAATTCAGAAACTGAATTGGGGTACACAATTGTTTCAAAGAGGAGAAATATACCTAAGTAACAATAACTGGAATTCAGTAACATGATATATTACTTATGATATGATATATGATTATTATTTTTATACGTACCTCCTGATTTTAGGTGCTCGTAATCAATAATAGATTTGCCGAATATTAAACCCCATCTTTTATTTTTACGTTCATTTTACAAGTTACTTCAAGCTTGGAGATCTGGAGCGTGACGATCATAAAGGGAAAGCTACTCAAACCAACCGAAAACATTACAAAAATATATCTCAAAAGAAAATACACGTCCAGAATACCTATTCATGATACATGACATCTTCAAATAAGTTTGCACAATACACAGATATTTTGATGACACTGTTTCTACATACATTAAATCTCGTTACTTACTAACATAGGCGGCTTCTCCGGAAAATTATATACTTAACCATTTCCATAAAACTTTGCTGATACATTTTTCTTTCGATGTGAACATTTTCTGTAAATTTCAAGTGTTTCGAGTTTTTTCTCGGTAGGTATATCATTCTTCAGAAATTTGAGGCAATAACACGCAGTTGCCATAGAGTGTTACATTCATGAAACGAACGTGAAAAAACGATGACACCTTCCCCCACCAAGACGCCATCTGTGGGATCGACCGAAAATTAAATTCGTGCAAATTTGTCATCCGTCTTTCATTGCAGCTAGTTAAAACCAAAGCTCAAAAACAAAGATTTTGTGATCAAACACCAATCACATGACTTTTAACGGACCGCCTTCTTGAACCACGTTCATCTTAAATATTAGTGGATTGAGTAGATGATGTCATCGTAAAGGGAGACGTCATCGTCTTCTCTTACTCTGGTGTTTCCTTTAAGGACAGTCGAGTCCAAAAATACACACCTCCAGCCCATCACCTCTGATGAGTTCTATATGGCGCTTCGAAACAACGTTTTTACAGTCCAGAATGTTGCGAATTCTGACAGTGGAAGCGTTAACACTTGGATGAATTGGGAATTACTAGTCGAGCGAGAAGGTTTAGAATCGAGAGATATTTGAACCGAACAAAAAAAAATCGAGGTTGGTCTTGCAACAACCGCTGTGTACTAACCGTTAGAATAATTGCACGTTGCATCTCTGGAATTCTCTCAAGTTGGTTTGAAAAATAATGCCAAAAATTTCGTATCGTTCCCTTGTAGTTTGTTGGCAGCAACAAATGCAAGTTTCGTTCTAATTCACTAGCCAACAAATAAGAAAAAAAAATGCGACTAATATTATAATTGCTATACATGACAGTTTAAAGCATCCTGACTGCGACTTCAACATCAAAAATTTTTCATCACGTAAAGATTTTGAGTTATAGTTATTTTTATTTTTTACAAAAATGTGTACATATTATAGGGAAATATAAGATCAAAACAAGAAAGACTCGATTTTACACATGGAAAAACATTCATAACCTTTTTGCAAGTGATTACTTTCTTTTGCATGTTTCAATGTTTTCCCTCATAAGGAACCAACAATAATCGCCCTATCATTGCTGCATCCCATCTTGGTAACGTTGCTCCATTGTCAGTATGTCTTGGTGGAACCTTTCCCCTTGTTCGTCACTGACAGCACCCAAATTTTCTGGGAAAAAATTCAAATGGGAGTGCAAGAAATGGATTTTGAAAGACATGCGACATCCCATTCTGCAGTAGTTTTCAAGTAGTTCTTCTACAAGTATTTCGTAATTTTCTACTTCTTGTTCCCTAAAAACTCCAAAACAATTCTTTTGAAAGAACTCTACGCAGCTAATTCAACATTATTTGATTTTTTTATCAAACTGTTGATCACTTAGTAGTTTTTCAATGTGTGGTCCAACAAATATACCTTCCTTGAGCTTTGCATCACTTAATTTTGGAAAAACGTGTTTAAGATATTTAAACGCATCACCTTCTTTGTCTAAAACTTTTTCAAAATGTTTCATTAACCCCAGTATAATGTGTAATGGAGGTAACAAAACGTTTTTGGGATTAACAAGAGGTATATGCTTCACGTTAGCTTGACCTGGAATATATTTATCTCTCGGAGGCCATTCTTTCACAATGGCTCTGTGTTGCTCTTCTGTTCCAAAGGCAAAGAAAAAAGCAAAACTTCTTAAATCCGCTTTAAAGACCTAGTAATAGTCCTATGACTTTTAGGTCATCACATATTTGCCACTTATACGTATTATACGTTATTGCGTTTAGAATAACTGACATACTTTCGTGTTTCCTTCATGGCAACTGCATGTGCAACAGGAATAAGAGGGTGGTTACCATTATGGAGCAGAACGGCTTTTAAACTTGTTTTAGACCAGGTTTCAGGTCAGCTTTCAAACAATTTCCTCAATTTAGGGGAAAAGCAAATTTGGAATGTCGTGTTCTATAAATTTTTACGTGTTAGGAAATTTTTACTATCATTTTCGCATTTAGGGATCAAAAATCAACAAAGAGCTGCCTTTGGCATTACAGTCGTAAATTGGCTGTAAACTGGTGTTATGAATCCATGTGTCCTTGTCACATCGGTATCAATGAATCATTATAATATATTTTCGTCACTTGAACTGCTCATTCGAAAAACTTCTTAGCCTAGACTTCTAGACCAAGGTAGAATGACAGCTGAGAGCGAGCAAAATCATCTCGTAAGTGGACGACAATCGCATAAGAGGCATGGTATTATATACGATGACGTAGCATAGGCGCACTTTTGAGAATCGAACGTTTTTGTTCAATTTTTCATGATGAATCCTGTAAAAACCACTTAAAATTTTAACAAAACTTGAATGTTTTGAGACCAATGTTCAGGGTAGAAAGTTAACAATATTTTATAATGTCTATAAATCAATTAAATATGGGCCGGTAAATTGAAAGAACAAAGATTACTCAACATAGGATAAAAATGAATATTTCTCACACCTCAAGGACTTTTTGTCCTTGAAATAACTTTAAAAAACAAAGCAAACAGAACTATACTCTGTCCAACTAAGCAACAGAGTTTTCCAAAATATTATCATGCATAGTGCACGTAATCTCCCAGACAAGGCTACTTGTACAGAGTCGCACTAAGGAACGACCAAAATTTCATTTTTTTCAATAATATGCGGCTGGGTATAGGAAATTTTTTTAGAGGGAGTGTAAGGGCATAAATTAGCAGTTTCTTCAGCCGTATCAGTACTTGAGATTTTAAAAATTTCAAACTTTAAAATACCGCATATGTACACACCACAGGCGTTAAAACGTAGCTGGCCACTCCGACACTGTAACAATGAATTCCGCCAGCCGATTGCAATTAAATCTGATTGGCCAGCGTAAGGAGGCTTGTTTATTTTAAACAAAAGATGCAAATGTGCATGGTGATCATGCTTTGATCACGCTTCTGTCTTTGGGTTATTCTGTTTGTTGGATCGAGAACTATTGAATAGCTTCTTCAGGAAATGTCATGAAAATAAAAACGTTTTTTGTGGATTCATGTACTCATATATGTTGAAATTGGAACGTGGTACAGTTAATGTAGCCATACATTTTTTTAAGATTGTGGTCAAACCGTGATTGCTAATTTCATTACATGTAACAGAAAATTTTTATGTGTGTAGAGCTGTGAAAATATTATTTTTACTTGCTCAGGCTGTTATTAGTCACAAAATGATAATTAGAGAAGTTGTGAGGAGAGTTTCCGATATTTAACGAGTATTTGAGTAGATCACACGAGTAGAAATTCCACTTCAAATTGTGTTTTCATAATTACATAGTGAAAGTTAACTCATTCGTCTCGTAGGTATCAACAACTTTTTTACTAGTGCGCCATTTTTCTCAAAATTTTACCTTGATCCAGATGAGGCGATTTACAAACGATTCGATGAGTGCGGTTTGGATCCCGCGATTGTGAGATACTAGAGGTGGAATCGTTCCGTCCAAATACACTCGCGCGATATCCCAAGCAATCTTCGTAATTGCTTTTTCCGACAAATCAAAAAAAACAAAAATACACCATGAGGTTCAGGAGTTTCTAACAAGAATATTTTTTTTTCATTTTGAACGTCTGGTGTACCTTGAGCGATCAGTGGGAAATAACTATACTGAGAGTGATATTGAAAAAGCACCTACCTGTAGAAAAGCCATCCTTGGTTTCTCCTACTATGTCGCAAATCTTTGAAGAAGGTGCTATAAAATTACCATCGAGTAATCAGGCAAGTACTCGTTGAAAAAGAAAATGTCTACTGCTGATGCAGAGGTTTTGAACATTATAGAAAAGAATGTTCAATATCTGGCTGGGCCTCAATTACCAACATCCACTCGGACACATACTCACGTGTAAAAATAACTATGGATTAATTTTTATTCCTTTAACCCGAATTATTTTTTTTCTGTAGCATCTCGTACTACATATTTTTGAACGGGACACAAATCTTCTTTTAGAACATCAGGCAAATGATCAATTGACTTGATTGACGTGCAGAAGTAGTTGAAAAATATGTTATCATCGTTTCTCATATTTGGATACAGGGTTAAAAACTAACTGTGGGTCAGATGCAAAATATATCGTATATTTCCTCATCTTTTACGTTTTACCATCGAAAACAAGCAAGCCATACTACAACCGCTTCGTCCAACTCCTTTTTCTAATGCTGACCTGAAATCCATAAATGGCCGGGAACAAGAAACGCCTCATCTGTCGTTATTCATCTGGATGTAATTTTTAGATAACGAAGGCGATGTAAATAAAAAATGAGCATATTTTAATCGTCTTAGTTTTTCAAGAATCTTCGAAATTTTCCTGTGCATTCTACAAATGAAGGAAATGTAAGTATTTTAGTTAGTTTACCAAAAGTGTGTTTTCAGTCCATTTATAATAGGTACGTGAATTTTAATAGAAATCGATATGGAAAAAATTGTTGAATAAATTTCACAATCAAGTAGATTAACGGTGTACATAATGTCACTATCGTCCAGGAACCACCCATATATTTTACCTATAAAGAAAAATTAATTAATACCGTTTATTGTATGATTTTCACTTTGAAGGGTTTTATAAAAACCGCGAAAGCTATTGTATAGCGAAACACGTGTCGCGGTTTTTGTAAAACCCTTTATAGTGAAAATCATACAATAAACTGTATTAATTAGTTTTTTAATATGGATTTTCATCGAGTATCGGCCAGTTCTATTCAATTATTTTTCCTATCCTGAGTTACTTGTTTTTATGTACAACTCTATATACTTCATCGCGTTAAATGATATTTATAATCGAAACCTGGAAGGAATCACTTGTTACTAATTATACAATGTATGATCCAAAATATCTGATCATCTCTATCACTATGTTGGAACTGCCTGTATTGATTTTTTCGATGATATTCCATATTGATTGAATTGTTTTTATGGAAACATTATCTTTTTGATGTTAACGAAAAATACACGAAACTTTCGTGAAGCAATTGCTTCGCAATTGAAGCAATGACCCCACTATATAATTCAAAAGATTGAATGCTCTATCAGGTCATATAATTACTAGGATTCAAATTTACATTATTTCTCTCAAGTCAATAATTTGTATATCTAACACAAGTAAAATCGACAATTTCATGAAATTCGTGGGAATATTACCTCTACAATGAATCAACCAGTATTTTGGACTAGTGATGGACTATTTATCTTAATCCCAACTTTTGCTAATGACTTATCTTAATTTTTTTCCAGCAATTGATACTCCAGATTGACCACAAAGTTATTCACTTCCATAACCAACAGACCAGGTGGAAAACTTTTTTCGATCTATCAGTTCAAGAAATATTCCATTATCATCTCAGAAACTCCTTGTAAATAGAGCACCTATTGATTATTCCCATCAAATAATTGACGTACAAATTCATTAAATATACAATCTACAACGAAGGGCTTGTTAAGAATAGAATGAGTCGAACTCTTTTCTAGTACTTATAACAGTTCTTAGCTGAATTCAAACGTAAGCTTTACTATTCTCAAACAGTCGATATTTTTTTTCTTCTGAAATTAATTGATCAGAAAAATGGCACCCTCGGTATGAAATATAAGCCTTCCAATTTTATGGAAGCCATTTTTATTGAAAAAGGAGTGAATATTTGATACAAAGTACGATAGAACACAACATGGATTCGTCGAAGAAAAATATGCAAATAAAAACGCTGACAGCAATTTCATATACAAATTGGAACATTTTGCTAAATAGAAGTCCTTTCGTGAAGAGACGATTATGCAATAAACATAAACTTTAATGAGTTCTTGAACCCGTTTGGTGACCAATGTTAGACTTGAACCAATTCCTTTTTGTAATAAGAATGTCTATACGTACCGCCTTTTCTGTCACACGACATTCTTTTTTTGAAAATCAACCAGAGTGATAATTGCATTCGAAACTCTTTATTTCTACCTGGGCTGAAAAGTGTCGGGCCTAACACATAGATGGCGCTAGTCTAATTATATTCACCGCTTTTTCAGTTAGTACTAACCTCCAAAAGAAAGCTGTTGAAATTTCATGATATTCTAATCATAAGTTTGTGAGCTATTGTGCTAAGAGTGACACTACTTTTGTTATTTCCAAAACAATGGACCAAAAACAATTTCGTGTTTTAATTTTACACTTCTTCTTGATGGGAAAAATACCATTCAAGAGAAGCAATGGCTTACAAAACGGTATAAGGACTCCGCTCCATCAGAAACAACAATGAAACGTTTGTTTGTTGACTTCAAACGTGGTCTTAGAGACACCGATGATGCAGAACGCAGTGGAAATCCACTGTATTGTATGAGCATTTGACTATGAGAAAGCTCTGTTCAAAGTGAGTGCCGCGCGTGCTCACTGTTGACCAAAAATAAGAACGCCTTGATGATTCTGAGCAGAGTTTGACCATAACAAACCATAATTTTGGCATCGGTATGTGATGAAACATGGATCTATCACTTCACTCGGAATTAAAACGATCGTCATCTGAGTGGAGAGCAACTGGTGAACCTCATCCAAAGCACCCGAAAGCACAACAATCGGTTGGAAAGGTCATCGGCCAACAGTGAATATTATATAGCGTTTGAAGGCCGAAATTGCAATAAAACAACCGCATATGATGAAGAAAAAATTTTGTTTCATCAAGACAACGCCCCACACCACCAGTAGATTAAAACAATGGCAAAACTACACGAATTGAACTTCGAATTACTCCTATATCCACCGTATTCGCCAGATTTGGCTTCCAGCGACTACTGGCTGTTCGCAGACCTCAAAAAAATGCTCACGGGTAAGAAATTTCGCTCAAATGAAGAGGTCATTGCTGAAACTGAGGTCTTTTTTGAGCCAAAACATAAGTCGTTCTACAAAAGTGGTATTGAAATATTATACTGGCGCTGGAATGATTGTGTGGCTTTCGATGGAGATTATGTCAATGAATAAAGCCACCTTTACTGAACTTGAAAAATGAATATTTGTAATGAAATGCACACTTTCTTTATGGAACAGAATTTTCGATATGTGGAATGGCCTTGCTCAAGAAGGTACTTTTATCGACACATTTAGCTTCAAAGAACTTATATGAGTCATTGAGATCCAGATGGTGTTACCCCTAATTTCCTTCTTGGCCATTTTTAACATAAGATAAATCTACTGATCTTCCACTTGAATTTAATTAAAGTTCAGGCCTTTCCTAAGAAAACCTTTCTGGTTCTTATGATGGTGGGTAGAATAACTCTTCCTAAGAACTTTGGCGGTTTTGTTATTATCCTAATTCTGGTTCCGCATTAGCCATTTTTTCATCAGCTATTTACTTTGCATGCGGTTTTCACATCTTGGCGAAGTATAAGCATTATCGTTCCAATTCACGTCAAAAGTCAAAACTTTCCCAACATGAATGATGTTGAAATTGAATGAAATTTTCGAATATAAATTGTGATTTTTCTAGCAAAGTAAACCTTGTAACATGAAAAGTGAGTAAAATGTAATTGATGTATAAAGTAATCGTATTATATTTTTTTCACTGCCCTTTGTGAAATAATGTGAAATTATTTTTATATACGTAGTGTAACGCTATAGGATAGTTTTTAATTCAAAAATAATTCTTTAGTTTGAGTAGATAGTCTTTTATTGTTTTCAGGTTTCTCCACGAGGTTATAGCTTGATAGGTTGCATTTGATATTATTAAAGTGCCTTATCTCTGAATTAAATCTTGATTTTTTAACAGCAGGTAAGTTAGTTGAGTACTTCATTCTTAGTTGTTGAATGACCAGGGAGATATTTCACTTGATACCTGCATGTGGTGTTTTCACTGTAGCCATTATTATATCCTGTAAAGGTTCCCAGAAGACCTGAATGATCTGCTTTGCTGGATAGTACCGAGGATCTTTGGTCTGTTGTCTAATCAACAACTGATTACAAAAAGAAAGGTTGTCTTTGATGTAATTTTTTTGTGTGAACAGTAGTAATTTGTATATATTTGTAACATCTTCCACAATTATAGTTTCTATTGAAGACGAAATCATTAAGAGTAAAAAATATCAGATGCTGAGTCGAGCTATAATCAAGGTTTACTTGAGTTATCCACCAAGTAGATTTACTGCTTTTATAAATACTTCTAAGAATATTTCTGCGAGGGACTTTCTTCATAGTTTATTATAAAATCTGACTGATTTCTTTCGTTGAAAAAATCTAACTCAGTCAAGATATCTCAATGGAACCTTTCTTTTTCCAATTTTATCATTTGAAACTTATATATGTGCAACATTAGACGAGGTCTGTTCAAAAAATAAGGTGTTACATTTATTCAATTAGCGATTGTTTATGTTGTTACACTCGTCTCGAACATATGTTCACAGTTTCAGCTATTTAGCATGTTTAGTTTGTTGGTGATAGGAATAAAATTTGGAAGTGTTTAGCGTTTGCAAGAAATGGAATTAGGTGCTTAAAAATACTTAAAATGTTTACAAGTGGTACAAGCTTTTCAAGGTGGGTCGAGAAGATGTGAATGACGATGCTCACCCTGGACGCCCCAGTACATAACAACCGACGAAAATGATAAGAAAATTTTGACCAATAAAAGCTTCGCATGAGCATCGCACAGGCTTTGTTGAATTACTTCAACGGCGATTCAGATTTGCTTAAAAGGGTCATAACTGGTAACTAATCATGGCTATATGGTTATGACATCGAAACTCAAGCCCAATCGTCCAAATGGAAGAGCTCAGAAAACCCAAGACCAAAAAAGCACGCTAAGTTCGATCAAATGTCAAGGTTTTGCTCACTGTTCGACTACCATGGCGTACCGCTGCTTGCGAGAAGTAATACGAAGACAACGTCAGGTATTGTGGAAAAATAATTCATGGCTTTTGCATCACGATATAATGCACCTGCTCACTTGTCATTATTTGTTCGTAATTTTTTGGTCAAAAACAACACCGTAATCATGCCTCAGCCATCGTATTTACCAGATTTGGCCCCTTGCGACTTTTTCCTGTTCCCAAAATTGAAGATACTCATGAAAGGACGGCGTTGTGCGACCATTGAGGAGATAAAAACTGAATGTACTTTGAGGGGCCCAAAACAGAAATTGATGAATAAATGAATATTTTTTGAGGAAAATTACCTTATTTTTTGAACAGATCTCGTGCGTTGTCTACGACGAGTGGTTGTTCTAGCTGTCTGATTGCTTGGTGCCTTTTCATTGTATGATCTAGGCAATTACGGAAAATAAACCTATTTTAGAATATTAGTTCACCCTACCTCGATAGCTACTTCCGTCTGTATGCCTTTTTTGCTATTTTCTTTATTCTAAAACTTTGAGTAAGGACTTTTTTGCGATGGCTTTTGTAGTTGTTGGTACTATTAATAGATATATTTTTTATACGCTTTTCAATTTTATTTTAGTTTTTGCTTCGTAGAAACACTGAATAGTTCCAGAAAAAAATACATTTNTCGTCAGATTATGAGACAGCACGTCTAAAACATAAAGATGAACCATATATATCTTAATCTGACGCGCTTGAGTATTTCAAGATGACGAATTTTTTTTGCACATTATAATAATGGCCGCGAGTTTGCGTCAGATCGAAATCGTCAGATTATTGAATGAGAGTTTTTTTGTTGCACTTGACACTCCCTTAGAAAATCTGACGCGCTCGATTAATTTTTTTTTCTTTTCACTTTTAACCCTTACGTACAACCACCCACATCATGCAAACGATCAGATTAACATACCAACATTATTAAAAATACGTAGGACATTGATGCTATCAATATCTGACGCACCCAAGTATGTCCATACAACAGTATTTTTTTACATATTTAAAAATCTATAACCGCTTCCCCCACCGATGAAAAGGTATATATTATATAACATTTGTTTCTCCTTATCATCTAAGCTTTGCAACCTAATATGTCTCGATGACGCTCGAGTAAATCCCCATTTTGCATCGTGGGCTCCCCCGCTACAACGAGCTTCGAGCGGTGGCAACCGAGCCTGTAGTTGGAGATTATGAATCGCTGCCATCGCCGCCAGCACTCCCTTGTCTCCGAGTCGACTGATGTGACGTTAAGCTTGACCACATTCAACTATTAATTTGAGAGGGAAGATAAAGAGTGAAATTTCAGATTTTTTGCAGATGTACTATTTGAAACATAAACTTTCAAATAATAAAATTAAAAAAATTGTTAAATGAACCCATTTTGATATAACTATAATAGGTTGATACATCTTATGACAATCGTTGAATTATCAGGAAAATATAATCATTTTTTTCAATTGTTGATCAACCAATATGCCATAGTGAAACAATTGATCCGCACGGATTGATCATGGTAATTAATGGATGGAATGTGTTTGAAAATGATATGTATTGATAATTACATTGAGCAAGATGTCAAACTGTCTAGTGAAAATGTTTCATTGCATTTAATGCATACTAGAATATACCACACTTTGGAAAAAAAGATTTATTTTCATAGTATCAACAGGTGTTCACCTTATAATATTTCATTCAATATTTTGAAGTATGAGCGGTTGAGCTGAAATTTTCATTCCATGGGATACCTCAGTAGAAGGATTTTTAATTGACCATATTCATAGGTTACAATTGATCAATTCAATTAAAATATATTTAAATAACGCACAAATTGTTATCAAAATGATGAAGAAGTTATTTCTTGTTCTTTCTTGACGCATCCGCTTTTCAGCTGCAAGGAGAACTTTGGGAAAAAACCTACAGTACCACCCCGATAAAGGAATCGTTGCTGATTAGGTTTTTCTGTCTGCTATGAATAAGAATATACGGAGAGTTCCAAGAATAGTACTGGCCAGAATCATGACTTGGTCCGAAACACAAGTTAAAATGATGACCATTGAAAATAATATTTTCTTCAATGTCTATCAGAGAAAACCTTGAAAAATACTTCTGCACCACACAGATTCTGCTTATCAAATTGAATAAACGACGGCGGTCTGAAAATTTTCCGACCTCGACATGAAAATAGCAACACTCGTAAATAAAAGATAGTGAATTCGTTGTTCACCTGTTGACGGTTACTCACCAAAGTTTCAGCCATTTTGGTCGCGCAATTGTTATGTAACAGTCATTTGAGTGAGTTGATGTGAGTGTTTTTATGAGCTGTCATTAAATATTTGTTTTTGAAAGGCAATGCGCCTACGGAAATCAAAGATGAGTTGGATCATGTGTATGAGGGCTCTATACCATCATTTACCACAGCTGAATTCAAACGTGGCCGTATGATCTTGGGCGACGATGCATGTTCGGGACGTCTAAAAGCAACTACCGACGATAACATCGCCAAAGCTCACCAAAATGTGCTAGACGACCGCCGAATTAAAGTGAGAGAGATAGCAGAGGTTATGAACATGTCAAAAGAACGTGTTTGTCACATACTAAATCAACATTCAGACGAGAAAGTTGGATGCCGCGTTTGCTCACGTTTGACCAAATGAACATTTTCAATGCTCTGTTGGCGTAGTTTAGGCGCAATGAATCCGAGTTTTGACGCTGAATAATTACTATAGATGAAACTTGGACTGCAAAGGGAGAACTGGTTCCAAAAAAAGCAAAAACTGTTTTTTCGGCTGGAAAAGTAATGACCACCATTACAGGAGCATACTTCGCATCATTACTTGACAAGCCGAAGGCAGAATTTGTGGAAAAATGGCCACATTCGCTGAAAAAGGAAATCCTGTTTCACCAAGATAACGCATCGTCTCACACCTCAGAGGTTTCTTTGGCGAAAATCCACGAATTACGGTTGGAACTGCTTGGTCATCCGCCTTTCTCACTAGATCTAGCCCCAAGCGACTTCTTTCTGTTCACTCATCTAAAAATTGCGCTCGAAGAACAGAAATTTTTGTCAAATGACTAGGCAATCACCTAAGTTGACAATTATTTTGCAGAGTACTATTTGGGTTACAAAGATGGGAGCATTGCTGGGAGAAGTTTGTAGAGTAAAGAGACTATATCGAAAAATAAAATATAATTCTGAAAAATTGTTTTGTATCTTTGTAGGGTTGAAAACTTTTCAGGTCACCCTTATACTCGTAAACCCATCAGAACCGTTCAGTCAAAATTAAATAATGACCGGAATCAGGACTCGAACCGAAACTGCATATAATTTAAAATGACGGCCACGCTGGACTTAGGTTGTACGGAATCCACGATCTAACTCCACTGCACTTTGATAAATGTGTTTTTTTACTTTACTTATTAGGAGACCATCATCTAGTGAACATCTAAGGGCAAAATAAGACTTGAATTTCATCTTAAATTATTCAGACCGATGATATAATCTACAGTAATTTTATGTTTTCACGATTTTTCACTGATATGTATATCGCCAATATTATTCACATTAAAAGTTGAGAAGTTATTCAGTCGGATGTATTGATTTTCCCAGGGATCCATATTGCTTCCAACGACTTTTTAGAAAAAAACAAGTATTCAAAAATTTGCTTGGCTGGCGACAGCACACTTGTCATTTTATTTGGATCCCAGAACATTGTCTGCGGACGCACATCTTCTCTGGCAGCAGGAGGTTGCATATCTCAATGGGGAAGTAGAAGTGATTTCGAATTGGGGTGAAAGTAACCAGGTTCAATTCAATGCCACAAAAACGCAAGCATGGATTCTCTTCAAAAAGATAGTTGTCTTGGAACACTGTTCCAAACCAGAGAACTGTACACACCTCAGAACTTTTCGATACTTTATGAAGCTTAGATTAGACCTATGGAGTATCGTTCTTATGTAAGGATCTCCGCCCCTAAACATACCCTGAAGCTGCTGGATTCTATCCAAAAAAGAGGCATCCATCTGATCGAAGACGCGAACCTTGATAGTCTGGAATATCGAAGAAAGTTTGGAAATTTGTCTCTCTTCTATAGATACTTTCACGGAAAGTGTTCAAGTGAGTTGGCACATTTGATTTCACCAAGAGTGGTACATATCAGAAATATGCGGCGGGCTGTGGCTGGTCATCGTTTTTAGGTTCAACTCAGTACACCTCGAACTTCATTGTTCAAGAACTCTTTCACTTGGAAAACTGCGTTTATGTGGAATAAACTTCCTGAGAACGTTTTTCCAAATATATTTCATATCCAGCGTATCAAATCCAATGGGAATCGTTACTTTCGCACGGACACCGCTCTTAGAACACCTTAAGGATTTTCCTGTAGTGCTTGTGTTTTATCCTTGAGTTAATTTATCACTATATCCGACGATGACTATTTTTGTAAATAGCATTTCAACGGAAATTATGTTGAAAAAAATACAAGTCAAGTAATTTAAGGTAAGTAAGGGACGCTGGAAGAAGTCTATACCATTATATTTATTTCAATTCATTACTATTACCTGAGCAGTATGAATTATATTGATTGACGGTTCCATAAATTTAATTAATCTCTTCAAACTGATTGACAAGTTTTGCCAAACTGTAATACATCTGCATTTTTTTACTTGTCAAATGTTTGACTTTTTTATGGAACAGAAATCCAATCAATATCACTTCCATTGTCATAGGGATGTTTCAGCTAGGAAACTCAATGATAATAACAATAATCCGACAGAACAGACAGGCCAGAACCATTCTGAGTTTCTGCAAGATTCCCCGGGAAAATATTTCCAGTGGGTCCAATCACTAAGGTTAGAGCCGCACTGCAGGAAGGTTGGTAGGATGGTGGATGGTAGATAGCTGCCTGGCGAACATCCTGCTATTTATAAACGTGAGTAACAGAACGACGGTAGCCGCAGTGGCCCTCCACTACCATCTAACCTCCAGAAACAATCCGAAGGTACGCCAGGCGTCTATCCAACCTAATCAGTCGTGTTTGATATTCTAGCCGGGTAGCCTAGCTAGGGAGAAAAGCGTTATGAGTTCTATGTACAAAAGAAGGGCAATTTGGGAGCCAGCAGACCCATTAAGGAAAAATTCATAAATTTTGACGATGCTGCTGATATAGCTTCTCTGAAGTTCGTTTAAAGTTCTTTGCAATTTGCATTCAGTCAACTTCAAAAGTAGGTAGAATGTATTAACTGACATCCTTAAATACAAATAAAATTTGTCAGGGTGTTGTCGTAATTTTTTAGTAGACTCTCACGAATTCTCCGTTCTGTTGACGCCTCAAATTGTAAGTATGCACCCACGGTTTTTTTATAACACTATTTGCCACTATAATTCTCAAATATGAACTTAGTAAAAAATAATTCGCAACTTTAGAGAGAGGCATGATTGTTACTTTTCCGCTGTCAGTTGGATACTGGCTTAATTTCACTGCGTCCAGGATGCATTGCCCCTCCACCATCCACCTTTACCATACACCCTCCAAGCGACCATCTAGCATCCTGCAGTGCGTCTCCGGGTTAATGGACAACTTACAAACGAGCAATACAATATATGTAACATATTACTGAGTCTCTTGTAATGGCATCGTAACTGTTGCTATCTACAGAGACGAATTCAAACTACCCTCCTTCGCTTCATGGCAATTCGAATGCAAAGGCGGTACAGCAACAAAATTCACTCATTGAAATATAGTTAATAGTTTTAATATTACTGGAGTTTTTCCCAACACCAAACCGTTATTTTAATACCTCAGAGGTGTAAAATAACGGTTTGGTGTTGAGAAAAAACTCCGGTAATATTTATTACTACACCAAAGGTTCCAAATAGTGCATCACAAGTACATAGTTAATAGTATTCGAGACGACCAATGAATGTATAGCTGACCGAACTTACATTTTTTCAAATGGAATACCCTATATATTTTGTCGCAATTGAATTTCTTGGATAGAACTCTTCTCATATATATGGGGTTTTACAGGTTTATACCGAGTGGTTCAGAAGTTATAGTGCGATTCATGTTCAAAAATGGTTTCTTTCAATAACCAATATCTCAAAATCTATTTTTCGGAATAACATTATTTTTCTCAAAATATTTTCGAAAATGGTGCATTTTCATTCTCCACATAACATTTCATTGCATAATTTTTTTCTGTACAGCCACTGTACAGTGGCTACCCAAGTTCGGGATCACTCAATAAGCTTTCAATAATTGTAGGGTCTGGTTACTTTTTCGTATCAAAAATGTATCTAATTTCAAGGGACACCAAAACAGTTGAAAATTTAAAAAGGTATAGGTACTGTACAATATCTCGAGAAATTCGTAAGCAACCAATAACTATCTATACCAGTTATCGAAAATTCTAAATTTACATCCCACCGACGAATACTTAGTCAACTTGTCTTTAAATACCAGCACTCGCTGTAACTAAGAGGGAAGGTGCGCGCCTCTCAAGCACTATATATTATGACTCCATGTAATTTGTTGTATTATGATGTATTAATTGATCGCCTCCAACATGTAGAGGCGCGTACTTTCCTTTTGCATTTTTTGTTTATTATAGTCTATTTCAAAAGAGTGTAGAGTAATAAATCATGAAGTGTCATAAAATTTGCCTGAATTTCGTTGTCGTCCATGGGCGTAGGCAAATCTTAGGATTATTAAACTTAATAATTAAAGTAAATTAAAAATTACAGACATAGATAATAATAAAAGGCCATTNTAAAATGTTATAAGAATATTAATTGCATATAAATAAATTATTATAGTTCTCAGTTTTAAGTATTTTTTACTTAATACCCAAACGCACGCCACTGCAAGAGGAACGAAATCACAAAATTTCGTTTGAGCACTGTTAGCGTTTTGCGTTTATTACTCTTTACTATTAGAAAACAATATAGACCGGAGGGAGTTTTCGAAGTAGATTAAATAATGTTTTGTTATTCAGACTTCAAAGCATTTTCAAACCAGTAATTGAGAGCCTATAGAGGCACGTAGGTACTTTTTGATTTTTTGTTTATTGGATATTTTCATTACTTGTCTATGATACTTTTTGTGATTTTTGGACTATAAGTACAATTTACCAGACCCTACGGTGTAGGTAATTGGGAGAGAATAATATTTTGAGATTTTATTTCGAAATATTCATTTTCTTATATGTATGTATCTCTCCTCGATACAGTATTCAAACTTATTTTGATTTCTGTCAGATAACTGATACATGGGATGTTTTTCCCCACTTGGGGCTTTGTTCACGAGATGGAGATGTTACTAGTTAACAATATTTATCTTAAACGAAGGTTTCATACGTGCAGTCGAGCCGCGTTGAAATTAATCGAGTCCCAGGAACTTTTCTGTTTGGTTCTGATCTTGCCTGCACTGATAACGAGGCAATACCTAGAAATCGGCCTGTAGGTGATCTACTCGAAAGGTTTCAGCATGGTCCTGCTGCTGTATGAACGAGAGACATCTGCGACACTAACCTCTGTGAAGTATCTTGCATAAATTTCTGTCGGATATAATTCAATATCCAGCGTGATATTAGCCGGGGAAGTGGTTGTTTTCCGACAGGCATTTTCCAGAACCTACGGTGTTTGTAGGTAGTTGAAAGATATGAATATTTCGAGATTTTATTTCCTCATAAGTACACTGTCTAATATGGATGAATACATTATATAAAAAAAAATACTTTCAAGGTAAATTTCGAAATATTATTTGTTGGTTATAATATCAGTTAATTTCACCATAGGGCAAATTTGTCACAAGAAGGAAGGGGGTAACGAAAGTGGAAGTGAATGGAATTAAAATAAATATGAAGAGTGGGATATCGTTAGATAACTATAATTAGCACTGTTATTTTCTCTAATCAGTGATAACACAAAACATCAAGGATACTAATGGGGTGGGATGAAAATTTTGAAATTATTGAATGTGAAATATGATTGTCAACTATTAATGAGCATTGCCGTATCTGCAAGTTTTCTGAATACGGGCATACACGGTATGGGTAGTTGAAAAGTTCTGCATATCAAGATCAAAAATATTTTTATTAAAATATACTATGTACACATCTACATTTCCTACCTGAAGGGTAGAGTAGCAGATGGCTGCCGCTTGTGACAAGCGCGCTCCCGGTATTAGCGGGTTGACGCTCACACAGAAATGCAGACTTCATTAAAAACAACTGAGTCGTGTGCCTCCTGCTGACAAGGTTTATGCACACCATACCAATTCTGGAAAAATTGCGTGAAGAAACAGGACAGATTGTCTATACTAAGTTTTCTATGACAGTTCTTTCATGAACTTACAAACAGTCGTTAATATGCCGCTCTTGATGACTGCATATAAATTACGCAGATGTGTACACCAGGGGAGTGATGAACACCTACCCTGGTTTCAACTTCCATACATTCAACTACTCAAATCCCATATTCAAATACTCAAATCCCATATTCAAATATATCTGTGAATTTTAAACGAACCTCCAACGAGATAGGTAATAGTCTATGTGTATTTGAAGTCCTGGTTACATATCAACGAAGACTGTTCATAAAATGAGGTGAATTTTAATTTTTCTCAAAGAATATTTATTTCTTCATCAATTTCTATTTTGTCCCCTTTAAAGTAGTCCCCCTCAGATATCATACACTCGTGCCAGCGTTTTTTTCAATCCTAGACGCAGTTCTGATATGCATTTGTTGGTCTTCGAGCTTTCTCAGCGATTCGATTTTATTCTCCTTAATCGACGCCAAACCCTATGGGTGTCTTCAATTTTTGGAACAAGAAATAGTCGCAGGGTACTAAATCTGGAGAATACTGTGGCTGAGGCATGATTATTATGTTGTTTTTGGCCAAAANAAATATATTAAAAAAATATATATTTCTTTCGTAGATACCTTTATGCTCCTCAAATCTTTGATTCGATTAGGCAATTTATTGTACAGATTCATTGACGTATTGAGGAGTTTTTTCTGTTATGGTTAACCTATGTATAGGGAGCACGAAATTATTTCTTCTGGTTCCATAGGAATGTTGATTAATATTGTTAAAGAACAGATGCCTATTTTTTAATACAAACATTAAGCATTCATAAATATAAAGAGCATATAACGTCATTATCCCATTATTCTTGAAGACAAATGTACACGTTTGACTATACTTCAAATTACTCACCACTCTGATTGCTCTTTTCTGAATAACCAATATGATTCCATATTCAACTACAGACTTGAAATTGGCAAAATATAAAATTTTTACCGATTCTTTGTTGAGATATTTGTGAACCACCCTTAGTCCATAGGAAATTTTGCTCAATTTGTTAGCTGTATAATCAGTCTGTTGTCCCATTTCGATTTTGTTCGAGAGAATTTTTGATGCACTTCCTAAATTTACTAAAAATACGAAAATATCGTAATTTTGATAAAAGAAATTGTCCTTTCATTCAGTTGCATTCTTAGCCTTTCTGATAAAAATCAAGCAAATTTCAGGAGACAACGTGTTTGAAAAAATAGTTCATAAAAGGAGGAGGATAAGCTGATGAACAAAATGTTTTCAGTCCTCAAGGACTAGACATAAAATTATAGGAAACTAGAAGATAGTTCCCAAAGAAGTGAAAGGAGAACATACAGTCTGAAAGAAAATATTACGTTTGTCACATGTTTCAAAATTAATTCTGAGTCGGTAGAAGAAGTTATCGAACTGAATTCTTCGTTATATGAAGAAGCAGATCCAGAGCAGCCAACCCTGCATTCGATGGTGACCTTGGATTTGACTACATCATAACATTGCAAATTATTTGAAGGTCGAAGTCAGTTTTCAAACGAAAACTCATATTTATATTTTTTCTCTCGGAAGCAGAAGGAGCGGAAAAAATACAACTGAATTTGATATCTGAGGCTCGTTTGAAAGTTGAACATTTAAAATGGTGAAGTAATGAAGAGACTTGAGGACTCGAAAGAGTTCGAAGTGTTGACGATTTGTTCATGCATGACTGTCCGGCGGTGGCATATCGTTTGACTGTGATCTTGCTGGTTATTTCCAATTCAAAAAACTTCCTGAATTGCAACTAATGTGTTTGATCCTGGAAACAAATTAAGGGAAAATTATCGCTAGGTATTGTCTTCGACTACCCCTCGATCAGTGGCTCCCAAACTATGGGTCGCGGAAACAGATTAAAAACAATTATTACTTTTGAATTGTTTTCCCATTTTGGATAAAGGCTAGGAGAGAGTATCCAGTTCTTTCGAACATAGCCTTAAAAGAGCTGATGGGATGATGATATATTTCATTTGGGTGAATTCTTCGAATAAATTGGGAAGGATAAATCCATTTAGGGGACAAAATCATTTTCCTTAAATACTAGTTCATATTTCTTCAAAGGTAACCAGATCGTGAATCGTGATCCAACAATAGATAACGACGTTTCGACCTGGCTTAGGTCTCATCAGTGGTTATAGGTTAAGCCACGAGTGCATCGGTGGACTCAAAATGTCAGCCTAAAGAAGTTGAGGGTATACCAAGTCGGAAGACATACTGTGAATTTATTTTATGATCATATTCTGAAAGATGCAATTTAACTAAAAGAGCAATTTGTTCAGGCCAGAGTCGACTTACCTTAGGTTAATGGACTGACACTGACACACGTTGGATTATATCCGACAGGTGTCGGTACAAGTTGACGAATCAATATAAGTAATCATAGATTGTAACTACAAATATGCAACGTTCTAAAAAATAATACTTCAGCGGTCTTGTCGTGTGCACAGATGAAAATCTTTAAAAAAATATGTTAAAATTCAATTCCATCAAACATATTGAGCAAGTCTTCTTCAAGGAGGAAACGAAGAGATAAGTGCAATTTCCCGAATCTCAAAACATTCATGTAAAAAAATAAAAAATATCAAAAGTATACATGAAATTTATTAGAATGACTTCTGTTTGATTTGACTGTTCTTAGTCTGCTAACTTCAGTCTCGTGATAGTTTATATCTAATAAATTGTGAAATGTTGGTCATAATGAATATCACTAAATGGCAGGTGCAATGCAATAAAAATCAGAGCGTTTTCTATTTATTTACACTCGTCTGAAAATCGCATTGACATTTTTTTCATGCAACATTCAATTTTGCGTCTGCAGGCGCGATTACAAGGAAACGATTGCAAATAAGTAGAACGTAGTGATATTGTATTGCATCTACGATTCAGTGATTATTTTGGTAATTTTCATTATGACCAACATTCCAATGCTCAGATGTAGCATGTATTACATATGTATTCTTTATCAGGCATTTCAATTCGTGAAATAGAAATAATTATTTTTAACGTGTAATGAATACATGAACACACTTCTAGCTCAATATTTTGTAACAATGGTAATGGATGACAGCTGAAAAAGTATAGGTATTTAATGTAGGTATAACGATTCGGCAATATATCTCAACCAAGTTTTTTTGACCAATTGTTAAGCGGAAACAGTGTAAAAGACGCCAAATTTAAATACGATTGAGAGAATCATCAATTCGTCAATAGTATGAATTTTAATTCTAAAAATTGACTTTTCAATATTACCAATGTAAACATATATTTTTTTACAGGTTGGAAAAATTCAATGAATATTCAAGTATTCAGTGGAAAGATATTTTAATCGAGTTGGAAAACTCAAATCGTTCACTCCTAACAATTGAGAAAAACCATGGACAAGAAAAAATATATCTGAAATCTAATAAAATACTTTATAAGCTCGACAAGATGATGAAAAGACAATGGAAGCGGAAGTGATTGCAACAAAGAACAGGAGAAATCTTATGTAAGTTACTGATAAAATAAAAAGTGAAACATTGGCATTTAATTTCAGAATAGGATCTTCCAATCAACATAAGGTGAATTACTATTGCCAGAGTTTTTCCATAAGTTTTCATATTTCAGTAAAGCAACTGATCTGCAGTTGTTATTTGCTCTTGATTTTTAAACAGGGGTTTGACTTCTAAAAATTGTTTGTCTTATTTCATGAACATTACAACTTATAAATATATTACATAATTTTAAAGGATAGATTGAAAGTCTTTATAAATGACAATAATGACGCCAAATTGTTTAGTGAAACGCCCGTCGAGAAGAGTATTACATTTCTGATGATTGTTTTGGATCTTACAGATTGTAGAGATAATAATTTTACCAAGTCAAGATCAATTGAAATGATTTATAACAATAATAATGGGTCTTTATCACATTATAATACAATTACAGTTACATATACAATTACATATAACATATACAAAATTTACTTATATAATTATTAATGGTTTTTTCGATTCTATTTCAATATTCATGATATTTTTTCAGAACATAAAAGGACGAGGGCTTAATTGATTCGAGTGCATCTACCTGCCACAACTTATGTATCTGCATTTCAATTTTTTGAGAAGTAAGTATTTGGTCAGTAACCTCAAGAGCTCATTCTCCATGTTACTTCTCTGTTATAGATTAAACAAGCTATCGTATGCGTTATCAAAAGAGGAATTTCTACAGGCGAATTCATCCTTGAAAATTCTGCCTGATGGATGGTGATCAAAACGATGCTTTTTCCACAATGGGGAAACTTGGTGGGTGAAGCAGCAGCTGAATACTAAACATATGTAATGACAGTGAGACAAGTGAAATAGGAGATACTCAATCAAGACTCAGGAAAACAATACCTTTGTGCAGGCTGATGATATGAACCCAAGGGGTGATCAGAACAATCAGGCTACTCCTTCTAGTGATAGCACTGAGTTCGAACAGTGTTTTTTGATTATCAAAAATATTTTCAATTACTGTGTTTCAAATTTTGAACTGCTTTTTTGACAATCTTCATCTTCTTTTGTTATGTTTCTACAAGTAATATTAATAATTCAACGAAGGCTGGGTATTTTCACCTTCCACAATCTGAAGAATTGTAATAGAGAATTTGATACAAGTATAGAGAGGGTAAATTTTATAGTTCACCCCGATAAGTTTATGTGTTTATTCAAAGTATTTTTCAAAAAGAAAAATGTTCTATTTATCAGTAATTTGTGAATATTTTTTTTGTGGTGTTGATGTCCACTGGCAGAATCAAGCAAGACTGAGAAAAATTTAATTTCCTAACTTTTCCAACCTTGATATAGCTGCAGCCTGTTCAATTTTTTTATCAAGTAGTTTGCCAAACATCAGATTGATGGAAACTTTCATTTCTAGACCAGTCAAAAGCAAGGATGGTGTATAACATGTTGTCTTGTGTTGAGATGTCAATAAAAAGCAGAATACTACATTGGCCCAGTCCTGTTCAAGACGAACATCAAGGGGTATTGTTTATTGCTCCAGGTACATTTTTCAATTATTCTATCAGACCAATCTGTCAGAGCTACTGTTCCAAGTCTTGTCTCTATCAAAGTCATAATTTTTTCTATTCAAAATCATGACCCTGATTTTCTTACATTTCCAAATTCATATCTTGTATTTAAGTTATGTAGTAGTGCTTCAGTTACAGTTTTTGGTCTTAGTTCAACATGAGATCTACATTAGGTAATTTGTACAACTAGTCATCACAACTTTCGGCTTCTTGTTACATGATGTACTAATAAGTAATAGCCCTAAAAAGGCTACTAGTGATGTGCTGTTTTAGTTATCCATTGAGTTTTGTTTTTGAGCTTTTGCTGAACTCGTGTTATAGCACTTGCACTGTTCCTTCATGTCCGATAGCAGTTCTCCCCTCTCACACTTTTTCCATCATTATTTTAAATTGCAAATATTCTCGACTATGCCATGACGGTGGTGCTTGAGCACTGAGCATGTTTGTTATGGATGTTCCTGGTACTACAGTCTCGTTTTTGTACATTAGTCCATCAGAACCTTGGTCAGGTTTGTTTAATTACCAGATTAGATCATCCTGAAAACATAGCCACTCTCACTTGTTATTTACACTTCATTTCTATGCGGGTAGAATATTTACATGTTATATACTGTGGATCCTGTAGTTAAAACTAGAAAGAAGTGTTAGAATGAAATGCAGAATAAATAAAAAATAGATCAAATATATTAGAAAATTTGATATCACCACTCAGACTGGCATATATTGATAAGAGGTAACGTAACTTCCGCAAATTCTGATGGTACCATTTTCACGCAACAGTGGAACTGTTCGAAAATACCATTCTGAGGCTGATACTGGTGTCAATATTTCACTTTGTTCTATGAGATTGAGCTCCTTCTTGACTCTGTCCTTAATTGAGAGGGGAACAGGGCAGTAGCGTTGATGTAAGGAAATCGCACCAGGTTTCAGTTTTGAAGAATCTATATTTGAATAATCCAAATTTTCCATCAAAAACTTCTCCAAATTCTTTTCTCAGAATTTCCTTCACAGAAGCAGGACCAAGCACTCACATGATTAAATATCTACCTAATAATCATAATGATGCATAGAATTCCATAATTCTTTTAGCGTTTTTTACATAACATCTATTAATAATAGACCTTCAGTAACAAATCCCTTTGAAAATTTGAATGCATATCCTGTAAAAGATTTCCTGTATTTTTTACTTGAGCCCAACACGAAGTCGATGATTTCCTATAATTAAAAATCAAATGAGTTCAGAGTATTATATCTCGAACAAAGCTGATGCGAACGACAAGCAAACTATCTGTCAACGCCCCATCTGTTTGTAAATGAGGTACTAACTAACCAACCGCATATCCGAATGGCCCAAATCCTCGTATAAGGAAATAAATTTCACATTTCACTAAGTGGGCATACTTGAAGACTGGCTATAAATCAAATCATCTAAAAGAACAATTCGTTCAGACCAGTCTCTACTACAGTCCCCACTTGGGAAAAAATGAGAAATCTAGTCTGTAATCCAGCTATCCTGGTCTTTAATTTTTATTTTGTGGAGATGTGCATTGGTCATACAATGATTACTTATTGCTCTATTCATAAACAAGCAAGTTTGAAACACTCGACCTATATGAAACAAATCTGTTTTGATATTATAAGCCCTATGTCATTTGTTGGGCTACCACGAAATCCAATAGTTTTAGTATTTCTGAATGATTACAAATAATTTTCAATATTTTCTTTGTTCTCTGCTTAAAAAATTGTCTTAAGAAAACTTTGCCCCCAATATTTGGAAAAAAATCCAGAATTTAATGACAAAAATGGTGGTTATTGGATTCGCCCATGTGTATATACATTTTTTTATGAAAATTGCTGGAACATCATCAAGTCTGGAAGAAAAATATCTGGTAAGTTGCGAACTCTATCAGTGGACTTCAAATGACTAACATTAACCAATATTTTAGTTATGATGGGGATTTCTATGTTACCATAGCAAGTGAACACGGAGGAAAAGTAATTGCAAAAAAAACATTATTGTATTAAATTTATTATATTCATTTTATTTATATACTTTTCACACTGCTTTCTTATTTTTATATTTATGTACATTTTTGTTTGAAATCTCTATGAAGAAAAATTGTATTGTTACCGATCAACATTTTTAGTTATGTATATAATAATAATACATTTATTACCCATAAAAGAAAAAAACAGAAGAATATACAGTAGTGGTGGTGCTATTAAATGATATTCTGATGAATAAATGGCTGGACTTATTGGTTCAGATAACAGTTGAAAACCGTTTCTGTTCTTCCACCAATGCCAAAGAGATATTTACAGTTTTAACAGATAGCAATACATTAACGAAACTAAATGAGTAAAGATGAGTAAATAAAGAGAAGGAGAGGAAAGGAAAGCTTAAGAAGGTAAGG
>NW_019289708.1:197858-235460 GCF_000500325.1 Leptinotarsa decemlineata
TGTCTTTTTGGTAGTACAAAACGTCAGGTTAATTTCAATATTGTAACTTTTTCAGTGCTTGTGAAAAAAAATTGTTATACAAATTTTATGTACCCCCTTTAAGGGGCTGTATCTTAACAAGGGATGCTCCAATGAAGTTTCTTTATATGAAAGATCCTATCTTTTTTTCGATGAGGAATCACCTCCTTAAATGCTTTACACTTATTCAGTTACACCCTGTATAAGGATACCTATATTGATGAATAAATTTTTTTCTCTAAAAAAGTGACTTATTTGCACATGACAATTTATTGCAACATCCTGGGATTCCTCCAACTATAGATAATGTCGACATCTATTTAAGACCGCTTGACTTTGTAATCAGAGTGGTTTGCATGGGTGATCGTTAGATGGCATACTTAGTAAATTAGGTAAGATGTTTTCGAAAATATTATTATACTTTGTACATTTCAGCTTGATTTTGTAGGATACATGCCAAATTTGACCGTCAGCATAACATCACACATTTTCAGTTTTTTTATTATTTTTGATATTACCCAATAACTGAATACAAAAATCAAATAACTTAAAAATAGACATCAAAAACTCAAATAACTTAAAAATAGATATCAAAAACTCAAACAAATATCTGGTACTATGAAGACACTGACCCGTTATTAAGTTAATAACACTATCCATGATAGTGATTGAGCAATTTTCACAAATGAAATTATTCATCACTACCGATGAAGCTACGGTGTTAGCGAAACTAATCTAGAATAATTTTTTTTGTGAAAATTGCTCAATTATTATAATGGAAATGTCTGATAAGTTATAATGGTGTTCGAATCAAGTTATTAAATTTAGATATATTTGAAAATGATCAACATTCTTGCAATGTCACAACTTTAAGTCTGATGAGACACTAATAATAGTTACGTATTGGTGACTAAAATGTAGTAACAAATATGAAGTTCATTTTGGACTAGGTTAATTAATAGCAGACTTGAAACTGCAACAAAGGAACAAATCAGAGGACCACTTACAACCATTAAGAGGAAAGAACAAAAAAACAGATCAAGATCAACTTAAAAAAGTTTTTCGATTTTGAACTTAAACAATACAGAATCAACTATGTCAATTGATAATAATCAAGACCAACTTTTAGATGAGAACAACTTCATTTTATTGATATAAATTTACCTGTTGAAGAGGAGAATGAAGAGAAAAATAATTATGAATTAATCCACATTGAACAATTATTTTTCCATAAAGAAAATGAACCAACTGAAGAAATTTCAAATTCTTGAAAAATTGAAGCGAAATATTTTCGAAACATTAAAGAAAACATTTGAAAATCATTTTATTTTGAAAAACCTTGAGTCATCAACAACATCAAGTGATAATAAGAGTATAAGAAGCTTCCCCAGTTCCATTATGTAATAAAGAAAAAGTTTTTAATAATAATAGATACTGTGTAATCTTAGAAAACGACATCTTGATAATAACCTTGAAGAATTCATAGTAAGTCTAATGAAGGATTTAACTTACCATTTGCATTTTTTTCGATAAAAAACATGAAGGAACAGATTTCCTTTGCAAAAGAAAAGATGTTGATAAAATTGAAACTCTCTACCGACCTAAATCTGACATATTAATAACATTTCGATTGATTAAAACAGTTCAGAATCAAGTCAATTAAATAAATATTTCATTTGAAATTATTGATACATTCTTCAATAACTTTTCCAGAGACAACTCAATGAAATTCTTAATGCTATTGCATGTGCAAATATTAACAAAGTACACCCTAATTTTCTTTCTCTGACAAATTCATATTCAATGATCAACAAAATGAATATTCCTTATTTCCAAGATCAACTGGTCAAGTTTAAAAATCAACATAGTTACTACAATTTCTTAGGAATACAAACAGTATTTATTATAGAGAAAATCATTTTTCTAATTCGCTTTTTAATATTGAAATATATGGCTTTCAAAACCTATTTCATTTACCCTTCTCATAATAATGAAATTATATTACCCCAAAACCTCACCTAATCCCAAATGAGAGTGAAGAACTCTACCAGTATGAAGACAACGCCTGTGAGGAGATCGAAAACACCTTTTACTGCAAGAATTATCTACTAGAAGAAAAAAATTGTATATTGAATATAATTATCCAAAATGAGCCTGCAAACTATTCAGTGTATCATGTACAATTCGAAAAAAAACTTTGGCAAACCAGTTGACATCAGAAATGTTTTCCACTCCATGAAGCATCATCACTGAGAGCTGTACTATGGAAAATCACCCGAATATCCATCCTGGAAGTTCTCTTATTTCTATACCTGTATGGACTATTATCTTTTTTTTGCATTTCTTATGCATTGTCATATTCCTTGGAGTAGCATTTTACTATAAAAATTGCTACCCATATAATCTATGGCAATATTACCAGTCAAAGTGATGCATATAACCAACCTGTATAGAAGATATGCAGCCTGGCCAACCAGACCTACCCCGGTCTTAATCTTAAGGAGGGAGGATTTACAATTCTGAATCGTACCCTACAGCCTACAGTCATACAAATTGCAAAACCAATATCTACCGGGATTTATTTATGCTGACTTGCTTTCTGCCGAGTATTACCATGCCGATTTGCTTTTTATTGTGAATTATCTTTCATACTGTAGATTATCTCATAGACATGTTATTTGAATCATATTATAATTATAGGTCAGAAATTATATCATTATTCCAGTTTTGTCAGTTGTAACCTGTATTTGCAATTTTTAGTAAAGCATTGAGAAAAGTAAATCTATTAGTGTGTGAAAGATAAAAGTGAAAGTTATTCAATACAAAATTGGTTTCAAAATACAAGAATGCCTTAGGAACCATACCACTGCTAAGGCAGGAACATAACTTGTTTTTTTTCAACAATTAATATACAAAGTACACAAGCTGTAACTTTTTTGTGAGAAACATGTAATGTGCCTTCAACAAAAATGTTTTGAGAATAAATGTGACAGAAACTGTCCTTCCTTCTGGGCCTTATTGTCCAATAATATCGGCATACCTATTTTTAAATATTTTCTAGTAGCTATTGATACTCCACCACCCCTTTTGATTTTTCATTGTTCAAAACAGTGTCCATCCTTCCTAAAAACATCAAAATCTGCCAATTCCAATTTTGAATTGAAAATGTCTGATGCAGGTAACATGTACTATGAGAACAAATAAAAACTTGTAATAGGACCTTTTTCTTTCCTCACACTATTTCTGCCGATTGTATGTGAAAGTCTAAGTTATAATAAAATAAACGTATATTTGCCTGTTTTATCTTTGGTATTGAATGATGCTATTGCATTTTCACCTTTCAGATTTGTTGACATTGTCTCTACCACTGTTTAATAAAACCAAACCTGCTAAACTTTGGTGTAATTGAAAAACATGATGACCATATAGCGTCGGAATGTAAAGTATGTTGCCTAACATGAAGGTTAATAATTCAAGTTTATTTTTTCCGCAGTTACTATATTGGAGGTTGCCAAATAGAGTCGATTATTGACGAAGGGGTACCTGGAGAAAAGGGGAAAGTATGGTTGTAAACAAGGTTGGTATCAATGTTTTAGAATTGAAAATTAGTTTGAGGGTGGTTTACGAGTTTTCCCTGAAGTTTCTTTGGTGGACATTTGTATCGATAATACAGTACGTTTATTCTCTGAATAGTATAAAGAGAATTAATAGTTTGTAATGTATTAATAATGCTAGGAAGTTTGTGGAGATCAAATCGTAAGGTGTAGTTTATGAAAAAACAAATGCTGTATAAATAAATATTCGAATAATTGTCAAACATTGAGTTTTCACAGATTTTCATGTAATTATATTTTGAGGCAGCAGTTGATACATTTTTGTCACAATTCCGTTAATTGGGAACTCTATAAGTGATCAACGTCAAAATAAACTCTTCACAAAATGCACTCTTCATGCACAAAATTTCTTTCAAAAGCCATTGAACAAATCACTTTTTCCTGACCAGTTCGTACTCCGAATATTCGTTATGGAATTGAAATAGATATAATTCACAGGAACGCTATAAGAGTATGAAACAGGTAAACACTCGTCATCACTGTAAAAACATTTAATAGTTTGTGAAGAGAACGGCTCGATAAACATTTTTCTTTGAACTATACTGTCATTTTGGTGGGCCATTAAATTTAAACATATTATATATCAAAACAGATGATCAACATATACTCGTGATCAAAAATATTAAGACTTTTCTGCTGAGGACTGACCATGATATGAATCGCACATTAAAAGGTATGATCTCGTTATTCCTCAGCTAGCACAAGTTTCAACCTCTGATGGTTGTCGTTCTAGGGGTGCGACATATAGTTAACGAAAAAACATATTTTAAAACATACACATATATTTATATACTCCAGGTAAATACTCAGGTAAATACTTAGTTATGATTACCTAACGCATAACTTACTTTTACATCAATAATATGTATATATAGACTAGGATTACATCGGTTTTCAAATGATTCAGCTTCATGGTAAACAAAACACAAACTTTGACATTTGTCACTGTCAAGAAGCCAATCCAAAACGATAACAATCAAGCCCAAATAAGAGGTAAAAAACATGATACAAACAAACTGACAGGATTACTTTGTTAAAATCTATTGAATTCAGCTGCCCATTCAGAATAGCCTCTTTGAGATATTTCTTCAGAGTAGGAGCACATAAATTGAGATACTCTGAGGGCATATTATTCAGCAGATGAGGTGATAACTAAGAAAAGGATGCATCGAAAAATGAAGAACTATGAATAGAATAGGAACAGAAAATCTATTGTTTATGTTCCTCAGTGATCTGTTGTGAATGTCTTCCCTTCGAATAATTTTTTAGGCAGGATACTTGGGTCGTCCAGTAGCAAAGATGTTGTTGACAAGACAAACGTAGTGAACAAAACGCGTTTCATCCAATTTCAAAATTTGCAATTCCCTAATATGGGAGGTGATATGTGCTTGAGGCAGAACCGCTTTTGTAAAACGAATGCATTGATTTTACAATTTTTGCAATTTTGCACAACCTTCATGTGCTAGACAAGGTCCATAAACTATATCAGCATAATTAGTATGCGAGAGGACAATTGAGTTGCAAAGATCCCTTTTTTGTACTCACTGACATTACTTGAGTTTGAGTCCTTATTTTTCTATCTGTTATATTCGAGTATTCCGTCAAGTACTTTTGGTTGAACATTCTCTGATGATTCAAAGAATGATTCTCGAAAACGTTTTAATAATTTGTTCCTCTGTACCACTGTTGAGTTGAGGACCGAAGGGTTGAGAATTGACCGGCTAAATTTGGGAAAACCGCCTAGCATATCTTCAAGGCTGTCTCTAAAGAGTTATTCATCATAACTCCGTTTCTACGTTTCGGAATTCGACCATTTGGGTTAATTATTATTTCATTCCGAGCCTATTTGTCAAATTCTATTTGTGAAAATTATGATAGCGTTTTCAACGTTTTAGAGTAAATTCTTTCATCCAGTATGTTTCTATAAATGTCACATATGATTCTAGAAATAATTGAACTGCCTCAAAGAAGGTTGAGTTATGAAAAACTCATTTTTTTCCTAATCAGTTTTTGTCTCATGAATCATGGGCACTATTCACTATTGATTTTCTGTTTATCACTATTACAATTTCTACATAGTACTTCTGAACTTTATGACAAGCTTCACCTGATAAATGAATGTCCGCTCTTGCCTTCACACTGTTTTTTGTACGCCCATACATTAAAGATCGAGAAACATTATGTTTGCAGCCGGATTTTACATTATATCTTATATGATAGGTTTCAAAAAGGTGATTGATAAAATGCATGTTGGCAAATAAAAATTTTTCCCGTTATCCCTAACTCTACAGCGTCCTCATTTCCATGATTCAGTGTGAAAGAGTATAAACTATGTTTTTAGTTCTTCTTCTGAAAATAAAAAAAGGTAACCCTTTTTCAAAATGATCTCATTTGAAACAAATGAATTCACACTTTTACTATCAGTGAACTCAACACTTATTCTATTTTCCATTTTATTTATAACTCTATGTATTCTAATTTTGAATCGAAAATATCTATCAATATCATTACCCGATTTTTCAGTAGCTTCCATCATGATCACAAAATGTGCTAAATCACCTTTGTATAGAATTATATTTCCTTTTTCTCCGTTTGTCTCCATTGGCATTTACTTCACTCATTTTTTGTGACTGTTGTGGCCTTGAAATACCTGATGCTTCCGTCATATCAACGTGATTTTTATTATCCTTATTCTGAAAACGAAAATATCGGGAACTAGAAATATTTTCAACTTCTTAATCTTCCTCATTTTCTATTGTATACATTTTTTGGGGGGAGGTGTTTCTCCCCCCGAATTCCCACTCACCTAAACATAGTAAGTTCTACTAATTACGAGAAATTACAACAAATTTGAGATTCTTTTAAATACAGATTGGGTTAGTAATGCCATGCACCTTCCAAACGTCTTAAATGTAGTCTTCGCCAACGATGGATGCTCACACACTTAAATGATGTGCTCGAAACCCCCCTTTGAAATTATACAAAGTTGGCATTCTCGTTTGCCTTTAAATGATTTGCCATTTAAGTTCTGTGATTTGTGACATCAAATCACATTCTGATAGTGACATCTGACAGCAAGAGACACTTTCAAGCGAACTCTGACGAGTAAAGACGACAACAGACGATAGTGACGACGCTTATTACTAACGCGCACTTTGTAGAATTGTAGTCGGCCATTTCCGATTGGACTGTGTTATAGTGTGGTATATCTTGTGCTGTTTATATTATTCAATTTATAAATCTATTAACTACTGGTAAAATGGAAAATCAGGCGGCCCCTGTAAAAGTAGAGTCTTCAACAAACGATGATTCTGTCCCAGAAGTCCAAGAAAAGAACTTCAACCGTGATCGCCATGGAGGAGGTGGTGGCGGTCCCGGCGAAAGATTTGGACGTGGTGGAAGATTTGGAGGACAGAGAGGAGGTGGCGGGGTGAGTTTATCTTATGCTTTGTCTACTTTATCAATAAGAAATTCATTCATGCTGAAGTATTGTTTTTTACTTTATACTTGGATCATGTGTAATGGCACTCGCTTAGCTGGACGCTTCCCATTCAAATAGGCGGTTTCAACTTTTGTTCGTCCAGCAACAGTTAACGGTATTACTTCCATTACATTTTATTTTTTTTATTGGTTTTTTCACGAATCCTTATACGTTTTTCGTGAATCTCGCAAAATTTGGGGCGATCATCAACCTTTGGCGGCCCACCTATTCTAAAGTGGCAATAAAATCTCTTAAAAGCCACTTATTTAACAATCACATCCACATATATATTGTTAGTAAGTATATTTATTCATCAAGGGCATACTGTTTTGTATGAATGTAATTTTTACTCTTAACGACAATTTAACCCCAGAGATAAATAGAGATATATGAAATATATATGCTCGAAAACTGAAAAGATTTTAATAATTACATATTATTAGGAATGACTGTTAACCTAAATTTTGTGGATCAGCTACAACTGATTAAGTCTAACCTGTGATCACTTCTAAAGATCTATGTAAGTATCGAGTCTATTCGCATGTCCCAACTTCGAACTGCATCAGCCCAATTTCTTAGATAATTTGCTTTCCTCGAATATTTCATTACCAACAATTATAACAGTCCTTTAGGAAAAAATATAGTGTAATTCTATCATTCATAATTAAATCTAAAATATCAATGTAAAATGTAGTGACTCGAATGATTTTAAAATTTTTATGGCCAAATAAACTCCTGGTTTGATGCCAGAGGGGTGGGGTTAGTTAAAAAAAAAGTATGGAGCATATGAAAAATGAATTCATAATTCTTATATCTTTCATCGTTCACACCCAGATGTTTATTAGTTTGCCAATATTTTTTGTATGTCTAAGCAAATTAAGATACCTTGTTTACTATACAAGATGATTTGAGTTTCAGGAAGGAGAACAATAATATTTGTTCTTGGGATAGGGAGTTGTGTTTAACAAAATTGTAACTATTTCATTTAGTTCTTATTTTATTACACTTTCTTTACTAATGTGTCTATTAATTCAGTATTTTTTATATCTATTCAACCCTACTAAGTAAATAAAAGATACACTTTCCATTACATTGATTCATCAGAACCTATTATTGTATCATATATATTATGATCAAAGACCATTCTACTACATTGTGTGAGGAATTTTAAAAGAACTCCCAAATACAGATAATGAAGGCACTTTTCCTAGGAGTGGTGAATTTCATACCTAGGTTACAATCCCCAGATTAATGTTAGATCAAAACTCAAATATTGTAGGAATTAGATGTTTCAAGAAGATACATTATTTCTAGGTATGACCTGCAGCATATTAATGTTCAGAATTAGACTACAGATTTTTCTATGTGACAGCTTATTATTGCCTAGGGAAATTTCATAATTCTTGAATATTGCTTTCTTTTTATATGTATATATGTTTTCTCCATATAAAGGAGATGGTTTCATACATATTATCTACCTATTTCATTAATCTAATATTTATTGTGTGTAGGTACCTGTTCGGGTTCTGAGAATTGAGTCAGGTATAAGTTGTACCTATATATTATAGGTGTATGGTATGAGTTGTACCAAAGCATAAAAGAGCAGCAACAGTCGTTTTTTTATATTTTCGAATTTATTATTTATATTTTCCTTACGTTGAATGCATAAATTCCGACTTTAACTTGGTGTAACACATGAATTAGGCTTGTAATTAAACATCGCCTGTGCAAATAAATGCAAAGCTTCTTAATAACAAAGGCTCTGGAAAATATATGTAAATATTTCTAATGGAGGCATTCACTACCAATATTTTTTTAGGTTTTGATAAAGGAAATGAATTACTTAGTGAAAGTAACCTAGAGGCTCAATCTTGCATCTTGTGTATAATAGTTTGAATTATAATGACTTTTCCTACCTGTTCACAAATAATTATAGTCCCAGGTAGCATTTGTCTATGTATAGGTCCATTTTATTGATGTACCTAAAATGGTTAAAAGAACCACTTTGAATTTGTATATTTATTTTTACCCAAATTTTGTATTCAGTTCTGCTGCTGAAAAAAAATTTTGTTAAATCTTGCTACATAATAATTCTAGTCTCTCATTGCCACTATCGCCGATTTTCATTTGTTTTTTTTAAGAATCAGTGGGTTCTGCTAGCTTTACTGTTAAGTTAACAAAACCGAATCAGAATCCTTCACTTTTTGAAAAATTTGAACTTGCAGTAATTTTAGGTTCATTTTTAATTTTTGGGTGATAACCTCAAACACACGCGGTGAAGGCGGAAATAATTCTTCAAAAATATATTTTAGCTAAAGTAAGGTGAAAATTTCAGGCTCATATCAAAGGGTTTTACCAGCCATACCGTTAGGCTGGCAGAACCAAATAGAAATCATTCAGTTTTTGTCTATTTTGAAGTTGCAATGTTTTAGGCTCCTTCAGTACACTGTTGAATAATTTTTTGCTACATATTCGAATTGAACTCGTGGGTACTTATCACGCATACACATGATAGAAATTTGTGCATGTGATAAGTGAAGAAATCTACTCTTATTTTGATGGAACATTTCTGAAAAATTATTTGCGTTTTTATTGTGTTTATTCATGGCAATCACTCACAAATTCAATTAAATAACAAAGCAAAAAATAGTTCAATAATGTAATGAACCCGAAATTATTGCAATTTCGAAATTGCCAAAAAGGGAAGGATTTCGATTTGATTCTGCCAATTTAATGCTAACATTAGCAGAACCCACTGATTTAAAAAAAAAATACAGAAAATCGGCCAAAGGGGGCAATAGGAGCCTAAAATTATGACATAGCCTGATTCAACAAAATGTTTTTATTCTGTGGTTGGGTTCTGCTAGTTTAACGTTAAGCTAGTAGAACCCACAATATTGCCATTAGATGTAATATAGTACAAAATTATCATAAAATTATGGCCTAACAATTAATATAAAAATTCAAAGTGGTTCTGCTCGCTTAACATTGGTAGAAATATTTGGTAGTAAAAGTTAAATATCAACCTAGTAGTCTTATGGATCAGACCTAAAAGCTCAATTATTCAAAAAGTACACAACTGTTGTTGGTGCAAGTTGTCAGAATCTGAAAAGAACTGACCTGTTTTTTTCCCTACTACTTGGGAGTCGTCTGACTTGTCCATTTCTTTCTTGGTTAGGAAGCAATACTGGAATCCTAGGTCAGTATGCTATTCCACTACTGAAATCTCTAAGAATTATGATTGCTGAGGTATGTGAGACCTTGGCATGACTGGAAGGTTGAATATGAATTTATGAAGATATTTTTGTTAGACGGTTTTGCTTGGTTCTAATATTTTCGATAGAAGTCCTCTGTAGACCACCAACTCCCCCATACCCTAGCGGGCTAGATACATGAATAGATGTGTATTTCATCAACTGTGATTGTTTTACAACATGAAATAAGTCACTACAAATTGAGAAAGAGAAATTTTCATCGAAGTAGAAACATTAAAAAACATACCAACATCCTAATTGGATACATAAATGGGAATATTGTTTTCAGTATGTACAGAAGATTATTTTGAAATAAAACTTTATTTAGGAGGGGTTGGAAATACTCATCTAGTGAATAAAAGGTGTGACAAATGAGACACTTTTCAGGTATAGCTTAAAATTTTGTAAATCAGGAATGAGGTTCAATTCTTCAGGCAACAGGTTGAGCAGACAGGTGTTCTTCAGCATACATGACACTTTTTATGTTGCATGTGCTGGAGATGAAAATATAGTATTGATACTTCTGTACCAAAATTAGTATGCACCACGCTAACGTACATTTGTAATCCTATGTCAAGTTGACGCTGGCTAGATTAAACTTTCTCAGACTTAGATCAGTATTTGTTGCATTTTAGTATGGCAGTTGGTTTCACTGGTTGGTTTCAACCCTGATATGTATTCCAAAGTATCAGTTCAGGAGTCAGGTTACCTTCCCTATATTGGGAAAAACTTGCACCGATGATGGCACAAACATTAAAAAGCTGATCAGAACAATTGAATGTGAAACATAATTTTTGGGGTTTGTTGTTTTTAGAGTTGTTCAATTGTGAATTTGTGAGGGTAATGTTTTTTCTTGTGATTATTATAGACATGAGAAAATTATGAAGTGATTAAATAAATTACTTTCACTAATGGAAAACAAAAGTATTCCCGGCGATTTTTTGAACCAATTGACAGAACTTTGTTTTTGTTTTATTGTTTGAAATACTTCTAATCTCTATCAAAGAAAGCTTTCTCAGCATAACATCGCACTTCTGGAATTTGTTGTTTAGTGTGGAAATAATGCATTTTTGAGGAAAATATAAATGACATAAGAAGATGTAGCAATCAAGTGGATGAATATCCTAAATATGTGATTGTGAAAAGAATGTGGTATTTTACGAGTTATCCTAATAATAGCATTTTCAGGTATGTCTGAATGAAAATATGTAATGATTACATTGAACAGTCAATTAGAAAAAGTTCTTATCAATATGAATAAATATTTATTTTAACTGGCTATCATTTCTAGGGATGCATGCAAAATATGTACTTGCCACTACTTTGATCTTGAATCAAATACTTCTTATACACAGACACATTTTCGAAACTTTTAGCATATTTATTATTCGTTGTTTTAGTTTTCCGATGTTATTTATTAGAGTACAAGTAAAATCAGGATGTACAAACCAATCATGAACATTTGTTCATTCATCATTTGTTGACTAGAATACCTGTAGTTTGAACATTTCTTGAATATATAGTTACAGTATTCTGAATATATAGTTATAAGTCATTTAGGATCTATTAGTTTTTGTTTTCCTCGGAAGAGATTGGTGTCCTCCGAATCCTGCATTTTCGGCTTATTTGGCGGTAGTCATGACTTTCCTTTCTTATTTATCTACATGAGGCAGGCTGCTATAATACTCATCAGCTGCAGCTTTCTGGCAAAACTTTTTAAGACTTTGAAGGTTACTGTATTTCTTGGAGGATATTGGCAGAAGTTCTACAAATTCTACAGTAGATATTTCACTAAAAATCATCATGATTGTGATCCTACATACCTTCCTGTGCTACAATAGGTAATTCGCATTCACTTTCTATTCTGTTTGTTCTCCAATATTTCTTCCATTTCTTTGGGTCAACCAAAACTACAGATTCCCATGCGCCATACCAGGAAGATCGGAAATACAGGAGTTGTGGGTCTTCTTTCAGAACTTTCATTTCTCTAATAGGCCGAGATGGAAAGGGGCATTTGGTTTTGTAAAGTTCGTGGCAAAGTGGTCAGTCCATTTCTTGAATGATTGACGAGTAACTTCAACAATGTCAAATGGTGATGGCTTTGTCCTAGCTTTTTTAAATACTTCTGTCCATTCAGTTGGAAGTTCGGCTCGGGATTTTTTGTTAATAAGACCAACGTCTTTGTCGCACTACATGTACGAATGCCCCCTTATCGGAAATGACATTTTAATTGACTCAAGTTTTATTTTGTCCTCCACAAGAGTCACAAAATATGTTTAAGTGTCGAACTCCAGGAAGTTGTATACAAAAACGTGTAGGAAAGAACATACTTCGCCACTGCCCTAGTGTCCGATAGTTTTTGGGTACATGTAGAATATACTTTGGCTGTTTGATGGACATTCCCCCTTCTTGCATAGTACCACACGGACATCCCGCGTTATTGCCCGGTACTGAATATATTTGAACGTTTATAGCGCTTGACTAACGCATTCTTTCCCAAAACGAATAGACCAATAAAAAGACTCGACCTTTGGCTACAAGATGGCGTGAAAATACGGCGTTTGGATTTTTACTGACTAACCGCCTTCTTCCCCTGTACCCTTCAAATATTTAATATATTTTCGGTTTTTGTTGTCCACTAGGTTTTGTCTCATTGAAAATAGTAATATTTTCTTTAAAGTAATTTAAATTAGACAATAAGTTCCTTGTTGATTAGTTGCATTGGGTATTGGCTAGGTTAGATCACAAGTTAGATTTAATTGGTTACATTAAAATTTCTACTCCTCGATACATTGTGGTATCTATATGTGTAACATGTTATCGTGTGATTTTTGATGGTTCCTTCATTCCAAAAGCTGAAGACAAATCAGAAGGTATTTTAGAAACGTACTAATAAAGCATGAACATATTCATTGCAAATTCATTAAGGATACAAGAGTTTCACTTTAAAATGAGTTGTCACACTTTGAATATATCATCAGGTTACAGCAGACTGACAATATTATTTGATAGAAATATCCGTGCTGCATTAATAGACTATGTGCAACACAGAAATGAAATAGCCCAAACTGTCGATTTCAGTTTCATCAACATCAGTATAGTATGTTTCTGTTTGATACATCAAATTGTCTCTAAATTTGTCATGAGGTCATATTCTGATGAAGCAGGTAAATCCATGGGTTTGTAATGAATCAATAATTTTAGACACAGGTGAATTTTATGTATTGTATTTCTTTTACGAATCCTTGAAATCGATTTTGAAACTTATGGGCTATATGAAGGTATAAGTTTTGTTATACCAACCTATCCAGACTTATATAAATTTTAGTTATAGTTGCAAAAGTATTTATCTGAAGGATACCATATTTTTAATTCATAGAATATATTTGGGTATTCTTTGAACATTTCTTTAATTTACAGAATAGAGGAGGACAAGGGGGTGGAAATAGAGGAAATTATGAAAACAGGCGAGGTCGTGGGGGTGGATTTGGGGGAAGGATGAAGTATGAGAACAACCAGGATGGTCAAGATGTTGATGGTGGAAATGATGATGGTCGAGACGGAGATAACATGAGAGATGGTGGTAGAGGAGGACGAGGTGGAAGAGGTGATATGGGAGGCCGTGGTCGATTTGGAATGAGAGGCCCTGATGACAAATTCCTTGAACGTATGCAGCAGTTGTCAGGTCCAACCTTTGACATACCAATAATTGATATGGCTGAAAAGAAATTCAATGGCAGAAACAGATTATATGTTGGGAATATCGGGTCAGAAGTTAGTGAGGAAGATCTCACAGAATTGTTCAAGCCATATGGAGAAACTTCGGAAATATTTGTGAACAAAGATAAAAACTTTGGGTTCATAAAGCTCGACTACCACAGTAATGCTGAGAAAGCTAAGAGAGAGTTGGATGGAACAGTCTTGAAGTCTAGGAATTTGAAGATCAGATTTGCCCCAAGTTCAGCTACCATCAAAGTGAAAAATCTCACTCCTTTCGTTTCCAATGAGCTTCTGCATTATGCTTTTTCAGTTTTTGGAGAAGTAAGTATTTGGTCAGTAGTCTAATGAACTTGATTTTTCATCTTTTGTATTTATACATTATAGATTGAACGAGCCATTGTATGTGTTGATGATAGAGGAAAACCTACAGGAGAAGCTATTGTAGATTTTGCTCGTAAAGGTTCTGCATTGAATGCTATTAGGAAGTGTTCAGAAGGATGCTATTTCCTTACTGGGTCTTTGCGACCATGCATTGTGGAAGCATTTGAAATAGTTGATGATATTGATGGTTACCCAGACAAAAATATTCCCAAAAAGAACATGGACTATCATAAAGAAAGAGAACAGGGTCCGAGATTTGCAAATCCTGGTTCATTTGAAAATGAATATGGAACCCGCTGGAAGCAGCTATATGATCTTCATGCACAGAAAGAAGAGGCTCTCAAGAAAGAGCTGGAGTTGGAGAGGGAAAAATTGGAGGCTCAAATGGAATATGCGAAGTACGAACATGAAACTGAGGTATTGAGAGATCAGCTGAGAGCTCGTGAGATGGATAAAGAGAGGCAGAAGCGAGAATGGGAAATGAAACAGAGACAGGTTGAAGAAGAGCGACTCAGGACCGAAGAACTGATGAGGCGGACACAGGAGGAGATGGAGTCACGTATTCTGCAGCAACAGGAAGATATGAAGAGGCGTCAGCAGGAAAATAGCCTCTTCATGCAAGCTCATAATTTGGACTCTATGCTTGATCAGCAAGAGCAAGCTTATGATCAACCTACTAGTTACAGTCACACCAGTGAGTAGTGCTATCTTTATCAGTTTTAATAAGACCTTCTTCCTCATTATTCCTACTGTTGAAGCTATCAATATTGTTTAGAAATAACTTAATATCTTTTTTTCAGGTTTAGAAGACAATGGCCCAATGGTAAGTGTTTTAGCAATTTTATAATTTCTTCTGAAATCTTATTTTCACACAAAGTAACATGCTTGCTCCCAAAATAATTTTTATTAGTAAAGCATATGTGTGAGTTCATGAAATATTCAATTTCATTGAATTTATTTCTGATGAAATGTTCTATTGAACAGTGATAAACTTACTTCCAGTAAACCGATAGGCCTGTGATATATTTTTGGGTGTATTATGGCTATAGAGAAGTTCGGAAAAACTATTTCACTTCTGCCTAAGCTTTGTGCCTACATTTTTCAAAACATTTTCAAACAAGTACTTTTTTGTGAATAATGATATTAGCCATAGAAAAATAATTTCAAGGGGTTGGCTATATCTATGTGGGATTTAACCAGCTCCTCAAAATTATCTTCTTATTTTATTTATTTACATTCGTTACACCATCAAAACAGGAAAAGGGATATTTAAAATTTTTTTGTGTAACATTTTTTGTGATCACACTTCAAAATTTTCATATTGCATATAGTTGTGGCGATGAAAGAATACACTTCACAGTAAAATGAGTGATAAATGGCATACAACAATGTTTTTCTTCAAATGAAGACCAAACATTTAACATTTGCATTTAACCAGTGAGAAACTTGTTTAGATGGTAGTTTGTACGCTATACATCAAAGAGTGATAGATAGCTATACAAACGTGAGTCGGCGGCAATTTCTTGAAATGTTGTGAACCATCGTTTGAAAGTTTACACTGTATACCTGCTGTTTATTGAAAAATTTCTTCTGTTACAATTATTGTATACTACACAAATAATTGTTTTTATAACTGAAAAACTGGGCATTTCACATTTCATAGTTGATTATTTTATATCGTAATTATAAATTCAATCTCAAATTGGGAATGGCTGTCAGATGTTCTCCATACTAGAATATTTGAATTGCCAGCTATTAAAAAATGGAATATATAATATTTTTACAGAATAATTAATACAGTGCTGATGAAATTCAGAAATAATATTGACCCAAAATCGTAACATAGGAATTTCATTCATTAGTGAATATCAAAAATAAAAGCAATTCCTCATTAAAAACTAAGTTGCTCAAAGTAGTAGCCACATTGTTCATTTTCATTAGTTTATTGATTATATGCACAAATAGCGCATATGTATTCTTTCATTTTCCCAAATGGAATCTTACCTCGATCCATATTTCTCATTTCATATCATATTGGAGAGTGGCAAAATAATGTTTTTCATGTAATGTATTGAAACTCTTATATGTATTCCCATGTGTGATGAGAGTATAAAATATGTTTCTTATCTGGTGCTGACCAAAATGGGACTTTTGGGTAGCTTGAATTTACATATATTCGAATTAACAACAGGAAATACTGGTTCGGTGGGTGCATCAGTAAATGATTAAGCTTCAAATAGTTTATTAGAGTATATCGAAATGGTACCAGTATTGCATCATTTCTTATATTACAATGGTGTATTGAGATTCTGTTGACTCGTTACGTGCATGTACATTTTTAATCTGAATGAATATATAGAACGGTATATATAATATCCGTGGAAAAAATTACTCGATAATAACTCAGCACTAAGATTAAATAATAATATGTTGTATAAGGGTATGTGAAACATCACTAAAAAGTTTAATAAGAAAAAGTGGTGTTAGTTTGACATTTTTTAATTTCCTGGATTTTTTTTGTCACAAATAAAATGTATGTATATTTATGTTTACCATTTTCAATTATTATTTTGAATCATTTCATCCCATTTATGGTATAATTTTTTGTATCTTCCAATATTTTTGTATCATTTATTATTCAGATTCTTCCATTTTTCCTTTTACCTGCTTCCATTAGTTTTGAGTAACCGAAAATTTTATCCATGTTGGGTCTAATCTTTGATTCATTTAGTTTTATTTTAAAGAATTTTTTGTTCCTTGCATCGTTTATAATTTGAAATCAGATTCATTCCTTTTTAGTTTAACAGATTCAACTAGTTTCGAATAACTGACAATTGCAGCGGTGTTGAGTCTGATTCACACTCATATTTTCTTTTGAAATATATATTCTACTCAAGTGTCAAACTCTTAAGATTAGTTCTGTTTATTGCTGCTCAAAAGTTATCTTATGAATTGAAATTGTCGATTCCATCTATTTCAACTTGAAACATTACTCCATATTTTACACAAGACTTTATTGAACTCTCAAAAGAATGATTCAGTTTGCAATCAAATTTGAGTCTTCTGCTTGATACTTCTTTCCATATTCGGTTTTAGAAGTACTTCTGCTACCTTATTTCATATTTTTATTAGACTTCGGTAGAGGCATAACTGTTATTGATCGATGACATTTTATATTTTGATATGATACTTTGCGACAGGCACTGCCTTGGTATAAATAAAAATAGTATTTTTTATAATTGACTGAAAGTGTTATCGCAAACTACAAAAAAGACACGTTTAATAAAACTGTAAAAGGCAAAACCGCTCATTGAATTTGAGAGAGAAATCGAAGGAAGACATTGACATCCATGGAAGAAAAGAAGATTTTGACTGGAAATTGTGAAATACCAATATGGAGTGCTTGAAATGGATACCAATACAAATGGAAAAAAAAGTTTTTTCTATCAACCAACTGCCGTCCTCATACAAATGACAATCCTAAAAAAATTAAACTTGTGCAAGCAAGTATTCAACATGTGATTCCACGACAAGAAGGAAGAAAGAAACAATATACTCTCAAATTACTTGTACCAATAATTTCATTGTTAAAAGTTTATTCTCTTATCAGAGAAGATTACACGGCATATACTATTATTACGGGAGTTTCCTCTTTATACAATATATTATCATTTATTCTTATTCAGATTTCCACAAGTGGAAATAAAGTGAGGTCTGAGTTCGCGATTATTAGTTTATTGTTACATATAAATGCTACCTAATATTTGTAAATTTATTATCTTATATTAATTAGTGATATTACTATCACCATTTGTTATTTACTATAATATAACGTATTACCATTAGGACCCAAAAACTTTCATGAGCTCTTACGAGCGAGGCAGTAGATTTGAAGGACGTGAGAACACACGAGGCGATACTGGCAGCATTGGCAGCAACCGAGGTCACTGGGTCAACGATAGCCGCCGAGAGGAAAGGAACATGATTATCAATATGTCAGGTATTATTTGAAGATACATATTAAGTAAAGTAAACATAATTGTAAATATGACTGGTATCAATTAATTACTGTACTGAGAAGAATCTCAACTCGTACAGAAGGTACTTCCATTTTCAGTGAAACATTCGTACTTTTACGAACTTCATTTATACATTTTGGAAAATCGAGTACAGATATATAATTAGGCATCAGATGATTAATTTTTTTGTCCACATATTTTATTATGAACGTATTGAATTGATTTCGCGGTTATCAATTTCAAGTTGTGAATCTGTGTATTTGTAACGTGACATTAGTAGTATTGATGTCTTAGTGACATTTTTCATTATGTAATAGATTTCAACAATATATTAAGTACATTGTGTAAAATGGATTGTTTAGTTCACACCAAAAACCTTTTTTATTATTTGACTGTAGTAGTTTATTCAATGAGTAAACTTGAAATACTATTGGGAAGAATAATTGCGTGATATTATTATTATTGTTGATGAACAGGGGCCTGATTTCACAAACTAATGAGCCATGCTGGGATATGATAAACAAAACAACACATATGATTTTATGGTTTCAATTCTATGATTCCTGAAAATTGAGAAATCATCTGTCTAATCGCTTGGCAGTATGAGTAGCTATTTTTGTATCTGAAATGAACAGAAGCAAGCATATATCATTGACAATAGTTATCTACATAATTTGATAACGTTTTTTAAAAATATTTTCTCATAATCCATTCTCGCTGGTAATAAATAGTTAACTATGATCATTATTGTATGGGAAAAAGTAACTCTCTCATTGCCAAATCAGGACTTCACCTTTAGTAGCTGCTTCAAATGTTGACTAGCGTGAGATGATGTATGAACTCTCACATTTTTATGACAAATCAATCTGTGAGTTCCATTCAGAATTGATTGTTCTACAATTTTCTAGGATCACTGTAACTTATCTATAAATCCGACAATTTTCTTTGGAGTGCTTCTAACAGAATTTATTTGGTTTGGCTTATCTTGAAATGCTCGCACAGCTGACTGTTTTGTTTGTGCACTTGAACATAGATCCAAGCATTGTTTAAATTGCAGTTTCTGGATTCTCTGTGGGTTGAAGTGGATTTATAAATGGGTTTTCTGTTAACCAGCTGTTGTCTCTTTAAAATTATCCTCAAAAGACAAAAATTGTGCGAGCTGACGATTAAGGAGGTTGTCTCAGAGTTGGGATCAAACCAACAGGGGTTGTTTTATTAGTGGAAATTACTAATCAACTGACTACTATTTGACCAATAGTCACCATTGGCAAATTGAATGGCAAACCCAACCATTGCTTTTTCACAACGGATTTTCATTGCAATATCCCTATATACTTGCACAGCATCAATATGTTATAAAACATACATGCCTCAAAATAATTTTTTGAATGTACACTTTATTTTATCAGTGACTTTGGGTAATGCTTTACCTCAAAAATCGAATTATATTTTTGAGAACACAGAGTTTCTAACTCTGTAAAAAACTGTTATAGATTGCATATTCTAAGTAAGAATCTCCCATTTGTGGAAGCATTTTTTTGGGCTTCTTTGAAATAACATGAAGGTGTATTGTTTAAGGAGATTATTCTGGCAATGGTTTGACAGCTCTGTAAACTTCTGATGTCTTTCACTTATTACTAAATGCTAAAAAAAACAGACTTCTTTCAAAACATTAAATCGGAATAATTATGATACCAGGATACAATTCGTTGAAATACCCTCTCACAGACTACAACGGAAAACAGTCCTGAAGTGATAAATTGATAATAGAATTTAGAAAATCTGAAAGAAGGCTATTAATAAGTAATACCTTCTACAATATACACTAATGACTAATATTTCTATCCCAGGTTTTAGCCCAAATCAACTTTGATATCTCCTTTTCTGTTTTTTATAATTTTTTTCAAATGTTACTTTGAGATATGGACCTACACAAATGTTTTTATTTGTTTGATTACTTATATTATTAATTATATACTCATTTTACTTATATTCTTATTACTTAAAACTTTACTAATATATTCTTCAAATATTCATTATTTTATTGTCTAGATTTGTTTCAATCCATACTGTCTGTATGATGTATTTTAGAGCTAATAAATACGTTAAAGATACATTTTCTGATATTTTAAAGGAATATCTAATTATTATTTGAGACACTCATACCAAATACATTAGTTAACATTCAGCATATACAAAAAACTTTCTATAAGATACAGTTAGGTGTTTGAGGGAAAAAGTGCTTGTTTTGGACAAATACTCTGTTTATGGGAAAATAGGGTTGAAGTTATTTCTGAAGCATTTTTAAATAAAATTAAGTCAGTTTTGTTCTGACAAAGAAATGTAGTCCAAGTATATTCAGTAGGTCGGCCATTTCCACTTTTTAAAAACAGTTTTCCTTTTTTTCATCTCATTCCGATTGATAGAATACATCGTTGAGAATTTAGCTCAATCGAAGTTTATAATGTTTTTTTTGTAAATTAAACATTTTACACAAGGTGAAGAAAAATAATGTCAACTTCACTTTTGGGGGTTCTTGGTGATAGTAACTAATGTTTTCAAAGTTTTGATGGGAGTTTTTTAAATACCAATAGTCCTGTTGTGGTTCTCTGTTTGGACTGTTTCTAACGGTCAGAAAACAGTTGCCTAACAAACAATGACTATAGGATCGTGTAAAACTTCCAGTCTACAACTGACTCACCTATTTTAGACGATCTGAAACAACAGTTTGAAAACCAGAACCGACCTAATACTTACACAGAAGAGCGAGGCATAGCTGTTAGCGAAATAATTGAAACGTGGTTAATAATCGACAAAATTCGGACACCTTAGCTGTGATTGATAGCAAGCAACATGGTGTTCACATGGAACATATAAAACCCTCAAACGTGGAACATATAGGCATTTTTGTAATTTTTTTTTCTTCCTGGAATTTCAATTGGTAACATATAGTCGTCCAAATTTTAATATCGTATCTAATATCACGGAGAATGATCCTGCAAATATTGGAGAAAAAATTATGTTTTACCATGACTGAGCTAAACCACAAGTTTCAAGGTTGCTGGATAGATTGGAGTCTAATGAGCCTTTTTCCTGAGAATAGTACAGCGAACGTGTCACGAGAGGCAGCACTAGTAGTAGGGACAAACATAAAGTATTCACATACATGTGAAACAGTGTTATTTACGTAATATTAATTAATTATTTGAAAATATTAATCTGATAAAAAACATTATTTTGTGCTAGTATAATGCCAACAAAGCATTGCTGTTTTGCGAATTGTATGTCGGATAATCGATATCCGGAAGAAAAATTATTTTATATACCATTTATAAAACCTCATATTAATGAGGTTAGATGTAAGAAATGGATACATGCTTCGAGGAGATTTCATTACCATCTATATTTAATTCATATTTCACTCGGAAATAAATCTGAAATTCATAATTATTTTAATTTCATTTATTACAGTTTGAATCTACCGCTACTCTTTTACTAGAGTCTGTATACTAACCTGTCTATTAATTCACTTTTTTTCCAGTTACTTTTAAATTACGGCATGCAAGCCAACGTTTTAATGTTATCCTTTACAGTTGCAAATTTTAGTTTTGCTCCAGGAACATTTGCATCTGTTAAAAACATTATTTTTTAATTGTACTTTATCATATGTTTATATGAGGATTAGGTAATGTTTGTCCCTACCGAACTACTAGCGCTGCTAGTGAGTAATTTTTCGTACTTCAGAAAAAACGTTCATTGAGTGGCCTCTTCGGCCATCCGAGGGTGACTCCAATCCAAATAAGCAAAGTTCTCGTAGGTTCAACTACCATTGAGTTATAACATCATGTCTGGTTTCAGCTCCCATGTCTTTCCTTAAGTGCATCTGGTTGACATCAATGCTACCGCTGCGCATTTCTTTTCATCCTGTCTAAATGTTGGCTCCAGGTTAGTCTGGGATCTAGTACCACTTCTAGATATTTGACCTCCCTTTGATAGTTTCATCTCTTTAACTTTTGAGTCTCGTTTGGTTTTCGACCCGTTTGTATCTCAAGTGTTTTTACCAAGCCTGTTTTATGGATGACTGTTTATCTTGTAGTCTCTTCATGCTTTGTGAACTTAACTATGAAGTTTGTCGTGTGGTCAGTGAACATGTTTAATGTTCATTTCTCCGCATATTCAAAAATTTCAATTTTGCTGGATCCCTTATAGCTCAATGATTTTTCCAGACTGATTAGTACAGTCTTCCTCGTTATTATAACATGTATAGGAAGTAGTTCAAAAATGTCTCCAGTTCTGCATTGGTTTCCATTACCTCCTTTATTCCCAAACAAGCAAGTCTTTGCACTTTGCTTAGTTTGTTAGAAGCCGAAGCTTGTTTGGCAATCAAACCAAAGAAGCATATGTTTGCATGTGCTTAACTACCATTGAGGAGTATAGCCAATGCATCTTGTCTGGTTTCAGCACCCATGTTTTCACGTAAGTATATCTGGTCAGCATCCGTGCTACCTACACTTTTTTTTTTAGTTTTGGTTTCAGGTCAGTCTGGGAACTAGTATCACCTCTAGATATTTAGCCGGCCTCAAATTTTTTCCTGGTAGTTAAAGTTTGCAGTACGTTTTCGATAGCAGACTGTGTAAAACTTGTGGCAACGAAATACTATTCCAGCATTCTTGAATTTTTTCAATATCATCTGATCTATCTAGAATGGTGTATTAGTGCTTAGCAAAAAGTGTTGTAATGGATGTCAATTTTGTCAATGAACAAATCTCGGCAGTATTTATTATTCTACGATAACTACAGCTGACTGCGGTCTTTACAACGGACTCCAAATTTTTTATTTGATGAAGTGGACCATTGGTTGCTTCGGAGAAAATGATCATCAAATCCTCTAAAAGAGCAATTCGTTCAGGTCAGTCTTAAATGATCGTCGTCAAAAAGTGAAATTTTTCGAAATTCTGTCTATCCGCCCGTCATGAAACATTTTTGTTAACATCTCTTGACAGAATGGGGAAAACGACTTGTAATTTCAACCAGATATATCATCGCCATAGATCTCCACATGATAACTTTTTGAAAAAAATGGATGACCGAAAATAATTTTTTCGAAATTATTAAAAAAAAAATCCGAATGACAAAAAGTTTATATGACCTACTGTGCAAAATAGTAATTTTCCGTAACATCAATAGTATAGACAATTTCGATGATTACAGAAAAAGTATATTTATGCCTTTCAATTCCGAAACTTGATACCTTGAAATGCTTTCTTGACTGGAAAATTTTTTGTGACTGGAAAGAAATTAGAAGTAAAACCAGCAACGTCTTCATAGACCTATTCCTATTTTAGAATATTTCATTAGAGTTTCCCCGTGATCGTTATAGGTCTGGAATTATTTAAAATATATTTTGTTGGTCCTTGAAACTTTTCGGCATCGGGAAACTAAAAACAGAAAATATTGAGAAAACTCATAGAACCTTTGTTATTTTTATTGAGGTGTTTCATGAATTTTTTCCGTAATTGTTATAGTTCAGGAATGATTTCTAAAAAAAAAAAAATTTGACTCAAAATTTTCGGCATCGGGAAACTAAAAACAGAAAATATTGAGAAAACTCATAGAACCTTTGTTATTTTTATTGAGGTGTTTCATGAATTTTTTCCGTAATTGTTATAGTTCAGGAATGATTTCAGAAATAAAAAATGTATTGAACTTTGAAAAATTTCGACGACGAGAAATTGGTTGGAATTTAACTGAATATATCGAAAAGATTCACAGAATCGTCTTCGTTCCTATTGAGGAGGTGAACAAAATTCTTCATTAAAATTTTTCAATCACGAAATATTCAAGTAAACAAAATTTTAATGGACTTTTGGTGACTGGACGAAAAAGCCCGGAAACTATTTTTGTTTATTGCGAAGTTGAAAAAAATACGCCATTATAGTTATTCTATAGTTATAGTTCGGGAATTATTTGGCCAAATACTAGTAAATCTAGCAATTGACTCAGAATATTTTTCGAATGTCAAACATTGTCGTAGTATTCACATTATCGGTATGCAATTATAATTTGAATCGAGTTGGAACTATTATCCGGTCCAGGTTCGGCCATAGTATTCACATAATTGGTTTCTTATGATAGTTGTAAAGAAGTTTCAAGAACAAAATTGAAAACATTCTAAATTGGTCTATGTTAGGCAATAGTAGTATTTACAGAAGAAAAAAATAACCTGTTTCGAAACTTCAAGCAGTGCTTGTTGTACTACGGACCTTTGGGTCTCTTTTTTGCAAGCGATTTTTACGCGGTGTGTAGTCTTTTCATTTGGCATGTGGTATGGCTACTGTATGAAAACAGTCTAAAATTGCGCGCATAAATTTTATTTGATGAGTTAGACCCGTATTTGGGGATCGAAACATAATGTTTTAAAAAGAGGGATAAGTTCTTGGTTTCTCTTATACGTGGTTTTCCTTATTCTGTTCTGTATTTTCTTTAGCTTATCCATGAAGTTGAATCTGCTAACTCCCCAAGCTATGAGGCCATATATCAGGTGTAATTCGACAAGAGCATAATATAGAATTTTTAAGTGTTTTTCTTTCAGAAATTGCGGTTCTATTGCTGTGATTCTATTAAAATAGGTCTGAAGAGAAAAAATACTAACGTACTATGAAAATAATTCGAATTAAATTCCGAAACATTAATCTTTTTCAAAGTCCCGACACAGTAGAATGTTACAAACATCGGTCAGACAACAACCATTTAATAATTCAATGTCCATCATGGTATAAGCCGGGAAAGTGTTGTTTTTTGGAAGGCATTTGCCACATACTATTGTGTGGAGACGTTGGCAGAGGTTAATTTTTCGAATTCAATACGAAATATTTGATTTATGTGATTTAGTGTCAAGTTCTTCTTCAGTAAAAGACAACTTAAGAAATTACGTGAAACATTCTTATCTTAAATTCAAGTCACTTGAGGGTGCCAAAAATGAAATATGATGAAATGTAAACATCAAAGTTGAAGCATAAAAACTAGTGCAAAGATTTTAGATTTCGAAAAAATAAGGGCAAGTCTGGTGGACATTGCTAAAATAGAGTCACTGAATATTGAATTCAAATTACACGAAATGAGAAAGCATATTTGGTTTATACCGGGTATCCTACAATTAATGTTACAGGTAATATCTCGATTATTGAGGAATATCAAATTAGAAAAGTTATTCCAAGGAGCTACATTTTGATATTGTTTTTACTCATACAAGGTATGTATGTATAATTACATGATCAGATTCTACATACAATTTTGATATTACTTCTTGTACCATTTTTGGAATTCCGCTGCGGCATTGCCAAGCTACACCGATTTTTTCTGACAATACTAGGTTTCAAGTAACAATCTATTTTCCATGGAAAAAGACAATAAAGGAAATATAGCAATTCTGGATATACTGGACAATAGAAAAACTGACTGAAAACTAGGTCGCACAGTTTATCGCAAACCTACTCATTCTGATTCTGATCTGTTTCCAAAGGACCATCTAGGACAAAAAGATGCTATGATGAAAAACCTTGTTGATCGTGCCACCAGGATTTGCGAGCAGCTTTTTCTTGAAGATGAACTAGAAAACATTTAGACCAAGCTCTACAGGCCAAAGGGTATTAGAACTAAAGAAATAAACATTCTCCACATTCTAGAAGAAATACTTCAACTTCTTCGATTCAGTCACCAGTTGAAGGCACAGTCTAATTGCCTTACATAAACAAAGATACGGACCCCAGAAGAATTATGTTTGAAAAGACTTTGTGTTCCCAATGGAAGACAACGCCTGAAGGATATAGGAGGAGGATATGGAAAACTGTTTAAATGTTAAGGACCATTCACAAGCCTTCTAATCAACAATGCAAAACTATCAGATCGGCTAAGGACGAAACCAAGGACAAAATATACCCTCTGTCATTAGCAGGTGTTTACAGGATGCCCTGTTCTCGTAGCTTAGTTTCTGTCAGAACTACGAAATGCAGCACAACGACGTGGATATAAGAACCGAACAAGCATAGCTGCAGTTGCAGAATTTGTCTTAACAGAAAGATACCATGTAATAAAATATGAGAAATAAAAATAAAGAGAAAAGAATATATATGTGTCAACAGAACGTGGAAACCAGTACTCAAGAATAAAAGAAATATACTAGAATACCATTTCGATCGTCATCCCACTCTCAACAATGTGGATTAATAAGAACAAGGACAAGTGTGGACCAAGAATTTACATGAATACTCATATTTTTGACATTTGGAGTCATATATGCCCTGCAGAGTTCGGGCAATTACCGAACAACATCATTTGGAAGAGCATATAATAATAATAATAAAATGAATTCTTGGTAATCGGTGTCTTTGGGCTAGATGTCTAGATACATAATCATATATTATACTGTATGCAAATCATTTTGATGTGGAAAATTTGCAAGATTTGCCAACTGAATATTGATGAAATACAAATTTGAAAAAATGTTATCCTCATCGCGTTCAGCGAATAACACAAAGTTGCTGGATGAAAAATTACTATTATTTTGGATTTCCCAGTTTCCTAATCTGAATTCATATCAACATTTTTGTTTTGATTATTGTTGTATATGAAGTACCCATAACAAAACGTGCAGATGCCCATATGTGGTTTTGATTAAAAAAAGTTCATAAAGTAATGTGTTATAACAGAGTAGCAGTGTGACGAAGAATGTCAAATACATTAGGAAAATAGACCCCTTATGAGAATTATTCTCTTAGAAATATTTGCTTGCGAGAACAACTTCTACGTTTAGAACCCTTCAAGGAAGGAACTCATCCCAAACTAGGACTGTTAATATCGAGGATGTCATAAACATCTGCCCTGCTACATTTAAAATGGAGTTCTTCAAATATCTGTAAGTTGTTTTTGTTATCATTTATTTTATATTATTTCTCGATTTTCCATATTCTTTAACTGCGAATGTTTTGAGTTCATGCATGTTTTTGATTATACTTATACTGTTTGTAGATATTAGTGAAATGTGAGCAAGCTGAGACGTCGACGAGGTCCATTCTGGTTTCTTTGATTCTTTTTCCATATTCTTCTGATTTCTTGACAACAATTCCTGTTTTCTGGCATAACTCATTATATAAAGAATTTCGCTTAGGGCTCTGCCATTGTTCCCAGTTTTCGAAAATAGCAGGTTTTCGAAAACAGCAGGTTTTCGACAAATATAAGTATCTTATCCATTACCCTTTTAAGTTGCTACCTTTGATCCCAATACGATTGAAGTTTGACTTGTTACTGTATATGTAACTGTTACGGTATAAAGTATTCTTGAAATACATCAACTATGATGAAATATTTAAATGTATCATAAAGTAAATATCCATTTGCCCAATTACATCAATATTTGCAACTTTGGCAAGAATTCTTCTTTTGCATGAAGTTTATGTGGGATTAATTTATTTTTAGGAATGGATATTTGTATATCGTTTTTTCCAGATGGTCCCACTAGAAAATGTGCACTAGTGTTATGTAGGGCAATGTTCCTATCCTGAGCATCTCTGAGTACGTCTTTGATCCCCAAACTAGAAAACAGTCGTTTTCGTAAAATGTCTGAATGCTTCCAAATTCACTATTCTATCAAACACACCACATTCAAAAGTTACTGTTCCAAATAATTTCTTTGCCTTGCTCTGCCATATTCAATATTGAGAAATTATAATCGACCCATATCGACTTGTGATGCACTGTTTGCAACCTTTGGTGTAGTCATGAATATTACTGGATTTTTTCCCAACACCAAACCGTTATTTCAACACCTCGACACGTGTTTAGATCAACAAGTGATATCTTCAAGAGGAAGACGATCACTTGGTGATTCGACCCATATCGAATCAAAGTATCATTTCTGTTGATCCATTATGATTTGCTGAATTGAAATAAATTCTTTAAATTTCAGAGATATTCATTCTGGAAGTTTCAAGTGAAATTCCATGCAGAAATGTAATTAAACAAAATTACTTCTCTGGTTCAATAGAAGGAATACTAGCTCTATGAATGACTTTTTTGTCGAGAGACAACAAGCTTAGTATCCTGATGATGTTTATAGAACCTAAAGTCTAGCCTGACCAGTGGGATATGCTGTAGGGGAATGGAGAGGATAAACGTCAGGCTGCCTCAGCTGTTTCTCCACCTCGCCAATCAACTGCGCGAAGTTCACTGGTCAGGCTATACCGGGAGAACTATACTTTAGTTACACATTCATAAATCTGATTCAAAGTGGGATTATACAAATGAAACAAAGCTTTACTTCGTCTCTTGGAACGAGGTAATACATACTGCAAGGAATCTGAAGACCTAAGTGATGCTGGAAGCGAAGCATTACCGCGTGGAAAGCGGTAATGCTAGTGGTGATTATCCACTGACCAAGTATCTCACGTGCAATGTGACCTGTAAATACTATTTTTGCAAACGGGGTAGAATCGCATTGGTATGGTATACTGATGGATCAAAGATTGCTGAACGAGCCGGCGTGGAAGTTACAAGAACGGAATTCAAGTTTTTTAAACCTCTACCATGGAGAACCTCTCAAGGAGAAGTGCATGTCTAATAGGCTGGAGCTCAAAACTGCCTAGAATGAAACAAATTAAAAGCACTCAAGTTTTATTTAGCATAACCTGGCATGGCTCTGATAATGTCAGATATGAATAAGGTAAACCTGTTTCGGTTCCACGTTACTTGGCAGGGAATAATCGTGGAACCTGCTGTGGATTCTTGACGAATGCAATGATCAATTCTGCATATACCTAATAAATCAGTGAAATGTAATACACATTTTAAAAATCGTAATAAAGAATTTACTCTATCAGAAGCAGGATCGGTATGAAGTAGTACATCCAGAGTAGTACATCATCTATAGAAACTTGAAGATATCTAATTCCGGTTCTCGAAAAACAATTCACATTTTTGAAAATTGTGATGAAAAAGAAGATAATCAAAATGCAATTACCAGAAAAAGTTTCAGAATGTGCTCGATCACATAATTGAATTTGCAACCCACTAGTTTAATTAGTTGTTTTTCAAAATCAAACAAGTTCAAAAAGAAATATTGGTCATTTTTATTGTTTTTATTTTTACTGCTACAACCTTTGTTAAATCTTGAAGCCTCTGACTCAGTATTGTGTTGAGTATCAATATAAGATATACTTGAAGTTTGTTTTATAGTAATAATAAACTACAATAAAATCAAAAAATACAATCTGGTCATCGGCACAAAGTATTAATGTACATTTCATAAATTTTATTTCGGTTTCTTCTGTAGCTTCAGCCAATTTTTTTATTTATTGTTCGAACAGTACTTATTTAAAAACCTCATCTGGTTTCCGATTCATATTTAAATTGCATTGAAACAAGCTTTCTTTTCTGTAAACAAATAACTGAGCAAAATTTGTATGAAAACAGTAATGAAATCCATGCTGAAGAAACCCGTTTCAGGCTTTTCACTTCTATAATATTCTGTCAATTGGGCCAAAATGAACTGTCGCAAGTCTAAATGTGAACTAGACCCACTCACATGGAACTTCATTCGCAAATACTAAGTGACTATTTGAAATAAAATTAACACTTTTCAATTACGTTTACAGAAAAAATATGTGAATCAGATCAATAGGGCAATAAAAACTGTTTTTATTCTGGTGAGATACTGCACATGGGTCAAATACTGGTACAGCTTTTTCGTAGGAAGTTCAAATATCCCAAAGTATTACTTCAATATTGTATCATCTCTTGGTTACGTTCCAGTGTAAACAATATTCCTGGATACACAACTCTGTAGATTTTGTTTTTGCTACTTGGGATTCGTCTGACATGTCCATTTAGTCTCAATGCGTTCTTTCTTTCATTTTCAAAAACCACATTGCAACAATCTTGTTCCCTGTACTAGCTGTTGGTGTGGTTTTCATCGATCCGTTAGTCCCAAACAAGCAAGTTTTTGAACCCTGCTTATCTGTTAGTAGCGGTCGTTAGTTTCATCTTGACGTCCCCCCGACAGATGCATCTCTTCGCCTCGAAGTTTCAGAAGTCCTAGCCCTTTGTCTTGGTCCACTTGGGCTCTTCTTCATCGATCCATTTTGTTATAGTATTCAAGTCTTGCTGAGTGCATACCTTCAGTTCTTTATTATATTTGCTCCGGATTGGGCTGACTAATAGTCTCCATTGTCCAGTACTTGATATCCATTATGGTCCAGAAAGTGTGATAACTCGTCCATTATAAGATGCCGTTACAATCGGGAGGACTACTTGCCAAGGCTTACTTATCATGATGGACGTCGACGCCTAAACGATTGCTTCTAGGGATGTATTGTCAAATGCACCCTCAATTTCCAAGAAAACAGCAAAAATACTTTTTTGCTCTTCTCATTAAGTTCCCGCAAGTGGGAGGAAAAGGTTGTTCACAGAGGCTCCGTTTGTGATACCTAATAAGGCCCTTCGGCACCGGCCACATAATACCATGGAATTAATCCCACTTTTTTTTGTTGTCCCTTAACTACAGACAAGGATTACCGCGGACTTCGAATTCTTGGAGCCACAAAGGGACCTCTTACTTTTCTCCGGGTTTGAGAAAGTGCGTTCTATCTGAGCAGTTCGCACCGTCTGACAAGCAGAGTGTTGTAAGTTTTTTTAAATTTTAACGAAAAATTCTTCACGAATCTAGGAGAGGTCCAGATTGAAATCAAAGGACGGCAATTTTCTCTAAAAATGAAAAATGTCTCAAGGAAAATATGGTACATTTGTTTCGTCATCTCATTTGGATTCCAGGACATTGGCTGCGAATGCACATCTTCACCGGCAGCAGGAGGTTGAATATCTTAATGAGGATCTAGAAGTGATCTTGATTTGGGGTGAAAGTAACCAGGTTCAATTCAATCCCACGAAAACCAGACATCAGTTTTCTCCAAAAAGATAAATGTCTCCGAACCGGATATAGTAATGCCAGGAGATACAATTCCGCTTCGATAAGTTTGGGGGTTAAAATGGACACCAATATGTCTTGGCACAATTATGTCGCTGGAATTGCAAAGGGCCGCTTCTCAAAAGCTTGGAATACTGTTCCGAATTAGAAAACTGTACACACATCAGTAAGCATACCCTGAAGCTGCTGGATTCCATCCAGAAAATATCCATCCACCTGATTGGAGACGTCACTTGCAACCTTATTAGTCTGGAACATCGGAAAAAAGTTGGAGATTTGTTTTTTTATAGATACTTTCACAAGAGTTATTCAAGTGACATTTGATTCCACCAAGAGCGGTACATATCAGAAATATGCGGCGGGCTGTGGCTGGTCATCGTTTTGAGGTTCAACTCAGTACACCTCGAACTTCACTGTTTAAGAAGTCATTTGGGGAGCTGCGTTTATGTGGAATAAACTTTCTGAAAACGTTTTTTCAAATGGATTTAATCTCCAGCGATTCAGATCCAAGGTGAATCGCAATTTTAGCACAGGCACCGCTCTTAAAGTGCGTTAAGAATTTTTCTGTGGTGCTTGTGTTCTGTCCTTGAAAACGAACAGCTTTCCATGAAATAATAGGATTCTTCGTTTCGGATTTACTGAATGAGTGCAGTAGCACCGTTAGTAGAGAATTTCGCGAGAAAACTTCAATTGGTGGACAATTTTATACTCGCTATCCACGAACAAGAATTCAACCTTTTCTAGTGGGATTTGCAAAACTACTCGAATGGTGCCTTTTTAAACCACCCGTAGTTGCGTAGCTCTCTTCCTCCAGGCAATTGAAAGAATCGTTAACAGTTACTGACTAATTGTTGAAAGTTACTGACACGTTTTGCTTGACATTGACATATAATTTATTGAGAGGTACCTAATCAAAGGTAAAACTCCGAGGTATGCAAAATCAAAGGTACAACTATCAAAATATTTGAATGAAATGTAAATTCAAAGCAATAAATTTTATGACTGTATGTTGAAACATTGTTTGTGAATAGCATAGTTATGAAGAGTACGCCTGGTGATGCGAGACACATCACCCGACGTATTCTTCAAAGTTTGGACATGAATAGTGCCATCGCTCGGTATTGTCCTGGCCGAAGGCCTTTCAATGGAGCATCTTCCCTCTATCTATCGAAACCACCGCCAAGAGAACCCATGCTCCCCCAAATTAGCGGGGTAGAAAACCCTTTTCCTTATTTCCATAATAATACAGTAACAATACAATAATAAAGCAAAATAAATACAATACTAATAATTAACATAATGATTCAAATAAAAACATTTCTTTTCTGTTATTTCTGTACATGGCTCCATGCCCGAACAATATCCCTGGCCGCCACCATTGGGGAGACCGCATTCAGCACTCCAGGTCCTAGGCACTCCAAATCCTTGGCACCAAGCTAACAGCCTGCCCTTTACCCTTCTCTTTCATCCCTCACCACACTCTCCGCCCATTCATTGACAAACCTTATCCATTCACTATTTTTTCCATTCTCTCCTCTCAATGTTATCTCCACATTTTCTCGCTCCTTATATTCTTTCCATTCCCGCCACCCAGTCCTGTCTCCATCGATACATCTTTCTATCACGTGTTCCGCCGTTTCGGGCTCACCGTAACCGCAGAAACATGGTAGTTCCGGTCCTAGGTTAAACCTGACAAGGTATCCCGGAAAGTCACCATGTCCCGTAAGCAGCTGAGTGGCCTTCCGCGACAGATTCAGTGATTCACTCCCGACTGTCCTACAGAATCTGTAGAACAGCCGCCCAGTCTCTCCCGTGTCCCATTCCCTCTGCCACTCTATCCTGATTCGTTCTTTGATCCTCTTCCTCTCTTCACTTTTGCTACCTATTCTCACTACTTCCCATGTGATCTCCGCGTTCCTCATACTTTTTGTTGCCTCCTCGTGAGCTTTTTTATTACCGAGATTGTTGTTCTCATGGCCGCGCTTCCAGATTAAGCAGGTCCGGGCTCCTCTCGCATTCCTCTCCTCTATCATCCTCTGTATTCGCGCTACCCTCTTATTTTTCGTTCTTCCTACTTTCATGCGTTCCACAGCCATGGCAGAATCGCTTACCACAGTTACACTCTCATTCATATCCCACATACCTATCACTTTCTCGATCGCTACCAATTCTGCCTCGTTCACGCTGCTCTGTCCGGGGATTATTTCGTACCCCTGTACCCATTCATTTTCCTCCCGTTCGTTCGTCTTCCAGTTTCGCCCCAGCATCCACATACACCTTTGTCACTCTCTCGTCCTCCCTTTCCTCCAGCAACATTCCTTGCATCCATGGAAGTATTCTATCCTCTTCTTTCACTCCATCCTCATTCTTTCTTCTCCCATTCACCCTATATTCATGGTGTCTGGCACTCGCCTCCACATGAAGCGGTGCCATACCTGAGATCACACAAAGCGCAGCCGTTGGCGCCGTCCTGTAAGCTCCACATGAAGCCAGCAGGAAGGGCCTCTGCGCCGCGCTCAGTTGTCTCCTGATTTGGCTATCATGCGTTCTACCCCCCCACACTTGTACGCCATACATAATCGCAGGTTTCGCCACGCTCTCGTATATTATTTTTACGTATTCTCTCCTCAGTCCAACGTCTCTCCCGGTCCATCTTCTTAACTTACCCGCTAGCCCATTCAGTTTTTTCTTTGTTCCGTTGTGGTGGTCTATGAATACTAATCCAGTATCCACCACAATTCCCAAGTACTTCACATTCATACTTTGCTCAATCACTTTTCCATTCATATTTATGACCGGAAGTCTCTCATCCCGTCTGGCTGGTATGTACATACATTCTGTTTTCGACTCATTGTATCCCAGCCACATCTCGTCTTCCCATGCTTTACATTCATTCCATACCAGCTCCCACCTCCGTTCTATGTCTTTGACACTTCTCTCTCTCACTTTCATGTCCCTAATTCGCTCGAACAATGCTTCCATCACCAGGCTGGATCCCTGAGAGCAGCCTCTGTCCACCGTTTCAGAGACCTGCCGCAGGTAGCCGTTCTTCTACCTATGAAACTCGTGCACGTCATCCCCACATTTCCCGGCATCCCTATTCGCTTCATACACCTCTCTATCGCTGGTGCCCACGCGGTATTAAAGACGTTTGACAGGTCCAACGCCAAAACCAAACTATGTCTTCTTCCTTTCTTATCTTCTTTCACTCTATTCACCATTTTTTCTACCGCCATACTGGTATCCATTCCCGCCCTGAAACCATACTGGTTCGGGGAGAATTTCAACTCTCTTTCACACCAGATTTGCACTCTACCGTTTAGAAGCCTGTCAAAGTTTGGACAGTCAGTCACTGCAATGAATTTATGAACGGGAAAAGATGTCCGAGATAAATTCAATTATAAATAGGCTATGGGATATGAAAAGTAAGTAAAATACTCCTATGAAGACTAGAAGCATTCCTTAACTGGAAAATTTTCAATTTCCTATTTGAATTTACTCAGAGTTAACGTTTCGCTTTTCAGATACTCTGGAAGAGCGTTGAAAATTGTTTAGATATGTAATGACAGGAATGTTTGATCTTTCTTCTAGACTTTGGTGGTCTTAAATTTCTTTTTGCTTTTGTGCTTCAGCTCAATATCGTCTCGTGTTTGATAATTTCACCACAACTAATTTGGCTTTTCACATAAATCAAACATTCATATATGGAACACAAGAAAAGTAAGTATGTTGAATCTTTTAAATATCGGTTTGCAGTGCTCATTTTAACTAACCCCTGTCATTATTGTTGAAGCTGTAGCTCTTTTCTGTAGTACAAAAATGTTGTGAGTAAAGATTTCATGTACCCCAAATGGGCGAGAACACAATTGCGTCAATTCGGTTCAAATGCTCTTGAACAATTGTATGACTGAATGAGTATTCATTTTTTCGCATCACTCACAAGGCAAATCAACATTGTGAAAAACATTCTGAAATGCTGTTAATCATTTTGTGAGAAATAGCATAACTGCGCTATTTATGTTTAGAAGTCGATGAAAGTGATGGATTATTTATGGTTCACGTTCTCTTCAACTGGCACTGAAATGTTCCCACATTATTTGAATATCATGACTTTCTTTATGTAATTAACTTATTATCAATATTCCATTTGAAACTGTCAAGACTGTGTATCGACTGAATTATGAATGAATCGAACCGGCAACGTAGCCCTATACTTTTCTATTTCAAATGCTCTCTTGTAACGCCGATACTTTTTCCAAATTCCACAAATTTTCTCAATTTTTTGTCGGTGATCGCATTTATTCCACAAATGTGTGTCTCGCCCATTATATCGTTTGTCATTACTGCATGAAATATCGAAAATTAAGAAATTCATCCTGATGAATTCATAAAGACAATTTATTCTCGTCGTTCCTAGACGTTAGTATAAATGGTTAATATAGTCTGGATGAACTCCCAGTACTTAGTATTTTTTATAATTTTAAGTGTTTGGGTATCTACTCATTTATAATTTACTTGTAAGTATTGTAAAATTCTAAGCACTCCTTTTGATTGTATTCCATTTTTAACGATCTGGAGAATTCTTGAGCTCTTGTATTCCATTATTAGCGACCTGGAGAACTCTTAAGAAATGACGATTTGTATAATAAATTAAGTTTATTTTCGAAAATAATTTCACTGAAATCATGTTATTTTTTCCTTATAATATAAATATAGCACAATCCAAAGATGAAAGTAAATTCTTCAAAGAAATTTGTGAATCATCCTCAAATTTTTTCATTTACACAATGGGAGAAAACGTTGTAAAACAACTATTTCTAACTGCGGATATTGAATTACATAGAAATCATGTTTTCTTTTCCAGTTTGTACACTAAACTTCCGTATGGAGAAAACGGATACTCTTCGTGAGAGAGCTACATCAATAACTTTCATTCTCTGATTGGATCCAGAGTGAAAACACAAGTTTTCATTTCCTCATGCAGTAGTTTGGAAAAATTAAAACAACAACATTCATTTGCATGCTTTCGAAGTTTTTATAGTCTGAGAAACAAATTTGTTTCGTCACACTGGCATTCACAAAGTATTTGACGCCTGCATGACGGAAATAATTCACAAAATTTAGTTTTTACACTTCGCATTTAGTTATTGGAAAAACAAACTATTTGTCTTTCTACTTCATTACATAGAATGTGGGAAACAAGGAAGGAAGAACTTGATTGAATACAACAAAAAACTCTACAATTTATTTACACGGAAATCACTGTTTCTCTTTCAGTTCGTACTCAGATATTCGTACTGGAATTGAAACAAATATCAAGTATCGTGAGATTTGACAAGTTTATAAAAGTGCAACACGTGTTTTGCTATACATGTGTGAACATTCTTGGGGAAGCTATTGTATGGCGAAACACGTGTTGCGGTTTCGTAAACTCTCCAGTGGAAAGCTCACTGTAAAGTGTCGAATAAGTTATAGAGGCCAATTCCATCACAGATATATTTCGTTGCACAATGAAATATATGACGATATATAGCATTGAATTCTGCTTGGTTACTATAAACAATATTTCTTCCAGATCTTCAGTATACGAGAGGTCTGTTCAAAAAATAAGGCGAAATTTAATTTTATATTTATTCATCAGTGTCTATTTTGTCCCTCAGATATAATGCACTTGTACCAGCATTTTTCCAGTCCTCGAAGCAACTCTGAAATGCACTTTTTGGTGTATATCAGGCGAACAAGCAATGACGAGTGCAGGAGCATTATCGTGATGCAAAAGCGATGACGTATTTTTCCATAATACCGGACGTTTTCTGCGTATTGCTTCTCGCAAGCGGCGCATAATTTCAAGATAAAACTTACTGTTTGATTGAACTTTGCGTGCTTTTTTTGTCTTGGCTCTCTAGTCTGGGCTATAAGTTTAGATTCGTGTTAAATGGACATACTTTCAGTAAAATTAAGTGGTTAGGCTCATTCGATTCGGAATATTGTCTAGATCATTGTGAAAAAAAGTCAAATTAGTTCATAAAAAATTATAAAAGTTATAAACAATTGAAGACCCTGAAAAGCAATGTTCTGTTTTGTTGTTTATAGTTCGTAAACTATAAATATTTTTGAATTTTGAAAAAAAGATCCTTGA
>NW_019289709.1:0-242294 GCF_000500325.1 Leptinotarsa decemlineata
TTGCATTTTATCTGAAGATAGATAATTCAACACAACAAATATTACTGATAATTTTGAAAAACACAGTTTTCAGCATGAATATTTGAAAAAATCACAGCCTACTTACAATACAAAGTCATAAGTTTCCACAGAATACAGTGGAAAACAAATGGATTTTGTTGGAGAAAAAATGGAAGATAGGAGACCGATTTATCCAATTTTCTCTCAAAATGTTCATATGGAAAAAAAGTTCACACAAAACAGAACACTGAGTCAGATGCTACAAATGCAATACGCATATATACAGACGGTTCAAAAACCAAAGGAGGCTCAGATCACTAACCTAAGGATTAAGTGGGGAGTAGGAAAAAATACCAGAACTGGATGGTATCACAGGAAAGGAATTTCTGGCAAAAACAAAACAATCTGCACTGATAGCATACAAGCTCTATTAGCCTTGAACAGACAACGTGTAACCTCAGAGCTAGTACTAGAGTGCCACCAAGATTTAACCAAAGCCTCGGTAGATAATAACATTATCCTGAGGTGGGTTAAAGGGCACGACAGGAGTGAAGGTTATCGCATTGCCGACTCTTTAGCCAAGGAAGCGGCTGGACTAGGAATTTTAGGACCCAGTGGCATCTACGGCCTGATGACATCGACAATTGCGGAACTAGCCAAACCCATGCTCAATCCCTACAGAGATGGGTAGAAATCAAAGGATACAATGAGCGACCCTGGGAAGCAGGCGCCGAAGAAATATCTTCTGGCGATGACCAGGAAAAATCTACCCCTAACAGTAGGATATCTGACTGGCCACTCTTAACTAAGGAAACACCCCCATGCAGGATGTTTGAACAGGAAGATGAAACTGTCAGGCATGTCCTATGCGAACGTCCGGAGTTCTCGTCAATAAAAGAGTGTGTGTTCGGCGAGTCTTGGCCTATACACCAGCCGATTTGAAAGAAATGTCTCTCAGAGACCTGCCCACCTTCATGGAAAGGACGATGACCTAGGAGGACAACTCCTTGGGAAAATGTACAATGGGTCACATGTGTCCTAAGTGCTGTGGAACTACACTTACCCTTTCTGCTCTACAGATACAGATGGGTTCATACAAAAGTTGTGGAACTCTATACTGCCTACAACTTTTTCGTTTAACTTCTTCCAATAAACGGTTTAGATTTAGTTGAAATACTACCTCTACAATTTACTCCACTTCACCCTCATATGCTTTGGACCTTCTTTGATTTATTTTTTCTTAACGAGAGCACTGCGAGGTCTGTTATAGTTATTAACGTTACAAGGTCGATCTGAAGCAGATAACGGATGAGGTTGAATATTGTATTTTTCCCCAACTTTGCAGGGTAAGAAATAGAAATTGATAAATAAAACTATTCTCATGCTGTTTCTTTGTACCACAACAAAATTCATTTGCATTGGCCTAATGGTACAAAATGGGAAATAAAATGCTATAAATTACCGATGTTGGCTGAGGCTGATTTCATGTCCGAAAGTTTTATTGCACAGTTCACAAGCAAACGGTCTCTTGCCGTTATGAGATCTCCTAGCGTGAACCTCAAGTCCGTGGGGCGTTGAAAACATTTTCTCGCACTTGATACAAGAATAAACGTCTCCGATAGGCATCATCCCGGGCCTCATCAGAAGATGGTGGTGATGTGGATGAACCGCGGAAGGATTGTTCAAGAGATGATGCCTGAGCCTGTAAAGCTCGTCAGCAGTTGGTGGGGCCGGATAATGTCCTGGTTGTGCATGGCCACCAGCCATGGCTGCAGCTACAGCGCTGAAGTAGAGTGACGTGGGGGTTGGTAGGAAACTCCTCTCCTCGCCGTCCTTCTGTTGGTACAGCCCGTGCGGAAAGAGTCCCGGATGAACGAAGTTCCTGGGCAGAAAATGCGAGGTGTACTCCTGGGCTGACTTGAGCTGGGCGTCTTTCATCAGATCAACGAAGGGCGGGTAGAGATAGGACCGCGTCACCGAAATAGTCTCTTGGAAACATGGGCTGTCGACCTTTTTCGGGTTGTCCGGCCTTAGCAAAGCGCTGACTGAGAACGCTTCTGATTTTTTGCTGGAAGATTCTATTTTCTGGATATCGGTGATCGACGGTGGTCGTTGGAAGGGGGAGTTTGACCTCGAGTGCACTGGAGAGTCCACTTCTAGTTCTGGTGACGGACTTGGCGAAGGTCTTGGTGATTGGCTGTCCCATCTTTTGTCGCTGCTGAACCTTGGCGACATTCGTTCATCACCGCTGTAGTAGCTGCTCTCGTCTTTGTGGTAGTATTTGGAGTTGTTCACGCTTCCCTGTTCTTCGTCGTCGTCCGATTTTGAGACCAATCGGCTGATACCGAATTTGATGGGTTCTGTAACAGAAAGAGCATTACTGTGATAAATTGCATCATCATACCATATCCTAGGAAGTGGCCATACAAATTTCGAACGAATTTTCTTAAAACTAAAATTGATTGGGAAAAAAAATGTTTACAAATATTGCCAAGGCATTTGGCCGAACTATAGCCGAACTATAGCCTTCTATCGTATGTCACCCCTATTTGGAATAACGCAATCAAGAAACATGGAGAATCAAGAATCAAGAGCTGCCTCGTCATTCCATTTGGATTCCAGGACATCGGCTACGGAGACACATCTTCACCGGAAGCAGGAGGTTGCATATCTAGAAGTGATTTCGAATCGGCGTGAAAGTAATCGGATTCAATTCAATGCCACAAACCGGATATAATAATATCAGGTCACACAATTCCGCTTTCTGCTTCGATGTTAGTTGGAGGTTAAAATGGACACCAATATGTATTGACACAATCATGTCGCTGGAATTGCAAAGGCTGCTTCTCAGAAGTTCGGAACACTGTTCCGAACCAAAAAACTGTACACACCTCAACATCTTTTGATGCTTTATAAAGTTCAGATCATATTTTCTTTGGAGTATTGTTCTCATATATAGAGCTCTGCCCCGAAACATACTCTGAAGTTGCAGGATTCCATTCAGAAGAGAGCTATCCGCCTGATTGGAGACGCGAACATTACGTGCAACATCGGAGAAAGGTTGGAGATTTGTCTCTCTTCTATGGATACTTTCACGGGAAGTGTTCAAGTGACTTGGCACCTTTGATTCCACTAAGAGCATTTCATTTCAGAAATACGCAACGCACTGTGGCTGCTCATCGTTTTGAGGTTCACCTCAGTACACCTCGAACTTCACTGTTCAAGAACTCTTCCATCTGGAGAACTGCGTTTATGTGGAATAAACTTCCCGGGCTCGTTTTTCCAAATGGATTTAATCTCCAGCGATTCAAATCCAATGTGAATCGCTACTTTCGCACAGGCACCGCTCTGAGAGCACCTTGAGGATTTTTCTGTAGTGCATGTGTTTTGTCCTCAAAAGAATAGTTGAGATTCAGAGGAAACGTCCATGAAAAATTAACAGAAGAAAGAGATTCTTGATTAAAGAGTATTCAAAGCGTAACAATACAAACTGTTATTTTAAGATTAGTTGGGCTACACATCAAAAGGGAGATGTAACGAAAGGGTAGTTAACAACTAAGCCTTTAATCCTACATCACTCGATTCTGTTGCTGCAAAACGTGTGGTAACTTTTACAATATGAGGTTTAGGAAACTTTTTTTGTTGAGTAACTCCAAAAAAATCTTACTGTTTATTATAACTGAAATTATGGATAATATTTGGTTGTATCCAGATTGTCCGTGAACAAATGTTCTTGATGTTCACCAGAAGTACTTTTCCCGTTATCAGTTTTCTGAATCGTTTTACTTCAATTATAACTTGAAGTATTTTTAACTATATTATTTTTTTATATTACATACCAAATGTTGGCCGATGGGAAAGAAGTAAGGTCTACAAGCTCATTTTGATCTATCAATATGTACAGTCATAGGTGGCGAGAAAAGCCCCACCCTGAAGATGTGCAGTAAATGTGTCGAAATCTGTTATCAGTCTGTTAGATTATTCGAGCAGTAAACATCCGAATTCAGGACCGTATTCAGTTAGTGATGGAGTTTAAAAGTAAATTGCATAAACATATTTTAAATAGTCAAACTCGTGAAAATACAATTCGATTTCTCCCACCGGCCATGACTCAGTCCGGGGGCTGTACATGAGAAATAGATGTGCATTAGTGGCTTTATGAAAGACTGAATAGTCTTGAAGTTATTGAGAATTTGTTTGAGTTGTATATTTCGAACCAACTGTAAAATTGCTTAATATAGTTGTTCTTTTCAGCTATATTCTCTTTAATTTCCATTTGTATTGTTTTTTCAAGAGATTTCAAATCATTTTATATATTATTAGACAATAGAAGTCTGAACTAACGAAATTCGTAATTTCATCTACTTATGGAAAGATGGATAGAGGGTTCAAGTTTACAAAAGAAATTTTTGACAAATAAACCTTCAAATAATAATAATATGAATTTATTCAATTTTCAGTACAAGGATCAGTCAATAACAATTTGAATAATCTGAAAAACTTCAGGAAACCCACAAAGAACACCCTGTGCCAGAAGTACTGTTTTATTCACAATATTTATATTATAAATCAGAACAGTGAGAGTAAAACAGATTTGACAATTTAGGTTATGAAAATGTAAAGAGGTGGAAATCTTAAATGTTAGGAATGTTAAAATATAATCATGTATCTAAGAATGTATAAAGGTAGTATGTAGAAATAAAATGCAAAAAGGGAAAAATGGTAAATGTTAAAATGAAAATGCAAGCATCTAAAAAGAATAAAAATTGCAACAAAAGTTAGGCTGTAAAATGTGCTATTATTCGCCATGATCCTACAATATTGGAAAGAATCTTACACAAATATTTCGCAAATAAATGTCCCACTTCACTAGTTCCCATTTTAGTAGCTAGTTTCAACAGTGGTATAAATAATTTCAGTGATGAAGGAACACTTACTGAGGCCTTGCCTGTGCGTTCCTTCATTGTGTATGGTTATTGTCATCATTTAAAATAAAAAGCATAGTTCAGAGGTGAATAGTTTATTTACTAAACGTGTATTTCGACCAGCAAATTTGTAGCAAATGAACACAATCCAGTGAAATTCGATCTGTGGAGTCAAACAACTTGATGTGAGAAACAAAAGAAGATGTTTGCTCAGTTTTTAAATAGAAATTTAAAAATTGGAATCGTCCACCAGTACAGGTACTTTTTTAAATGCAATTGTTAACCTCAATTGATTTTCCAAATAAACAGACTTTCATTTGGGATATGAACGGTTGAATATTTTTGAAAGTGTAAGTACAGTAGGTACAAAATAGTGAAAAACTAGTTGTGGATTTTTTTATAAATAATTACAGCATAAGTTGTTTCTGAAGACTGAAGACACGACATATTTGATGGTATGTCCAAAGGTAAATCAGCATTTCACGCACGGCATTTAAATTTTCAAAATTGAATTGACAAAAATGTCGAACAGGTGCCAATATTTATTTTCGATTGTCAAAATTGTGAAACTGGAAGTATTCAGTTTTGTTTAAGTTGAGAATCACTGCATGATCTTGATTGATATTACTTAAAATTTATACAGTTTGCTGTACTTTCTACTTTATTTCTCCATTTACGCCAATGATGATTCTGAAAATCACATTATAATTATTAGTCTGTAACTTTAAAACCATTATCAAAATTGCATGTACTACACTATATGCCAGAAGCAATGCTTGCTTCTGCAAAAAAATATAAAACTAATACTTAACAAGTACATATCATCTCAAAAACACATTATTGACGTAATGGAGAAAACAAACTAGTGATTTGGGCGATTTCGATGCCATCTACCCAACTGCTAACCGCCGAAAGGCTGAATTAACGGTGCTGCTGCATCCATTCGAAGAGGGAACTTGGAACCTTCAATTTTCCTTAGTTTTCTCGGCGGAAAACGGTTTTGATCGAATTCATCACATACTCCCGTTGAACTGTGAACCACGGGAGTGTTTTGGGAAGAGACCAAGCTACCATGATCATTGTAGCTGCAGTTGAAACGGTTTATCCTTGGGTCACGGCTGTTGAAAAAGTTGGGCCGTGAGTCAGTATAATTGGCGTATTCACGCCTTGGAACACTTGGGTTTGAAGACCTGTGCCTTGGGTCAGACACTACGGGATGGCAGTGATTAATTTTAGTCTCACTAACTTTTTTTTGTTCTTCTACTGCGGTGAGATTTGTTGCTTTGCTCGACTCTATTTCTTCCATGACTTTTTTGGCTTTGGAGATGAGACGGTTTAAGGTTGCAGCTACCGATTCTTCTCCCATAGCCGGACAAATTTTTTTAAGGATATCTGTGGTGTATTTTATTATATCAATTGTATCACTACTTTCTTTATAAAATTTTTGAAAAACAAGATTCAGTTCAATGTGCTGAAGCTATCAAAAAGAGTAACTTGACTCCAAAAGCAGTTATCAACCCTTCTCTCTATGTATGGAGCTCCTAAAAAACAACGTGCTTCGATAATTTTTGATATGCGTATTTCATTAAAAATACTCGAAATGAAAAACGAGTGCAATCAGCTTGTCTTCTTTCAACCTCAGCGGCTGCTCATCAACATATTTTATGGATGAATTACCAAGTTCTAGAGTAGCTAGGTTAATAGTTAGACCCAAAAGACTGGGGGGGACTGGTCAACAATACATTAGAACCAGTTCAGACTTTACTCCCACCTGAGCCGGAAAAACTGCGAAACACAATTTTTTCCAATTGTAAAAAGAGTAAACGAAAGATTGTATTTATAATATACCTTGTTTCTGTGGAAAACGTTGTATAGGTGAAACCTCAAGACCGCTAGATGAGAGAAGAAATGAACATCTTGAAAGAAATTTCAAGAACGAAGTTTTAATGATGAACGAGAACGGGAATGTTTCCTATTTATTCATCAAACTCAAACAACTGTTCATGCAGCTTCAGTTTCGTAAGAAGGTATCATCTTTCCTGGTATCCCCAATTTCCTGGAGTCTTTGAAGTCCACTAGATACTCGTTAGGACAACAAGAGGATTGTTCCGAATTATTGGGGTTCTTAGGTTCTTGTTGAATACTCTTCGTGAGCAAAACAATAGCAAAATCAATACTCCTGACCGCTCCGGATTGAATGATTCCGTACAGTCCATCCCGTCTTGGGTTTGTAAATCTTTTGCTGGAAAAATCCTCACTGGTTTACTTTGTGGTAAATGTTCAAGAAGTACCGAAAACTTATGTGAATTTCTGGAACTTCATCTAGCTTTTCCTAATACGACTAATAACCAGTCCGTGCAAAGCTTATTGTTAAATCATCTGAAAATGGAATTTTTAACAGGTGATGATCGACTGTATTGTCAAACATGCGCCAAACTGATTGACTGTTATAAGGAAACAAGTATAGCTGAGGCTCCAGTCAATCTAATAATAACACTGATGATTTTCAAACAAGACTCAACCTCTAACGGAAGCAAGAAACTCTTTGGAAGGTTCGAAATAGATGAACATTTCAACCTAGCAGACCACTATTATAATATTCATGCAGTCATTGTTCACTGTGGTTCTGGCGTTGAATTTGGTCATTATTACGCCTTGGTCAAAGAAGAAACGGACTGGTTTAAGTTTGACGATAGTCGTGTCACGAAGTGTTCTGGTGATGCATTGAATTCATTGGAGCCTCTGGAGACACCCTACATTTTGTTTTATAATAGAGAGGACATTGTTAGATCAAGATCTTCAGATGATGTGGTGCTGCAGGTTTTTCCGGGTTTTCCTGCAGCTGAAAAAGCAAATGCGCCACTGGAATCAATGAAGTCGCCCCGGAGCGCCAATTAATTTTTATTGTTGTTTTTATTTCATTTTTATCGTTGTTTTAATAAAACTCACTTGTTTATGTTATAAAATATATAAAAAAAATTTTTAACTGTCCCAATCTGAAATTATTACTAAAAGAGAGAATTCCAAGACTCATTCAATTCTTTGATGTACCATATGTATCAACAAATAATTGTTCACCTATCATTACAATGATCCTGTTGATGTCAGATATCAACTTTGTTCTCCCTCCCAAACAAGTTTATAGTGGTGTTAAACCATACATTTCAAATTTAGAGTAACTTTATATGAATGAAACTGGAGAGGAGGATCTTTCTCTTGAAGATTTTCACCAAGTGATCGAAACACGTGCTGAGGTGTTAAAATAACGGTTTGGTGTTGAGAAAAAACTCCAGTAATATTCATTACTACACCAAAGGTTCTAAACAGTGCATCACAAGTAGGTTTTTACCTGTTTGAAAGTAAATAAGTAAAATACCGAAATTGATAAAACTCAACGTTTAAAGTTGTTGGTTTGCGATAGAAATTAACGAGATTTATAATTATCTGCGGAAACGAGAAAACCGTTGAATTTACATCATTCATGAATCTATCAGCAAATAAATTTTGAACTCAAATAACATCGACACGCTTCTATCAACATGTGTCGAAAATCTGATAATAGCAGGTGTTCAAGTTCCATTAATATTTCAATCAGCCAGTGTTATTGTTCGCTTAAAAAGAGCAAATCATTCAATGCAACGCAACATCAAGTGTGAAAATAGTGGCAATATAGAGAAGTTGGCTGAACAGCTGTCACTGCAGAGGTCATGAAATATTCAAAAGCAACCCCTTGTACATATTACACCCTCATTCTTTATGTCTCCCGTTTATCGTGTTGGAATAAATGAACAGGGCTCTATTTACAGAGCTGGGGTAGCCGCCCTTCAAGAATTATCCCCTGTTAAACTATTCGGTCATAACCTAATGATTCGTAAAACTATCAAAAGAATATATTATTAGCTGTACGGCCCACGGTGAATTATATCGAAACAAAATAATACGTGTGAATGGCTTTATTCGAATCGAATTTTTTTCGGCGACGCCCTTTACCTAATTAGGTAAATATAATCAATCAATTGATGTAATTGCAGTTTAAATAAAGGTGGCCGCGTATATATTTCATCAATCATCTTTGGAGTTACGATCCCAAGTAACAAATAAAGTTTGATGAAGTTGCGTATATAGTCATTAATGGAGAGGAATGAAAATTGTTTTTCAATAAATACAGTAATATCGGAGAATGATTATTGACTTAGTATATTTTTCACAAGGTTGGCTTTTTGACAAAAGAATAATAATCGAGAAGATGTTTGTTAACTTTCATTCTCTGTGTAAGAACTGTTGCCAGTCGAACCTCTCAACAAATTTCATATTCATCTTCACAGAAATTTGGGTTTCATATTATGGAATCTAATCTGGAGTCTGATCTGAGCTTTATAAAGCATCAAAAGTTGCTGGAGTTTGTACAGTTTTCTGGTTCGGAACAGTGTTCCAAGCTCTTGAGAAGCGATTCCAGCGACATGATTGTTAAAAGACATATTGGTGTCCATTTTAATCCCCAATAAACATATTGAAGCAGAAAGCGGAATTGTCTGTCCTGACATTATTATATCCGGTTTGGAGACATTTATCTTCTTGAAGAAAACCGATACCTGGGTTTCTATAGCATTGAATTGAACCTGGTTATTTCCACCCCAATTCAAAATCACTCCTAGATCCTCATTAAGATATGCAACCTCCTACTGCCGGTGAAGATGTGCTTCTGCACCCGATGTCCTGGAATCCAAATGGAATAACGAGACAAGTGTGCTGTCGTCAACAAAGCTATATGATGGATTCTTGTTTTTTTCTTCAATAAGTCGTTGATATACAATAAGAAAGGGGGTTGGAGACAATTTTGCTCCGTGAGAAACACGAGCGTTGATGGTAAAAGTATCCTAGAGATATCCATGGACGGCCACTTGCAGGAAACGTTTTTTCAGGAAGCTGGAGAGCCATAAACAAAATTGATTTGACAAGTCATACCATCAAAGTTTGGCCAGCAAACCCTCATGCCACACACGGTCAACGGCCATAGAAATATCAAGCGCAAAAGCTCTTGACTCTCTACGAGTATGTTTCTCGATTACGTTATTCCAAATATGGTGACATACGATAGAAGGTCGTCTGTTTTTTGTTTCCGAAAGCTATATTGATGGTTGTTCAAGATGTTAAAGCTTTCCAAATATTCAAGAATATGGTGGTTTATATAACTGCGATAAGGCAAGTGTCTTATGCCTAAACATCGGATGTCGACCAGTGAGGATGACAGTATTCCATGTAATTGAAATTTTACCTTTTTCATTAACCATATTATTTAGCAATTCTGTGAATGATATCTGATAATGAATGTTCTGAATACAAACTGAATAGATTTTATAGAGTTGATTTTTTAACTTGATTGCTTCCTTCCTTTTTTTGAAAGATTACCTCATTTTTTGTATAAAGATGTAGATGTAGAAAGCCAAAACCATTATTTTCCAAAACTTTATCTATTCTTTCAATATAAACAATTAATAATGAATGGACATGAATAACTTCGGAAGAATCTATAAGTTACAAAACGGTCATGAAATAAAGAAATATTGAGTGAAAATGTTGAGACTCCTGGACGCTTTCAAATGTCTGGTCATAGCAGAGAATGGTATACGAACTATGAACAACATGTTTCTCATTGTTCATTCTCAATGAAGTAGCTCCTTCAAAATTAACAGAATAGTAATTTTATAACCAAGATAATATAATTAATGTATGACAATCAATATAAAAGTTAAAACGAAAGCCCATGTCATCAGCTATAAATATGCGGACAACTTTGTTGCTTAAAAGAGCGTTGAAAAAAAAACAGTTTTGGTGTGCAAAAAAATTATTTTCGTTGAGATTTATTATTATCAGGTTCCGTTACTCTTAAGTAACTATTCTTAATGAAAAATATCTCGCAGTCAACAAAATATCACGTTTCAACGATTTTTCCAGTCGAGAAAATGTCAGTTTCCCTTGCTCGTATGAAACAATAATGGTTTTTCGTCCCCTGATTTGAAAACGTCACGAAGGAACCGTCTTGTCACATGGGATACAAGAAAACATTGAAATATTATGTAAACACTTGCAGAGACGGGAAACTCCCTAATAGTTTCTTCTGTCTTGTGTATGCTAAAAAATTTTCAATTTATACGTACACGACACGTTGTGCAGTGACAGGTTGTTTATCAGACTGTGGAGAGTAACAAGAAAATCTTTATCACCGCGGTCTGAAAAACCGTCAAAGACAAAATGGTCGTATTTTTTCTTCCGGGAGGAAACATGTTTGTTTTGATAAAGCGTTGAAAGAATTTCAATTCATTACGAGGAATGGAAGTACTTTTTTTCTCGAAATCTCTCGAAATCAACTGTGATTTGTGATGACCTATTCGATGAATTCGGGTCCAAAATTTTAATTAGTAATTGAAAACCTGAATTAAGCACAGATCCGTTTCAAGTATGCATAAAAAACCTTTTGATATCCTTTCTATATCTTAAAAAAATGCTTACTCTTTTATTATACCTTTTGGCCAGCGGTCCATTTTCTCTATCCACATAGTCACATCAAATGAAATAAATACAGGGTGTTTATTAAACATGCGTCTAAAATTCAAGGGAATATTTTTTGGACTATTCTAAGGATATTTTGTCCTTTGATGATTTTTGATAGGGCGCTTTGTTTCGAAGATACGGAGCGAAAAAAAAGTTCGACAATAACAATTTCATTTTCAAACGATATTCATTTTGAATTTTGAAAAATTGGGAACATAGTCGCATTAGGCAATTCATACGTATATTCGCATCAGGCAACATATTCGCATTAGACAAGAACATATTCGCAGTAGGCAAGATCTTCATATTTCCCAGATTTATCCACAGGAAAGTTACACTCTGATTCTACCATTATCTATGGAATGTACAATTCATGAAAACTAAGATTTTCTACATTTCCAGTGGTTAATATTAACCAAACTATTACAATTTTTGACCTAATGTAAAAGACTATTCTGCATTCAGATTTACATTTTATCATGAAATCAATTCCAACCAGAATAAAATTAAAAATTATGAAATCATACAATATTCGCAGTAGGCAAGATCTTCATATTTTCCAAGTTCATTCACAGAAAAATCTACGTTGATTCTACCATCAGCTATGAAACGCACAATTCTAGCAAACTAGCTATTTCTTCGTTTCAAATGGTTGATACTTACCAAACCAAAATATTTTTTGATCGGATGTAAAAGAATATCTTTCATTCAAATTTACATTTCATTTTTGAATCAATTTCAACCGGAAAAAATTATGAATTGCGAAATTATTAAACACTTCTATTTTTTAACCGAAAATATATTCGCATTAGGCAACTCATATGCATATTCGCATCAGGCAACATATTCGCAATAGGCAAAAGCTTCATATTTTTCAGGATTTATTCACAGGATTCTATCGTCAGCTATGAGGGATAAACTCTATGAGAATCAACGATTTTTACATTTTAAATCGTTAATTGGTTAAATTTTGTTTTTGGAAAAATCATCAACATATTCGCATTAGGCAAGTTAGGTACATAAAAATACTACTAGTTTTCATCAACAGGGTTCAAATGCCTTGGAAAAAGGCAAAGGTGGTTTATAGCTGAAGCGTCGTTTCCTTGTAAACTTGAAAATAAGGAAAAAATCTTCGAATAAAAAAATCATAACTCAAAATACTCAGCCTCGAATGACATTTCGTTCAACCGTTTTGACAAATTCGCGACAATTTAACAAACGACTGTAATAATCGCGGTTGGGTTCTAGATGAACGAGGAGGGTGCGCCGGCATCGTATTAATTGATAGGGCAGGATTGCGTTCGTGCCCCATGGGCCACAAACAATTTACACTCAGCAGAACATGATCCACCTCATTGCCCGTTTTGTTACGGCACAGATACAGGTTTATTCGATGTGTTCGTTGCGATTGCTTTCGAAGGCGTTGCATTTGTCAATGGCCCCATTGATTTCTTCGGCCTTTGTTTCGGTTCGAACTNTGTGCTGTCCTTTTAAAACTAAATGTAACAAAAAATTTATATATACCACGTCTCTCTATGACCATTTTTGACATATGACATGCTGTAAACTTATTGTAAAACAGTCAAATAAATCTATCTATCTATCTATTCGGGTGATGACAGTCATCCCTAAGACGATGTTAGTGACTACGTTTTACTATGACAATAGTCAATGTTTTCCTAGAGTTTGACGTTAGAATTTCCGAACCTAGGTGTCGCTCCCTCTGTGGTCAAAGATTTTAGGTTACTATTAAATTGACGAGTGTAGATTTAGACAGATATCCATCACTACGTTATGGTGAACAAAATGTGGAAGACAATCTGTAATGTAACAAATGCTTCATAAATCGAAAAATAACTTGCTAATGATTATAGAAAATCTGAATACGTCACGTTGAATTCTCTTCTTTACAACCATACTGATACGCCAACAAATTTTAGTGTACTCAATAAATTTAATGAATTTGTTGTCAAATTTGATTTATTATTGACAAATATACGTCAGTGAGATAAAACAAAAGCCAATCTGAAATGTATTGGTACATTTTGAAAATTGCGTATTATCAACTATTATTAGTTATAAATCAATTTTATCGAATTAATTAATCTGGATTAACGTTGTATCACTTGCATTCTTTCATCAATACCGTTATCAATAACTGCTAAATTGGTACACATCGGATGTCCTTGATTGAATTGAATTCTACGTGTTTGGTTGATTATCAATATTAATTTTTTGTTTCATCACATGTCATACCAGGGTGGTCCCAGGGTGGTCTAGGCCTGGCCTAGAGATGGCGATAGTTGCTCGAAAAATATCGCTGTATTAGAAAGTACAGAATATATAAGTCATATGTTTCAAGTTTGAAGACGCTGCGTTGTTTAGTATTTGTTTGGCAGCCATCAATAGAGAACGTTTTAGGTGAATTTGTGAAAATAGACAAAATTGGCCATGGTTATGTGGTACAATACTTTCATTTGAAAGGCCTCAGCACAACCAATATAAAAACTGAACTGGAGTCTACTCTGGGTCTCATGAACAGAATGATAACACACACTTTCTTACAGATACACACACATAAACTAAATTCGCGACGGAAAGACACTGTCTTCAGTAAGGTTAGGGTGACCCCCATGCATACATTACATACAGTAAAATCACGACAAATGAAATCAACAAATCACGAGAGTGAAAGCACCTAAAGGCTGACCTTCGACCGCAGAAGGTCAGATGTCAATCTTGCTGAATTGCTTATCAGCAGGTAGAGGTCCACTCAGGAAAGAGTGGGGGTGGATGGACGAGATTCTAGCTTCTGCACAAAATAACCGTGTGGGGAAGATACTATCTCAGGATACTCAACCCCGGGGGACATAGGGGGAATTTGGGTGAGTCTGCTCCTTCGTTTCCAACATTAAAGTATTGGGTAGCAGAGTTTGAACGAGGCCGTACGAGCTGCCAAGACGAGCATCGCAGTGGTCGACCAAATGAGGGGGCGACTCCAGAAATGGCGAAAAAAATCCACGAAGCAGTACCGAATGATCGTCACTGAAAGTGCGCAAGCTGGCAGACTTGATAGTAGTTTCTTAAAGTGCGGTACATTGTATATCATCTGAAAATTTGGACACGAGAAAGCTGTGTGCAACCATGGATGAAACATGGGTCCATCACTTTACACCCGAGACAAAAGAACAATCAAAACAGTGGACTCGAAAGGTTGAACCGGCTCCCAAGGAGGCGAAGACCGTTCCATCTGCAGGCAAGATCATGACATCGATTTTTTGGGATGCACGTGAGTTAATTTTCATTGACTATCTTAAGAAAGGTAAAACTATCAACGACGAGTATTATGCTAACTTATTGCAACGTTTGAGTGAGGAAATTGAACTGAAACAGCGGCAGTTGTCTAAGATGAAAACGCTACATATATTTCGCTATATGATAGCATCTTCAGGCTACACAATGCTGTATTGTGGCTACTATAAAAAAAGTCAATGTGTGTCACATAAATGAAAGCCATTTTTTTCAAAAGGTTGTACATATCGATAACGCATGGTTGCGTTAATGGTCATGTTGCGTACGGCTGGTGTAAACCACGAAGTAGGAATAAATCAATTGAAGCTCTGCTGCAGACAACCAGTGATGCAATTTAATCCAGGTTTGTGTTTAATAAACCCTACAAAATACAAATAAAACAGAACACAGAGTCAGATGCCACAAATGCATATATACAAACGGCTCAAAAACCAAAGAAGGCTCAGGATGTGGAGTGTACTCCAGATCACTAAGCCTAAGGATTCGGTGGGGAATGGGAAAAAATACCAGAGTGGTTCAAACAGAACTGGTTGGTATCTCAATCGCCACAAAAAATGCCCAGGAAAGGAATTTCTGGAAAAAACATAACAATCCGAACTGATAGCAGACAATCCCTTTTAGCCTTGAACAGACAACGTGTTACCTCAGGGCTAGTACTAGAGTGCCACCAAGATTTAGCCAAATCCATGGTATATAATAACATTATCCTGAGGTGGATTGAAGGCACAACAGGAGTGAGGGTAATCGCATTGCCGACTCTTTAGCCAAGGAAGCGGCTGGACTAAGAATTTCAGGACCCAGTGGCACCAACGACCTGATGACTTTGACAATTGCGGAACCAACCAAACGTCACACCCATGCTATATCCCTAAAGAGATGGGATGAAATCAAAGGATTCAATCTTACTAGGATCACCCTGGGCGAACCTGGGAAGCTAGCGCTTAACAGCCTTGGCCTATATCTACCAATATAAAGGAGATGTGTCCTAGTGACCTGTTCACCTTCCTGGAAAGGACAGGATAGACGATGACCTAGGAGGACAACTTCTCGGGAGGATGTACAATGGGTCACATGTGGCCTAAGTGCTGTGAGCCTACACTCACCCTCCCTACTCTACAGATACAGATATCGATAACGTTCTGTAAAAATATACCTGATTTTAACGCACGATTTCGACTAACAGCTAATCCGAATACTGGCAAGCTCGATAGGATAAGTGAATCGTAGTAGTCGTGCAGTTCATCAGCCGTCTTGTCGTAAGTAGTTAGGTCACTATCCAAACAATTAATTGAATGAAGGGCTAATGGGAGGGTCACCGGATCGGAAATGACGCAACGGCCGACTTGTGGGGTCCTCGATATTGTGCACGAGCCACCGCTTTAATATCGGATGCAATTACATACTTAATATTTCCGAATCAAGTTTCTTTGTCGGCGAGACTTTCTCATTCCAAGGGCTGTGTGGAAAGCCCTTGTTAATCCTAAACTATTCTCTATTCTCGGTAAAAAAATCTGTTTATTATTCTATTATTCAATTTCTATTTTGCCCCTTCAAAGTAGCCCTCTACATATACAATACACTTATGCCAGCGTTTTTCAGTGGGACCAAATCTGGTGAATACGGTGGCTGAGGCATGATCACGGTATTTCTGTGGATAAAAAAATTACGAAAAAGCGATGACGAGTGAGCGGGTGCATTTTCGTGATACAAAAGCCATGAACTATATTTCCACAATACTTCTTCTTCGTATTGCTTCTCGCAAGCGGCGCATAACTTCAAGATAATACTCCTTATCAACCTTGATATCATACAGCAAGAACTCTTGATGCACTACGCCGCAGTAATCTAAGAAAACAGTGAGCAAAACTTCGACAATTGATAGAAAATGGCGTGTTTTCTTTGATATTAGCTTTCCTTGGTTCTTCCATTGGGACGATTAGAGCGGTGTCTGTGCGAAAATAGTGATTCACATTGAATTTGAATCGCTGAAGATCAAATCCATTTGTAAAAACGTTCTCAGGAAGTTTATTCAACATATTCGCCGTAATCCAAATGAAAGAGTTCCTGAACAGTGAAGTTCGTAGTGTACTGAGTTGAACCTCATAACGATGAGCAGCCGTCGCGTATTTCGGATATGTACCGCTTTTTGTTGCAAATATTACCTAATTTGGTTAAAAAATTCACAACTTACCCAACAAAATGTCGCTAGATCCTTTCCTCCACCCAATACGTTGGCAATTAAGGAAAATAGGAAGGTAAAGTAGGAAAATGAAGGAAATATGAACCCTAATCGAAAAATTTTGCGAAAATTGTTCCCCAACAAACAAATAACTAAATTCAAATGTATCACGAACCGATGAAACAATAATAATAATATCTAATAAACTCAAGGAACATACTACTTGTTCGTACCAATACGGTTCATTTTTCTTTAAAAAAATGCGCGGTTGCCAAACTATAATTTGTACCTGTGTTTACAAACTTCTAACGATACGGAACACTCTTGGTGGAATCAAATGTGCCAAATCACTTCCCGTGAAAGTATCTATAGAAGAGAGATAAATTTCCAACCTTTCTTTAATGTTCTAGACCAGAGGTCTCCAAACTTTGAAGCCTTAGGGCCATAATGATTTTTTCAGTTTGTTCCAAGGGCCAATTTCTGCCCTTGACTATATTTCTAGACTAGGATAGTCTCAAAGAGCGTGACCTAAGCAAACTTAAGCTTTTTTGCAATTCAATTATTATTGTGTATTGTGACACTTAACGACATCTAGTGGTGACTAGTGGTACTATGTACTATCTTATTCAGCTACCCGCTAGGTGGCATTAGGCGTAATTAAATATTTGGAATTATATACCTCGTTGGTTCGAGAAAGTTCTGGTNTTTTTTTTCAGGGTTATCAAATCAATTTATATTATTTTAGACAATGGAAGTCCGAACTGATAAAATACACCACGAAACATTGTCAACCACCTTCAAACAAACGTCAAATTTCAAAATCCTTATTACTGATTCTGCTGTATTAGATTCCCTCTGTTATCAAATATTCTGATTGCATTATCACTTATCGGTATATCATGGCAACCATTTTGTTTTTGGCGAATTGGGGGAACAGTCAGCCACCTTTTCGATCCAAAATGTCCAGATAAATTATAGGCATTAAGTGAGGTTCACAGTTTTTTCTGATATGCCTTCAATGATTCACCGACTATTTTTTAAATATTCTAGATAATTTTATCAAAGCATATATCTTGTTTGGCAAGAGTGAAAAACTCAAAATCGTTAATAATAACAGCTGTGTCAAAATACTTTCCGTCAGTTGATAGGTACGATGTTCCATGTATTCTCAGGGATTAAGCGTACAGACGTTGAAGCGATAGCGGTCAGATAAAAGGGCCGATAAAGCAGGGATTTCAGATATCGATGGCAGCATGATGGATTGGTTTACGGATTGTAAATCACATATAATCTAATACAAATTACTGTTTGATTGTTGATTTTATAAGATCACACGTTTCTAGAAACTGGAAAAATGTTTTCGGTTCAATAACTTATGCAAGTCTAACCTATATTAAACTACGAAGCGAAATGATAAAAAAATCTGTTTTCGATATAACGTCACAGAATATAAACCTCTCGAGTTGAGTTAATGAACGCATTGTTCAACGCTGGTTTGCGAAATTTCGTTCCAAAGATGTCAGCCTCGAAGGTAAACCTCGAAGTAGTCGACCACGAGTAATCCAGGACGAGGATTTGAGGATCCTGGTGGAGACTGAACCATCATAAACGATGCGTGGGATGACGGAAGAACTGGGCGTCATCTCCCGTGCGGTTTTTGGCGGTTTTAAACGTGTTGGAAAAGTCAAAAAGCACTGAAAGTAAATGTCCCACGATTTGAACGATTGACAGAATTCGTCACGTTTCGAGGTCTGTTCTTTGATTTTACGCAACCAAAACGGTCTTTTTTTGGGTCGGATAATCAAGTGTGATGAAAAGTGAATCATTTACGACAACAAAATAGTGGTTGGACACCGATGAGCCACCCAGGTACATCCCAAAGACGAAAACCCACCAGCGTTGTCAGTGGCTAGTGTAATTCTACATAACTTTCCGCAGCCGGACCAAACCATCATAGGAAAGTGCCATCGTGGGGAAATCGACGAAATGTAATTGCGTCAGCAGCAGCCAGCACTGGCCAACAGAAGAGGTTCCATCCTGCTTCACCCACCATACTCCCCAGAACTCCCGCCAATCGACTACTATCTTTTCAAGCACTTTAATGACTTTCTCACCGGTAGAACCTTCGCCAATCAGGAACTTCATCGACTTCACCGAATCCCAATCACACAATTTTCATGCTGACGGAAATGATCGACTTGTGGTACCCCGGCAAAAGTGTAATGATTCAAATGGCGCTCATTCAGATTCAATTGAATAACTCACTGAGATATTACAGTTATAAAATTTCTGAGACAAACGAATAACACTTTCGAGGTTTTTACTGAACACAGCACTCAATAAATTTAATGAATTTGTTGTCAAATTTGATTTATTATTGACAAATATACGTCAGTGAGATAAAACAAAAGCCAATCTGAAATGTATTGGAACATTTTGAAAATTGCGTATTATCAACTATTATTAGTTATAAATCAATTTTATCGAATTAATTTATCTGGATTAACGTTGTATCACTTGCATTCTTTCATCTATACCGTTATCAATAACTGCCAAATTGGTACACACCGGATGTCCTTGATTGAATTGAATTCCACGTGTTTGGTTGATTATCAATATTAATTTTTTGTTTCATCACATGTCAAGACGAAGTTGACGCTTTTCGTTGTTTCATACCAGGGTGGTCCCAGAAGTACCCGTCCTGACCTAGAGATGGCGGTAGTTGTTCGAAAAATATCACGGTATTAGAAAGTACACAATATATAAGTCATATGTTTCAAGTTTGAAGACGCTGCGTTGTTTAGTATTTGTTTGCAAGCCATCAATAGCGCACGTTTTCGGTGAATTAGTGAAAATGGAGAAAATTGGTCATCTTTATGTGGTACAATACTTTTATTCAAATGGCCTCAGCCCAACCAATATGAAAGGTGAACTTGAATCTACTCTGGGTCTCATAAACAGATTACTAACACACACTTTCTTACAGATACACACACACTTGCTTCCGGTGAGATTGAGAGGACCCCCATGCATACATTACATACAGTAAAATCCCAACAAATAAAATCAACAGATCACAAGAGTGAAAACACCTAAAGACTGACTTTCGACCGCAGTAGGTCAGATGTCAATCTTGCTGAAGTGCCCATCAGCAGGTTGACGGGGGGTGGACGTACGATATTTTAGCTTCTGCACACAATAATCGTGTATGGAAGATACTATCTCAGGGCACTCAACCCCGGGAAAGGCATGGAAGGAATCTGGGTGAGTCTGCTCCTTCGTTTCCAAGAGTAAATCATTGGATAATAGAGTTTAAACGAGGCCGTATGAGCTGCCAAGACAAGTATCGCAGTGGTCGACCAAATGAGGTGACGACTCCAGAATCGGTGAAGAAAATCCACAAACCGGTACTGAATGACAGTCAACTGAAAGTGCGCGAGCTGGAAAATTTTTGGACAAGAGAAAGCTGTGCAAGATGGGTGCTGCGTTTGGTCACACTCGAACAAAAAGAAGATGTTTCAATTGAGTGTTCAGCGAAGTTACACAGCAGCAAAGCAGAATTCTTGCGCCGTTTACAACCATGGATGAAACATTGGTCCCTCACTTCACACCCGAGCCAAAAAAACAATCAAAATAGTGGACTCAAAAGGGAGAACCGGCTCCAAAGAAGGCAAAGACCGTTCCATTTGTAGGCAAGGTCATAGCATCAGTTTTTTGGTATGCGCGTGGGATAATTTTTATTGACTATCTTGAGAAAGGTGAAACTATCAACGGCGAGTATTTTGCGAACTTTTTGCAACGTTTGAGTGAAGAAATTAGACAACAACAGCGGCAGTTGTCTAAGATGAAACCGCTACATATATTTCGCTATATGATAGCATCTACAGGCGACACAATGCTGTATTGTGGCTACTATGAAAAAATGTCATGAATTAATGAAAGCCATTTTTTTCAAAAGGTTGTACATATCGATAACGCATGGCTGCGTTAATGGCCACGTTACGATTGCGCACGGCTCGTGTAAACCTCGAAGTAGGAATAGGTCAATTGAGGCTGAGCCTATGGCGAGAAGCGCTAACTACGCCACCTCTGCTGCAGGCAACCAGTGATGCAATTGAACCCAGGTTTGTGTTTAATAAACCCTACAAAATACAAACAAAACAGAACACAGAGTCATATGCTACAAATGCAATACGCATATATACAGACGGCTCAAAAACCATAGAAGGTTCAGGATGTGGAGTGTACTCCAGATCACTAAGCCTAAGGATTAAGTGGGGAATGGGAAAAATACCAGCGTGGTTCAAAGAGAACTGGCTGGTATCTCAATCGCCACAAAAAATGACCAGGAAAGGAGTTTCTGGCAAAAAAATAACAATCTGTACAGATAGCAGACAATCCATTTTAGCCTTGAACAGATAACGTGTTACCTCAGGGCTAGTACTAGAGTGCCACCAAGATTTAGCCAAAGCCTCGGTAGATAATAACATTATCCTGAGGTAGATTAAAGGCACAACAGAAGTGAAGGTAATCGCATTGCCCACTCTTTAGCCAAAGAAGCGGCCGGGCTAAGAATTTCAGGACCCAGTGGCACCTATGACCTGATGACTTCGACAATTGCGGAACCAGCCAAACGTCACACTCATGCTATATCCCTAAAGAGATGGGATGAAATTAAAGGATGCAATCTTGCCAGGATCACCCTGGGCGACCCTGGGAAGCTGGCACCAAAGATATATCTGGCGATGGCCAGGAAAAATCTACGCTTAACAGTAGCATTTCTGACTGGCCACTGTCAACTAAGGGAACACCTCCATAATATGGTGCTAGTGGACACACCTCTATGCAGGATAAGTGAACAGGAACATGAAACTGTCAGGCATGTCCTATGCGAATGTCCGGAGTTATCGTCAATAAGAGAGTGTGTCTTCGGCGAGTCTTGGCCTACACCTGCCGATATAAAGGAGATGTCTCCCAATCATTCCAAGGGCTGTGTGGAAAGCCCTTGTTAATCCTAAACTATTCTCTATTCTCGGTAAAAAAATCTGTTTAAAAGAAAGAATGATTTTCATGTTGAATGACGTTTCCACGATACATTTCCTTTGGGACGTTGTAAATATGATTCAGATCATATTAATGTTTCGGAAAGCACATAAGAGGCCTTTCAAAAAAATTTGGTGAACTTTCATTTTCCTCAAAAAATATTCATGTATTCTATTATTCAATTTCTATTTTGCCCCCTTCAAAGTAGCCCTCTACATATACAATACACTTGTGCCAGCGTTTTTCAGGGGGACCAAATCTGGTGAATGCGGTGGCTGAGGCATGATCACGGTGTTTCTTTGGATAAAAAAATTACGAAAAAGCGATGACGAGTGAGCGGGTGCATTTTCGTGATGCAAAAGCCATGAATTATATTTCCACAATACCGGACATTTTCTTCGTATTGCTTCTCGCAAGCGGCGCGTAACTTCAAGATAATACTCCTTATCAACCTTGAGACCATATATCTAGAACTCTTGATGCACTACGCCGCAGTAATCTAAGAAAACAGTGAGCGAAACTTCGACAATTGATATAAATTGGCGTGTTTTCTTTGGTATTAGCTTTCCTTGGTTCTTCCATTGGGACGATTAGACTTTGGTTTCGATGTCATAACCATATACCCATGATTCGTCACCGGTTGTACCCTGGATCTGGAATGAAAACACAAGCACTACAGGAAAATCCTTAAGGCACTCTTAGAGCGGTGCCTGTGCGAAAATAGTGATTCACATTGAATTTGTATCGCTGACGATCAAATCCATTTGTAAAAACGTTCTCAGGAAGTTTATTCAACATAATCGCCGTAATCCAAATGAAAGAGTTCCTGAACAGTGAAGTTCGTAGTGTAAATATTAAACTACGAAGCGAAATGATAAAAAAATCTGTTTTCGATATAACGTCACAGAATATTAACCTCTCGAGTTGAGTTAATGAACGCATTGTTTAACGCTGGTTTGCGAAATTTCGTTCCGAAGATGTCAGCCGCGAAGATAAATCTCGAAGTAGTCGACCACGAGTAGTTAATCCAGGACGGTTTTAAACGTGTTGGAAAAGTCAAAAAGCACTGAAAGTAAATGCCCCACGATTTGAACGATTGACAGAATTCGTCACGTTTCGAGGTCTGTTCTTTGATTTTACGCAACCAAAACGGTCTTTTTTTGGGTCGGATCATCAAGTGTGATGAAAAGTGGATCATTTAGGACAACAGAATAGTGGTTGCATTCCGATGAGCCACCCAGGTACATCCCAAAGACGAAAACCCACCAGCGTTGTCAGTGGCTTGTTTAATTCACCATAACTTTCCGCAGCCGGGCCAAACCATCATACCAAAGTCCCATCGTGAGGAAATCGACAAAATGTATCGAAAATTGCGTCAGCAGCAGGCAGGACCGGCCAACAGAAGAGGTTCGATCCTGCTTCACCCAACATACTCCCCAGACTTCTCGCCAATCGACTACCATCTTTTCAAGCACTTTAATGACTTTCTCACCGGTAGAACTTTCGCCAATCAGGAACTTCATCGACTTCACCGAATCCCAATCACACAATTTTCATGCAGACGGAAATGATCGACTTGTGGTACCCCGGCAAAAGTGTGTTGATTCAAATGGCGCTCATTCAGGTTAAGTTGAATAACTCACTGAGATATTACAGTTATAAAATTTCTGAGATAAACGAATAACACTTTCGAGGTTTTTACTGAACACAGCAACACGTGTTTCGCTATTCAATAGCTTTCTCAGACGACTAAATTTTACGCGATAAAGATTTGAACCATATGACCTATCTATTCCAAGACTTATGAGTTTGCCAAAGATGGTTTGCAAATGCGGAATCGGTTAACGCATTCAAGAAACTACCTCTATGTTCTTTTATTCTTTGGGCAAAGATTATCCCCGTTTGACCAATATAAAATTTTGGGCAAGAACCACGAGTCAACTTATATACTCCTGATCTATCCGACACCAAAGTTTTGTCTGTATCGATTTTTATGAATTTGCTCGAATTATTATTTGTTTGGTAAGTCAATACCAAGTCTCACCTTTTCAAAAAAGGAACGATGTTGTTGGTGGGTTCACCGAAGTATGCCAATATCCTATGGCTTTTATTATCGTTTCTTGATGTGGGGCAGACCAGGTCTGGTAAAATTATCAGTTATTAAGTACGTAAAAGGTCGTATAGAACCAATGTTTGTAGAATTTTGGTATGTTCTTCAAATTTGTGAAGTTGGTCAAATTCAGATTTCCAACAACTAAGATATGACGGTAGTTTCATGGAAAGTGGGACACACTTCTATGGGTGGAGCACATCCGAAACGTCTAATTTTTCCATGACTCTGACGCATAAATCAGACTGAATTCGACCAATGGCATAGGTTATGTTGGTTTCGAGGACCGCTGTGATTCGTGGCTTATTCGCATACACCTGCGACTTAAGTAAACCCCATAAGGAAAAGTCCAACGAAGTCAAATCTCACCATCTCGGTGGCCAGTTCACATCACCTCCACGTGAGATGACCATGTCCTCAACTCGCTTGAGCAGAATATCCAATGTGGCATGAGGTGTGTGGCAGGTACCACCTTCCTCTTGAAACCACATGTCATTGGTGTCCATCAATTGGTGTCATCCAATTCAGACCAGTTTCCAGTGAATCAGTGAGTGAGTCAGTCTGTCAGTCAGTAAGTTGGTAAGTCAATCGCCCAATCTGTCAATCAGTCAGTCAGTCAGTCACTAAGTCGACGAGTCAGTCATTCAGTGAGTCGATTAGTGAACCAGTCAATGAGTCTAGGCAATCGGTGAGACATTCAGTGAGTCAGTCTGTGAATCAGTATATCCGTCAGTGAGTGAGTCGGCGAGTCAGTAAATCAGTGAGTTTGCCAAACAGTCAGAGTCAGTTGTTAAAGAGTCAGTCAGTGAGTGGGTATATCAGTCAGTCACTCAGTCGGTCGCTCAGTCAGTGAGTGAGTCTACGAGTCATTCAGTGAGTCAGTCGGTGGGTGCGTCAGCCGGTAAGTCAATGAGTCAGTCAGTCAGTGAGCCAGCCTGTCAGTTAGTCACTGAGTCAGTAAGTCAGTCAGTAATTCAACAACTTGTGTTGATGAATGTTATATTCTATGGTGACTTAATGCATGAAAACTAATTTGACATATATAGCTTCAAAAAGATGACCGTTATCAATTGTCACAGTTCGGAAGTCCCTATTTTCTTCGTAACAAACGTTTTTTCTGCTAACGCAACATACATCATCGGTGGTATATACGTTAACTGCGAGGACGCCGGTTATATATCAAAGGCTCAGCAAAGACTTTTAAAACTCAATCATAATTCAAAATAAAGATTGAATTAATATAACAAAATCGATGCAGATAACTATTCAAGTAATTTTTCATGCAATACATATCTTCGTGAAATTGTCCGACTCGCATAGTTCTGTTTGTCCTTCTTTCGTGTCAGAAATGATTGTGATCGAGGGCAAACAAATGTAAACATATCACATGTATGCATTTTATGAGGTCACCCTATCATACAATAAAAGAATGGAAAGGCAGAGTTTTCAAAGCTACCGCAAATAAAAAATACGTGAAGTGGATTGCCTCATATGACGCCATGATTTATTTTTTCATAATACCTACAATAAGGCGAATAACAATAATAATAGAGTTTATTGAGCAATGCAGTTTCCCATTCACAGAGCAAAATATACATGATTACCCTTCAGGCAATACAGTGCAAAAATAACAGTTAACACATCTGACACTCCTGTTTTTTTTTAAGTCGAGACGATTTGGTTCAATCTGAGTATAGTAAAATAATAATTGAATAGAACTGGCCGATATTTGATGAAAATCCATATTAAAACTAATTACCACAGTTTATTGTTTTATTTCCACTATATAGGGTTTTACAAAAACCGCGACACGGGTTTCGCTATATAATAGCTTCCTCAGGCGTTCACCAAAGTTTACGCTTGAGGAAGCTATTATACAGGAGTTTACGCTTGAGGAGTTTACGTGTTTAGCTATACTTCCTCAAGCGTAAACTCTTATACAATAGCTTCCTCGAGCGTAAACTCCGGTTTACGCTTGAGGAAGCTATTGTATAGCGAAACACGTGTCGCATGTTTTCGAAAAACCCTATACATTGACATATATTTTCATCGCAACAAAATCTAAGTGCGAATATACTCGTATTCTTGTGTGTGTATTGTTTATTGGGTATGTGGCAAACAATATATTTGAGAAGCATTAAAATCCGTAAATGTACAGTTGAATGTAAGTACTTCGAAAGAGGATAAAAAACAGATAACAGGATCACATTTCGAAATCAGACCAGATCAATATCAGCGTTGAATGGAACCAACAGAAAATTCTCAATGAAAATCACGCGATTCGATAACGAATGTACTTGTGAAAAAAAAATTTAAAGCAGGAATGCTATGGAGCCTAAGAAGTCATACGTTATATTTCAACTTTTTTGGAGTCGAAAAACCAAGAGCTACCCATTAAAATACATTAGTATTGACGTATTTTATCGACCTTTTTTTGGGTAATGGTTACCTTCCACAATCTGAAAAAATATAAAAATTATAATGGAGAACTTTATACATGTGTGGAATGGCAATCTTTTTAGTTTACCCCGATAAGTTACTGCGTAAAAATCAAAGTATTTTTCACAAAGAAAAATCTTCTATTTATCAGTAACTTGTCGTATTTTACAATTTTGCCTAACGAAATAACTACTTTCATTGAAGTTCACAAAAGAAAACATACCTTCGTATTAACTACCGTCATATGAACATCGAATTATACAGAAAATACTTTTTCCTGTTCAGTTTTTACTCAAAAAATTCCTTACAGAATATCATTCATAGGATTGCTACACAATATAGGTGAAATTTCACTTCAAAATGGGGTGAAATTTTACCTCTTTTTATATACATATTCATATACCATAATTTCAAAATAGTGGGAAGTAGATTCTAAGAAATGACTGACGTATTTGTCTTAATCTGTCTCTTGCAATGTCATACGGAAATCATACTAAGCAGATGAGGAAAAATCATGATGAAATATATAGAATCACAACCTTGAGAACAATGTTTTTGATTAAATGCCCAACTTACCCCATACATGGGGTAAGATGGGGTTTTTGTATTACTTTTTAAAAATTCCTCAACTTACGCTAAAAAGTTGTACAATCAAAAACAATTAAGTAACTATTAAAATAATGATTGAAAAAGCCCTCGCTTAGATTTGTGAAGTTTTACATTGTTACTTTCGTTTGTTCACCACTTCTATTATAATATAACCTTGTTCACTATATCATTGTGCCAATATTTGTTTTACTTCTGTTTGAAATCTGTTTTTCCGTTAACCAGCTGTCGCACCCCTACAAACGACAACCCTCGAAACTTGTGCGAGCTCAGGATTAACGAAGTCTTACCTTTTAACGTGTGATTCCTAACACGGATTGGACGATAGTAAGTGAAAATCGATCGTTCAGACGGGGGTTTGAACCACCGACCAAAGTCGGTGAACAAAGCACCCACGTCGAACCGCCTGGCTACATTCAGTAAAACTATATTTGGGGAGAACTAGTGAATATGGAATAATTGATTATAATTAGGTTAGGTCTTTAGTGTTTTTTATTTCTTTATATCTTAATATTCGTTTTTGTTCTAATTCAGTGTCATTATTGTTTGTATATTAGGGTCCATATTTCCTTCCTTTGGAAAATTCCCATATTTTTTCATATAAAGATGGACAAGTAGAAAGATTTTGGCTTTCTTTAGAAATCTACATGTTACCATTTGGTCGTCAATGACATATTTTATGTGGGTTCTAGGATAAACGTGAACAAAGTAAATTTATTTTTCATCGCCTCAAAATAATACACATACTCCACTAAGTAAAAGGAACCCCAATTTTAGAAAATTCAAAAGTGAAAATTGCAATTATTTCATTTATTCCTATATAGTACTGATGGGTGGGAAAGAAATGAGCATAAAATCCACATGACTCACCTGGAGACTTTTCCTTGCTGTTTCCATCGTTGAAAGGGGACATGTATCGTGGACCGCCTGACAGAATTGGCGAACCCCAGAGATTTCGACAGTACGTGGCAAAACCAGCCGGTGATGGGAATTGTAATGGAGAACCGTTACGTTCGGCAACTGCAACGATACAAATCAATACTTAATAGTATGTTTTCACGTTTGTTTTTATGTAATACTATGCTTAAGTTCTGGAGGTTTTGGAGGCTCGTCAACATCGATGACCTCCGATTTAGTGAATTTTGATTTATCCACAATAAAACAGCAGAGAAATCGAAGAAACGATGTAAATAGTTAATTCTATCATTCTTGTGTGATAACAGAGAAGAGAAGATATACTTCTACAGTTCCAGAGGTGTACAGAGAGGAAGGTCGCCCGTTCACGATATTTGTAAATTGGCCATATTCATCTACAAGAGCACTGGATTGGCAGAAAGGACAGCATTCTATAACCTCAACGGTCATCAGATCTGAGACCCTTTGATTTATTGTTGTGGAAATATCTGAACAGTAAAATCTATAAATCAGAACCAGCGTCTTTGAAAGCATCCAAATATTTTATGGTTATTCTTGAACTTGCTTTAGGATCAAAGTGACAGTTCAACAAGGAACAGAAATGGTGCCCCTTTTGGCGGACCCTCCCTTAGTAATGTGAAATGTAATTCGATATATGAAACACGATGCAAAATGATTTTTTATCGTATCAGTGGAACGAGAAAATATTGGAAAAATGGGATTAAAAAAAATGTGGTTATCCTGGTGACATGTGTAATGCAACCAAATGCATCAGCCATTCTAACATATTCGTATAAAGGGAGAGCCAATGGAAGCTATTTTTCTTTCAACGCTTCCTATTTTCGTAAATTCGATGTAGTAAATTTTAAAAAGATTTTTCTAGAGAAAATCAGCTTCGAATGAATTTTACGCATTTTCTTCGCAATTAACACCAAATTTTCATGGTTTAGCGCTTTTTTCATGTTTTACTTGCTTGTTTTATCCTATTCGTCTATATATTTGGTATCACAGCATTCTGACGTTATATGTATGTTCATTATTCTACAAACAATGGTATAGTCGATTGCGGAACGAGTATTAATAATTCAAAGGTAGATGCGCTATTATTACAGCACAATTGTTTAATATAGTTGTTAACCTCAAATGTATGATTGAACTTTTAGTCAAATTCAGAGAGACAACATCAATGGTGAATAGAAAAAACCCACCCAAATGAAATGGTGGGAGGGAGTCAATATTAATTACTAATGGCAAAAAATAGATGGCCGTAACAATTTTGAAAAGTTATAACTAGGTAAAGGTTGGGGATAGTTTGGTGGTGCTCGAACAGAGTTAATTCATGCCACAATGACCCTGAAAAATGTTTTTTATCCAATATGTAATCTCGGAATGAACTTTAGTATAATTGTTCAATGAAATAAATTGATGGGTTTGTCTCTATGTAAATTTAATTTTTTCAGATATAAATAAAAAAATGATTTCAAAAATATTAATTTATTTCAAAATATTGTCACAGTTTCGATCGACCCCACTGTATAGTCAAAGAACTATCTCTAGTATCAGATCGCGTCTCACCCCAATGAATTATTGATGTCTAAGCCCATAAGTGATATAAATCTACGGAACAAAATCGGCTTCATCGTTGCAAAAAGCAGATTATGCTTTCGATAGATGCTTTTCTTCTCCATAACATAAATTGATTACATCCAATCATCTAGACTTAACTGGTCAAGAAAAATTCATTCCACAAACCATGCGGTTTTTTCCCTGAGCACATAGATTTCCTAAATTCCGTTATAATTTGATGATAATCAGTTCATATTTCGACAAAAACTAGACATTAATTACAGTTAACTAGATGTCATTCCCATATATCAACCCTCAAAAGTTGATGAAACTTGTGCGAGTTGAGGATTAACGAGGTCTCACTTTTCAAAGTGCAATTCCTGTTAGGAAAATACGCATTGAAACCACAGCTCAGAAACAAAGCATTGATACTGTAGGGTTATGTTTGTTACAAAATAGTTTACTGGTAATTTATCCCACAACGGTTTGATTCAAGTTTGAAGACGCTGCGTTGTTTAGTTTTGTTTTATTTGACATGTTCGTTGAATTGTTAAATTTATTGTGTAATAGTTATGATCAATGTTTGGTCATCTTTTTAGAGTAGAACAGCTTGGATATCAATTCATTATTTTGAGAAGCACCAAAATAAACAATCGACTTGTTTCGGAATTCTTAAAACTATTGTTTTTTTCGAGATATCAAGACTTGTAGCAGCTGATGTATTAACAGGCGACTGTGCTATTGCTGTGAAGAGAATGAAACCCATATAAGTCTCCGTGTGTAAATCGGAAATAACAAATTGGGGAGTAGGTAATTGGCCTCAGCTTATGATTTATTTCGTTAATCAGAACAATGATGCAATTGTTGGCGCCAGTAACTAGCTTCGACGTCTGCACAAGAAGTTTGTTATTACCGCTTTCATATGACAAGAATATAGACCAGAACAAGTGACAGAAAAAAATATGTTGATTAGTTGTTTTCAATTCGTAATTTCAACCAAACAGCCATAGTGGTTTGAAAAGGGGAGATTTATAAACTAACATCTCATATTCAACGTCATTTTTATTAAAGGCAAGCTGAGTTTTCATCGACCATTTTTGGGTATTTTTACCTTCAACGAACTACAAAATACAAAAATTCTGAAGGAGAACTTCATATACGTGTAGAAAGTGAAAACTTTGAGAAAACGTTTGAAAAGGGAATAATTAATATTGAGTTTTCTCAAAAGTTTTGTCCGATTTGGTGTCATTTGTTTTTGTAGTCTGTTCTTCTTTGCTTTTGCGCAGCAAAAACGATCCTTTTTTGGAAAGGATGATCACATGTGATAAAATGTGGATCCTCTAAGACAACAAGAGACGTTCAGGACAGTGGTTGTACACCAATGACCTACCCAGGCACTTCTCAAAGGCGAAATCCCACCAAAAAAGACCATGGTTACTGTTACACTACCTGCAAATTAATTTGTCAACAATAGATTAAAAAGCGGACAAATCAATTTGCAGGTAGTGGTTCCACTAGTTAATTACCGAAAAATCAATTAGGATAATCATCATTCAACAAACAAAGTCCACATCGGACCAAAAAACTTTAGGTATATAAACAGCTAACCCTTGTCTTTAGATTCAGTATCAATTTGCTTCTCCTGAAGATGCTAACCTTGTTAGCGAAACGCGCGTCGAGTGCAAAAATATCAGTTTGGTGTTAGGGTAATTGATCTCTAGGAAAAGTTTTCAAAAATCGGTTTGCAAAACCACTCACTACATCACCTAACCCCACGAACACACGGCACTGATAAGGAAATATTGTGAAACGGACAATTAGTATTCAGCCAGTCCAGCTAGCCGAGCCTTCATTCCTCAACTACATTTGATAGCACATTTACTAACTATCTGCGCGACTTGGGGCCACAAGTAAGAAATGTTTATGACTGTACTCTTATTTTCATTGCCGTTCCAATTGGGAATGGATAGACTATAATGTGTCACATGGTCTTGATATAATTTCACCACAGAGTCCATAAATAATAAATAATTTAAAAAAATAGTCGCACATAAAATGGGAGAAGTTGTTCCGGGGGCAAAGCAAAAGATTTCGATGATCACAGTGGCTTATTGTAATGTCAATCATATAGGAGTACGTAATAGATAATTTCAAACAAATACCCCATACCCAGATAAGAAACCTAATACATCTCTAATACTGCTTTTGCTGGAAATCTAGAACCGTAAAATATTTGTTATCAAGAAGCATTTATGAGTTTATGGTTATTTTATTGGAACCTACCTGAAAAAAATCAACTGATAAAGTACGTTTGCTTGAAAAGGATTTATATTTATTATGAGCATATATATTATCAATTATTTTAGCGGCTGTTTTTTTTCCAAAGATACCTATAGATTTGTAATTTACGACTTTAAAAATCCCCTGATACCGTCATCGGGCGAAAATTGGATATATCACGCTCGTGATCTATGACTCCAAGAACTCTCAAACCTTGATTATTGATTGGTTTAAAATTATAATTTTTTTATTTCAGTTCAAAGAATTATGAAAAAATACAAATCTAAACAGAAAACTCTGAGGAAGTATCGCCTACTACTGCTGTAGACATGATCAAAGGCGATGTGGTGAAGGTCCCAGTGGTTCCACATTTTTTTTAGTGATAATGGCTTGGTTTATTTCAATTGGATTTATAATAATGTGTTCAGAGAGACGAGTACCTTCATTTCTTTTCGTTGGTCCAGTGTAGACCGAACCAACACTAATAAAAATATGAAACCAGACTCAAATACCAGAATCGTAGTTGATGCGGAACAACGGAAACAACTAGAGCAGCAACTCGAGCACTCCCAGAGCGATGCCTGTGTGAAAGTAACGAATTACATTGGATTTGAATCGCTGGAGATTGAATCCATTTGTAAAAACGTTCTCAGGAAGTTTATTCCACATAAACGCAGTTCTCCAGATGAAAGAGTTCTTAAAAATTGAAGTTCGAGGTGTACTTAGTTGAAACTCAAAACGATGAGCAGCCACAGCCCGTCGCGTATTTCTGATACGTTCTGTTCTTGGTGGAATCAAATGTGCCAAGTAACTTGAACACTTTCCGTGAAAGTATCTATAGAAGAGAAACAAATCTCTAACCATTCTTCGGTGTTCCAGGCTATCAATGTTGCACGTGATGTTCGCGTCTCCAATCAGGCGGATGGCTCTTTTGTGAATGGACTCCAGCAACTTCAGAGTATGTTTGGGAGCAGAGCTCCATGCATGAGAACAATACTCCAAAGAAGGTCTGATCTGAGCTCCATGAAGCATCAAAAGTTGCTGAGGTGTGTACAGTTTTCTGGTTCGGGACAGTTTTCCAAGCTTTTGAGAAGCATCCTTTGCAATTCCAGCGACATGGTTGTGCCAAGACATATTGGTGTCCATTTTAACTCCCAACAAACTTACTGAAGCAGGAAGGGGAATTATCTGACCTGACATTATTATATCCAGTTCGGAGATATTTATCTTCTTGAAGAAAACCAATGCCTCGGTTTTTGTGGCATTGAATTGAACCTGGCTACTTTCACCCCAAATGCGAAATTACTTCTAGATCCTCATTAAGATATGCAACCTCCTGCTGCCGGTGAAGATGTTCCTCCGTAGCCGATGTTCTGGAATCCAAATGGAATGACGAGACAAGTGTGTTGTCGTCAGCAAAGCAATATATTGGATTCTTGGTTTTTTCCCAATAAGTCGTTGATATACAAAAAAAAGAGGGTTGTAGACAATATGGATCCCTGGAGAACACCAGCGTTGATGGTGAAAGTATTCGAGACATATCCATCGATGGCTACTCGCAGGGAACGTTTTTTCAGGAAGCTGAAGAGCCATGTATAAAAATAATCCGGCAAGACATAGCATCGCAGTTTGGCCAGCAAACCATCATGCAACACACGGTCAAAGGCCTCAGAAATATAAGGCGCAACAGCATTCGATTATACATGCTTTTCGATTGCGTTATTCCAAACATTTAGCCAGAGGAAATTACCGAAATGGTCTTGAAGATCCTCTCATTCAGCTGATCTGTAATACCAAACTTCACGCGGCTTAGATTGTTCCCCAACCTTCACCACATCGCTTTTGATAATGTCTACCACAGTAGACGAAACGTTAAACATTAAAACCTACACACCACTGCTAAAAAACCTGGAAAATATCTTTCACACAGTGAAAGTTTACCTATAGAACAGTCTCATAAAAAAAACAGTGAATAATTGAATAAACTTCAATACTACGAGTACTCAACGTATATTTCGTTTCATCCATCTTATATAATGGGAAGTGATCCATTCGTTTCAACGAGTGTAATTTTCACGCGTTGATATATTGTAAAACATCACAGCTTATGCAATAAGAACAAGTGGCGTATCCTCTGACGCATCTATTTGATATTAAAAACTAAATCTCGAATCTTTTTCTGTCTGAGGTGTAGGTTTACATTACTAGTGCCTTCGTTCCATCCGGAAACAATGACGTATGTTGAACATGTGGAAGCTTTCTCTAGAACAAATCCTATAGTTTTTACAGCATTCATTGTGAATAATCGCCGGCATATGTTTCATTTACTCGATTCGAAACATGAAAGATGAGTTTTTTGAGTTCGTACAATTATATCCTGTGCATTTGGTTCCCATTCAGTTTTTTGTTATTTGTACTTGCTGTGTAGCCTCAACATGGCTTTGTATCACATGCTGAATATTGACGTTCTTTCGGTCAATATTAAGAATTACTAAATACATTTCTGATATCTCGCAATTACTTAATAATTGATACTAAACTCTATCCATCCAAGAAACCCGATCAATGATAGATGCGTGATAAAAGCATGAACACCACGCACTTTTGCATCTATTGGGTGAAATAAACAACCCTCCTTACGCTGTCCAATCAGATTTAACTGCAATCGGCTGCCGGAATTCATTGTTAGAGTGTCGGAGTGGTCAGTTACGTTTCAATCTGTGTTGATGTACATATACGGTATTTTGAAGTTCAAAATTTTTAAAATTTCAAGTACTGATACGGCTTAAGAATCTGCTATACATACACTCCACCTGAAAAAAATTCCTATACCCAGCCGCATATTATTAAAGAAAATAAATATTCGGTCGTTCCTTAGTACGATTCTGTACAAGAAGCCTTGTCTGGTAGATGACGTGAACTATGCCTGATAATGTTTTGGAGCACTCTGTTGCTTAGATGGACAGGGTGCAGTCTATTGGTAGATGAATTATTGAATTAATTTATTGAATCTTGAAATTTCTCAGAAGGAAATTCAAAATGCAATTGGAAGAAAAAAACTAAAATCTATATGCAAAGTATCCTGTTTGTTATTAGAAGATCAGTGAATTTGCGCAACTCTGAAAGTACAACCAAACTTTTGATAGTGTGGACGCCCTTTAAAATTCGCCTTATATAGTGTAGAATACCTACCTTAAAAATTGCTGTACAAAACTGAGAAGTTAGTTGCTATTCACTGTTGTTAATGGAAAAATATTGTTTTTCAGGTATTATGTACACTATAAACAAAGTATTACGTAGGTTAAATAGTGTGGACGCACCTTTAAAATCGCTATATATAATTGTACGCGCCTTGAAAACACGAAATAAGTTGTTGTCCACATATTATGAAATAGTGTGAACGTACCTTAAAAATCGCTATATATAGTTGTATGCACCTTAAAAAATTGCTTTATGAAACTAAGGAGTTAGTTGCTATTTACTATTGTTAATGGAAAAAGATTTTTTTTCAGGTACTTATTATGTTTACTATATATACTTGTACGCGCCTCAAAAACATGAAGTAAGTTGCTGTTCACTGTTGTTAATGAAAGAAGCTTGTTTTTCAGGTATTATATTCACTATAAACAAAGTATTATGTAGGTTAAATAGCATGGACGTATCTTAAAAATCGCTATATATAGTTGCAGGCGCTTCAAAAACATGAAGTTAGTTGCTGTGTACAGTTGTTAATGGAAAAAGCTTGTTTCTCAGGTTAAATAGTGTGGACGCACCTTAAAAATCGCTATTAATAGTTGTACGCTTCTTAAAAACTTGAAGTGAGTTGCTGTTCACTATTGTTAATGCAATTAGCTTGTTTTTCAGGTTTTACAGTCTCTATAAACATAGTATTCTGTTTGTTATCAGAAGACCAGTGAGCCTGCGCAAGTCTAAAGGTACGTCCACACTTTCAATCGTGAATCTAAAATAATCGTATCTCCAGTAGACTTGGCACCTAGTTAATTTACTGTTTTTGTTTTAATTTGCCCATTCAAGTCGTATTATCAGACATTTCATAATGATATATTACCAAAATTATTCCACTGTGTACACTGACGGAAATCGACAGTACCTTATCGAACGTACCTTAAAAAATCTTTGTCAATGCAAATAGCTTGTTTATTAGGTGTTATATTTGTTCTGATGAAAAACGGGAATGCACCGGAATTATTTTGATATTTGAATCAAAAAAGGTTTCCTTGTTTAGGAGATATTAGTTTCTGGGAAAAATTGGCACTGTGTTTCAGGACTTTAAACTGATTTTACCCCAAGTGTTAGTGCATTGATTATATCAACCAGACGAAGCGATTTCAAGTCACCTGCTTCCTATGTCAAATTTTTCGAAGTATGTGAGAGATATGAGTTGAAAATATTCTTTGAAAGACATTTTTGGTTAAAAGTTCGAAGTTCCAGGTAGTTTTCTCTGTTTAATTTCTACTACTTGAAAATTAATCCAGATCAATAGGAGATATGCGTGTGAAGCTGAAAAAATTAAGATTTCCTAACAGTTATTTTCTAATATAAATTTTCTAGAAAAATTCCACTTAGTACCTATGTAGATACATTTTTCTTTTTTGGGGAGAAGCATATTCACATCAGTTTCGTTTCACTTCAAATGTAAAAATTATAAATACCAATCAGTTAATGATTCGCCTCTGTTTACATAGATTGTCTACTGAGCTGAATTGATTTATATTTTAGATTAGGGAGTGTTAAAAACTTCAATGCTTTTTTTTGGGTATTTAGCCGTCCACAATATGGAAAATACACAAAGCTAATTCAATAAAGGATCTGCTGTATAATAAAGTATAAAGTATAACAAAGACCAAAGTGAAAAATTAACTGCAGAAAATTATTGAGTAATATAAAAGTCCAATTAGTTAGTAACTTGTCATTTTAACAACGTGTTTATTTTTCGTATAGCTGGGTTTTACGTTTCACTGCGGCCAAATTCCTCCAGTGACATTTTTGTCACTATTGGTGTTGTTTTATGTTTGGTAATTCTTTCCTTTGTTTTCCTGATTATTGTCTTTGACTTTTTGATGCATCAACTGCAATAAAAATCGAAGTGGCAACCACATTATGTAAGGTTGTTTCAGCAGTATTGGTATTTTGTTGAAATTGAAAGGGGTATATTTTCGGGAGGAAATAACATTTTGAATTTCTACTGCTCCATTCTTATACATTCTTATTCCCAAGTAAGGAAGGAAGTAATAAGGTTCATAACATTATCTGTAGATCACGCAAAGAAGTAACTTCCAGACACGAACTGGAACAAGAATCGCTTCTGAAACAACTACCTTCACATATTTTACATCATTTTTGGAATTTCTAAATTATGATATCTTTTCAGCATTTTTCACTTAATAGACTGATGGAAATAGAAGGAATAGCATAATTCAAAAAAGTTTTCAATGTAACAGTGGGAGCACGTTGAATTTGGACAATTCAATTATAGCTGAAAGACGACCAATAATAATAATAGTATTACATTGTTAAATCTCAAAACTCGTGACGTCAGATTTTGGAGAACACATCAGTAAGTTACTCTCCAAGTATAAATCGGTATAAGTATGATAGTCTGAGATTCAATGATTTCCCAACTAGGTACTCATAATCTCCAACGAGCTCCATAATAAGTGAATTGGTTGAACGCGCTGCCATTTATGGTCGTTTTGCCAAGCAAAAAGAGACATAGCGAAGAGAGAGAGAAAGGATCAGTGATAAACTCGGGAAAACTAATTATTTTTTCGTCAATTTCAATTAACGCCAGCAAAATGCAATCTAGTGCTCACTTCAAAGGGAATTCGATATAGAAATCAAATTATTTCAACACTCCACTCTCGGACTGATCTGTTTTATCTCTTCATTCATCATTTTTATAATCAGTTCACTGGAGTTCAGCGCGGTGATGTTTAACAAAAATCCAGGGGCGTTTCGGACCGCCCCAACCCTGTAGGCGCCCAGTACAGGTGGTTGAATTGTCTTTATTTAGTGTTAGCGCGTCGAGAAAAGTGTTCCATTACTGGAGATTGGGAAAAGTGATCGTTTTGGAATAGGTACTTCAGTTATTGGATGAGATAATTGAATTTTTTGAGTGAAGAATTTTGGTTTCGAAAAAAATTCACAAATACAGGGTGTTTTATGTGGCCATAACCGACCTGAGTTGTGATTTTTCTAATTAGGACACCACATATATTTAAATACACTTGTGAAACTTCTTCCACGCCAAATTCTTTCCTTCGACTGAAGATAGCAGTTCCGGAGTAAAAGATAATTAATTCCACTCTGCGATACTTTCTTTTGCCTTTTTTGTTGATAAACTGTTCATCCTTGTCCAACTGTATCTTCTGTATCTTATCGTCAATGCCCATCATCCAAGTTCAAACCAAGACTGAAGCTGTATTTCGCAATATTTCGTTCTAGCAGTGTAGAATCCGTTAAAAAAAATGTATAACTGACCGTTACTGTAAAGTTTAAATAGTACATCAACTCCCATGACGCATAAAATGAGTATAGTCACTTCTGGCTGGGCTTATTACTGATAATTGTCCAAAATCAGCTGCCTCAATTAGTTCTTTGGCGGCACGTATTCTAATTGAATGAATCTTTATATTTTCCGACGACGAAAACATCATCGTATTTCATGTGTGATTGTCACAACTCAAATTCTTTAATATGACAGACATCTTGGAGGTTATGTTATTACTCTTTGTCGCTTTCAGGAACTACGGAAGCGCAGACAGGCTTTGATTGAAATTCCGACTTCAAAACTCGAAATTGCGACTTCAATATCGAAATTTCCAGAGTGACATACGAGTTGAATTTTTCTAACCAAGAATGTCAAAATTAAAGTCGAAATTTTGAAATAAATTCTAAAATGAAATCGAAATTTTGACTTTAAATTCATAATTTCGAGGTTCTAGTAAAAATTTCGAGTTTTGAATCGAAATTTCGGAAGTAAAGTAGTAATTTCGAGATAAAAGTCGAAATTTTTAAATTAAAATCGCAATTTAGAGATTGAAGTCGAAATTTTGACTTTCAAGTTGTTATTTCGAGATTAAAGTAGAAATTTGGAAATTGGAGTTGAAATTTAGAGATGAGAGTTGAATTTTATGAACTATAAATTTCGAAATTGAAGTCGAAACTTGGAGTTTTGGGTCGAAATTTCGAAATTANAGGTTCTACCGGTGAAAAAATCATCGAAATACTTGATACGGTGATTTGTACGGACGGACGTTGTTGTGCAGCAGAATCAGATGTTTTTACCCATCAAAAAACGTCCAATTCTTCCGCCATCTCACGCACTGTTGAATGGGATCAATCTCCACCAGGGTCCTCAAATATTCAGCTTGATTATTTTAGATCAACCACTTCATGCCTCATATTCGAGGCTGAAATCTCCAGAACGAATTTTCGCAAACCAACGTCGAACAGTTTGTTCATTAACACTATCATCAATGTATATAGAGTACGAAATTTTCTATGAATCAATATATACCACGACACTGTAGAATATAGAGAGCTACAAAAATGCATTATATTAAAACTGACAAAACTTTTGAATCAACCTGTAGTTAAACTTACAACTTCGCTATTTTCGTTGATAATGTCGGTTATTATAAATATGTAGTACGTTATTTTACGTAGATATCATTCAAATTTTTTGTAGACTTATATTATTAAAATTCCTGAAGAGATATCAAATTAAACTTCTACCCATATTATTCTCTGATAATATAGCTCTCTATATTTGAAATGATTTTTGAAATCGGTTGAAAAGTTTTAATTTTCACTTACTACAAACAAACATATAAAAAATCAAATATTTTCTCTNCACAGGTAACTGTAATTGGGACTACATCAATCAATTCACCTAAAACTCTACAATTCTCATATACCTGAGGTACCTTTTCAATTATGATTACCTGAAGCATATTACCTCACTTATTCTACATCAACAATAGTACTTGCTCGGTTTCTTAAGAAAACAAGTTCAATAATGGTGATCAATTCAAATCCAGTTGGTCATTCATTAGAATGTTTGAACTTTCAAGTTTATCAATTTTCATATAATTCAGTTTCAAACCTTTATTTTCTATATGTAAAATGAAATGAGTATGTTGAATTTGTTTTCTTGATTAAACAGCTCGTATGATGTTCCTGAATTCGATTCCTAAATGTTCTGCCAGTTTGACCAATATATACCTTACCTCACGTTCCATACTTTAATTAATATACTCCTGATTTCTCGAATTTGGATGTTTTGTCTTTATTATTTTTTAGCTAAATTTCCCAATGTATTACTTGTTCTATATGCAATTTTAATATCTCGTTTCCTCAAAAAAGAAGCCACTTTTTCCGTTGTTTGTCCAAAATAAGTTGAAGCTCTATAATTTTGATTTTGATTATCTAACTTATCAAAAGAAAAAACGTCTCGCTTTTACGTAGACTCTTTTGAATAGTATTTAGTTTATTAAGTCGGCTTTAAACCCATTGTTTACTGCAATTTGCTTGATGATATTAAGTTCTTTATTGAAATTATCTATTGAGAGAGAAACATTGACTAATCTGTGATTCATGCTATTATAAGCTGCTACTTTGTGTTAATATAGATGGGTAGAATCCTAATGTATAGTAATATCCATATATAGGACGGTTTGTGATATTGAACAATCATATTTGTTGTTCATTCTACTAATTGTTATGTCCAAGAAATTGATTGAGTTGTCTGCTTCTACTTCGATAGTGAATTTAATATTTTAATGAATTTTGTTAATATCCCGATGAAAAGTATCTAATTGTCTCTTAGTAGGTAGGTACCTGTGAAGACAGGAAGACAGGATATAAGTTGTTATTTTTAGTGATAAGCAAATCATTTAGCTTTGATTAGATACGCATTATTGAGTCCAGTGGCAGCTTGGGACACAGTTTAGCCAGCAATAATGACCAAAATGTACGCCACTGATAATTTTGTAGGAAAAAAAGGTTTTGGCTTTTAACTTCTCCATCTTGTTACAAAAAAAAGTGGGAAGTTTCCAAAGAAAGGAAGGAAGGAATCAATTTAATTTCGTGTTGTGTAAAACATCTAAAAATGAAACTTTTTTCTTACTCTCTCATTCATTTCCGTGGTTGGCTTAGTTACAAGAATAAAATGAAAAATAAAAACTCATTGAACTTATTATTAATATGATGATTTTTCATCATATTACCACCAATGTTTGAGGAAGAAATGAGAAGATGATATGTCGAGGAAGAAATGTTGATTTAAACAGTTCATGTTTTTAATAATCAGTATAATTCCATTCAGAATGGGCTCTGGTATTTCAATAAATCCAGGTATCAACATCCTATCTAGGTGTCATTTCCTTCAAAATTATTCGAAATACGTACCGACTTACAGCGGAATATCTGAAGATGAGATAACATTTAAATGAAAAATGAAAATGTTGGAATGTAAAATTCCACTGTTAAATTTATGATGATGTGTAAAATTCTGCTGTTAAATTTATGGTTATGTGTAAAATTCTGCTGTTAAATTTATGGTAATTTGTAAAATTCTGCTGTTGAATTTATGATTATGTGTAAAATTCCGCTGTTGAATTTATGGTAATGTGTACCCAATGTTTTTCTCAAAAAGGTTCACTTATGATTTATGTATATATTCAATGGAATGACAATCAATTATCGTTTCTGAATTGTATTGATTCATAACTTTTTTTATTTTCAACCTCACAAAGAATATTGACCCTCACCTTTGTCACTGACATACCTATCATTTTTGGGCGGAAAAAATATCACATACTGCTTTCTACTGAAAAATGCATTTTACTTGTGATGTTTTTTGGTGCCTAATCACAATTACCCGCTCCAAAAAACGTCAATAGTAACATTGACAGTAGCTAATAATAATTTTGACAAGCGTATCGACAATCTAGGATTTCGTGTTGAGCCGCGACTTGATTTCGAAGATTCCGTCCAAAAACGCAGCTGAAGGGCCAGAAATGCATTACTACTCGATTATTTTTTTGTTTTCTGCATCTCAATGAGCGTAAAATGATACTAGTTTGTCAACAAAGTCACAGGTTAAATCAACTTGTATAGGTACCTCTACCTACTGCGATCATGGAATTTTGCTGCCTGCAAAACTTTGAGAATCCTTTTTTATCAATTAATTTGAAAACCATATCAAGAGCTGTACGTTTTCTATGTAAAGCAAAACCACGAGATTCTTGCAGACTAGTATTTAAGGAAAAGAAAATCCTCACTGTAATATCCATTTTTATTATTGAAACTATATGCCTCATAGCAAAACATCAAAATCGATTTTCAATTATCACAAACGCCACTCGACAAAGAAACGACTTTAATTTGCCCATTCCAAAATTTTCCTTCATTAAAGACTCTTTCATTCCTAATGGCTTGAAAATGTTCAATCACCTACCATTAAATCTGAAATTTGCATGCAATAACGTAAACTTTAGGGAAGTTTTGAAGGATTTTTTTGTGAGAGAGCCTATAATAATTTATCAGAGTACCTACTAGGTATCAAGATATTTTTTAATTCGACTTGTGACTGACTCGTTTTATGTAAACAATATTGAAAATTTTCCAAATAAACCCTTATTGGCTATATTTGTGCAAGTGATGTATTGTGCTATATAAATACTAATTGTTTTTGTTTTTGTTATATTTTCGTTCTTTGTACATATGTTCAATAACTACCTGAAATTTTATTCAACAACTACCTGCCAATTTATATTTTATAGTGTATAGTTTTCGAGAACATTACTCCAATAATTATAACTTGACAAGTAGAGATAGCTACAATGTGTGAATTTGTTTGTCGAATTATTTCAACAAAGCTTTGTCAATAAGACGTTCATCTTCAGACAATAAAGCATATTTTGACTTTGACTTTCAATGTGGCGGTTCATATCACCTGCCTGTGACATATTTATGTCACAACTAAAGCGTTGGAATATCATAATGACAAATGTTCCGCCGTTGTCTACATAAAATGGTTGATTACATTCAATTTCCAATTTTAATATTCGGTTTTGAATATAAAACCACAAATTTTCGTCTATCTGAAAACATTTGGTTTTCACTATTTTCTGGATACAGATTTCAGATTTCATCTTCACTTCTTCCGATAATCTCATAGTGAACTTACAAACTAATCAATCATCAATTCTTACCTTCTCGTCCTTTTGGTGTTACGATGGTGAAGGCGCTACTGCCAGGACTCGAAGCCACACAGTCTGAAACATTCAACTCAGAGCTACCAGAATCGTCTCTGTGTGACCCACTGCTAAAGTCTAACGGCAAAGCTGAATGCGAACTCAGTTCCAAAGCCATGTTAACAACAAAAAAAACTCAGAAAAAGTGCGAACTGTATTTTTTTGAAACAATTTTTCCCGCCGTACGCCGCATATTTTTCAAAACTCTAAAAACCGGAGCAAATTTCATTTCCCAAGCTGGTCGAACAGTTTCTCATTTTCACAAAATCACAGTGAAACGGAAAATCTACAATCAACTATCGACTAGATTTCAAACAGACTAGCACTGATGTTTACCAAAATTCACCCGAGAGTCAACTGATACCGAAATGCAGAGAATGATAAGCTTGGGCAGAGAACAAAGAGGCGGTTCTCCAGCTCCAATCGCGAGAGATTTTGGCCCTTACCGCCGTGTTGCTTACGGAGAAGAGGAGGGGCTAGGGATTCGCGACACGCCCACAACTACGATTGAATTAATGAATGGCACTGTAAACAGTTTATCTGAGGATTTCGACTTTAATCGCTGACTTCGATTAAGTGTGATTTGGAAAAAATAACCATCGAAATGGGCCTTGTTATAAAAATGATTATGATGAAATGAAGGGTTCTGATCCAATACAGGGCGATGTGAAATAGACGTCGGTTGCCTTTGAGTGTGTCGAATTTTTCGGCTTCAGGTGATTCTTTGTGTTTTGGCTTCTTGGTAGGTAACGAACGGACAATTTTTTTAAATCAATTCAGGATCGAATTCTATTTCTTCAATAGATCTGACAATAACGGAAAAATACAATTTGGATAACACGCAAAACATAAACATACGATAGTAAGAACAAGTATGTACAAAAATTTTGAGCACTTGACGTCGCAAACAAAAGTTTTACCCGAGTATCAACAAAAAACATCACAAGTTTTATCACAAACCAATGCGAAATCAATAACTTCTCCTAGATGTAATAGGTTTATATATGGTGAGCACGTTCATCCCCATAGACTTTCAATAAGCCACAAAGTAATTGAAACTAAGTATTTGAACAAATTGAAAGGGTAATTTTTTAGTTTTTTTTGGAATAAAGGTGCTGTTTCTCCACTTCTCCATTTTTATACAAAAAACTGTGGGAATCTTTCAAAGAAAGGAAGGAAGCAATTATAACCCGCCATGGTTATGAAACGACGCAAGATTTCTGTTTAGTTGCTGTGAAACTCTGGTCGACCACTGCGATACTCGTCTTGGCAGCTCATAGGTACGTCCTCGTTTAAAGTCGGCTAACCAATAGGTATATTTTGTACCTATTATACCGAAACTAGAATTTGGTGCAATAATTTGGCGTGGAGAATACCAGACCACATTATTCTTGCCAGCAAAAATTCAAAACAAATTTCTAAGATACCTATATTATAAAGAGCATCATGTATATCCTGATTATAATGTAGTTAGAAATACCCATATAGACTTGAATTCAAAATTCTATCCTTGGAAGACCGAAGAGTGCTTAACATTTTGCTGTTTCTGTTTCAAATTATTAATAATAAAACCAATTCACCAACTTTACTTTCTTTACTGCGATTTAATGTGCCTCAAAGGAGAATGCGCTCTTCTGTTACATTTAATATCCCTGTTTTACATAGAACTACTAGAGCTCCTCTCACAACCATGTGTCGACTAGCATTATTATAACACACGCATTGAACTGGATTGGTCAATAACTCAAAATATGTTCAGAAACATTATAATCAAACAAATCATTAATTTATCATCATAATGAAGCTGGCTGTGCTATTATCAATACTCAAACTGAACATTTTATCTTCTAGTTTGTTCTTTTATGCGGTTAGAACGCCTTAGTGCAGGTACTGCAGGTGAATTTGCCTTTATTTGGGTTACGTCAGGTAATATCCTTTGTATTGGATTTTCTCTAGGTTCAGTGTATCTAGGAATGTGTTTTGTATTTTGTATTTTGATTTGTATTAGTTTCTCGAGGAGTGAATTATGATTTTCAATTTATGGATGTTAAATTCTATATTGGCCAAACCAAGAAAAAACTGATCTAAAGGTACGACGAGCACAAAAAGACATACATATACTCAATAAGATACAAATCAAACCTCACAACACACGCCATACAAAACAAACATAACTTTCCCCCACCAGAGAACATAAAACTCACAAAACAAGTCAATAAAGGAAACCGTATGGACATCTGGGAAAATTTAAACATCCATAAATTTAAAAGTCATAATTCACTTATCGAGGAACAAATACAAATCAAAACACTGTTTAGATACGAATAAATAAATAAATAATTCACTTGTTAACAAAGGAGTAGAATCACTCAGAGTAGAATCTAGTTCAGCTTCTATATTGGTTGGGCTGAAGCCTTTCAAATAAAAGTAAACACATAACGATGACCAATTCTCTCCATTTTCACAAATTCATTGAAAACGTTCGCTATTGATGACTGTCAACCAAATACTAAAGGACGCAGCGTCTTCAAACTCGAAACATATGCTTTATAAATTATGTACTTCCTAAAATACAATGATATTTTTCAAACAACTACCGCCATCTCTATGTCAGCCGAATACTTCTGGGACCACAAAATAAAAGAAGTTGAGTAAATGGAAAGGTGTAGGTATATTTTTAGTTTTTTGAAAAAAAAGTGTTGGCATTGCAAACCTATTCGTGGTTCTGTCTCAGAAAATGCAAACTTTCTGCAGTTATCTCACTATAGCTCTTATTGTAGCAAAAAATCAACACATTTCTCACCTATCCATATAGAATGTGCGGGCTCGTCTCTCATAGTTTATTACACCCTGTGTAATATTTTCAGCTAGAGTCATAACATGGGGAAGACCATTTGTGGGAAAGAAAGAGGACTTTTTATTCAATTTGTGCCTGAAAGTCATTACTTCGAATGATCTACCCTCAAAATATATTTTGAAATGAACTGCTTTCTTCCATTCTTTGGAGTATTTCCACATGTTTTTTGTATAAACTTGGAGAAGCAGAAAGCCAAAATCTGTATTTCCTAAAAATCAATCCCTCCTAAAAATATACCCCCATCAATTCAAACAAAACCATGTTTCTTTCGATACACTTCGTCACCGTTGAATGGAAAAGATGAAGCACTCCCACGAAATGGTTTTGCAGCATCCTCGAACTTGAACGAGCTTTGTGTAAGTTTTGAAACAAACTGTAAAGAATCGTTTACTATGTTATCATTTTCCTCTCCAGACAAATTGGGAACTGCGGAGATGTCAACAGCGTGAATATTTAGATATTTCTCTTAGAAGAAAGTGGTTTCTGTCTACTGATTACGATTCAATTCTGGTTCATGTTTGAAGGATGATATGACTGATGACTTCAATACTAATCGAAAAAATATATACATCATTGTCGAATAGGGCTTGTATACAATGTTCTTCCAATTCGATATCTGAACTTCGGAATAACCAATGTTTTTTAATCCAATTCTTCTATGTGAAAGATCTATTTCAGTTTGTTAAAAATTATTGTGTTCATTGAGTTCAATGTGACAATAATGAGTTTGTAGGTTAAAAACCCACAAAACAATAAAAAACATTGACTCTACACTCTTATATATGTATCATGCATTCCTGCTCTCGATCATTTTGTGTTACTCATTCAAATAGGTCCTCAAGGAACTCATCCTCAAGTATTTTTTTGAATGTTGAAAATTTATGGTATATAGCCAATTCTTCCACAATATCTGAACTTATTCTCTTCTCTCTCTTCAACATCCATTGTTTCGACCAAGCTCATCAAGGTCATAGTGACAATTCAAATCCAATATTAATTATTCATTAATTTCATGATATCATCCAATTCAATATTAGAGTTTCAAACACCTATTGAAACTTTCAAGTGAACCGTATTCCTGGTTTTACTGATATGCTTGAAGTGTTTTCTATCGCAGTGTAACTAAGTTGGTCTACACTGACAAGTGTTGAAAAGTGAAAAATACAGTATGACTGGAAGTTTCTGTAGATGGCGCCTTTGTCTCCGCAAATCAAGAGCTAGTTAGCAAAACTGTGATAATCCCCTTCACCAGGAGGAGAAAATTGTACGATCTAATGTCAGTTTCCCTCAACGGTGAGGTCATTCCATTTGGAACGGAGGTAAAATATCTTGGCATTGTCCTTGATAAAAAACTTACCTGGAACGCTCACTTGGAAAAAGTTTCACACAAAGCTAGACTGTCCCTATGGACATGTAGAAGGATTTGTGGTAAAATTTGGCGTTCAGGTGCCAAACAAATCCATGGGATTTGCCTGCTAAACAAAGGATACCCCTGAATATGCTAATATTTATATTTAAAATTAAACACAATATGTTGCCAGCTAACCTATACAAGTAGTATTCATACACACTCCACAAGAAATAGAATAGGAAATTTTTATAACAACAGAGAACATATAGGTTGTGACTCGTTGTATAGTTCTGGTCTGATTGCATTTAATAATTTGCCAAGTCATATAAAAAGCTGTGATTCATTAAACTCATTAAAAAGAAAATATAGTAAATATATTTCAATAGTCATCAATAATTCGTTTTATTTTCCAGTTTCTTGTTTTTAAAATGTGGCTTGTCTCCATTTTTATATATTTTTTTGTTTTGTATTTTATAAGTGACTGACTGTACTATGAAGAGCATTATCTGCTAATAAAGAGTAGTAATAATAATTTATGTGATGATTGTCATACTAATGATCACTTATGGTGCAATCGCCTGATGTCCGAAGGCTTTACAGAAAACGGCCCAGACGGAGCTCTCTGACAGGCTTGTCTGACCATCAGTATCACACCGTCAGTGGCCATAGAGATCTTTCTAGATCTACCTCCTTTCCAGATTTTTCTGAAGAGAGAGGCTAGAAGGTCTGCATATAGACTTGTGCACATTGCCAATTGCACCAATCAATTTAATGCAACAGACTGTTGGTTGATACTGGAAGTCACAGCTTTCTGGAAATGACCTCTGACTTTATGCCTCCAACTGTCAACTACGAACTGTCTTATAAAGTACTGTTCCCGAGTAGAGAGGACTGGATCCTCCGGTAGAAGGAAATATTAGGAGCAGATAGTTGTTGGTTCACAGATGGATCAAAAACACCTTCCGGTTCCAGTGCAGGTGTTTTCAGTCGCAAACCCAGGAGCCTAGGAGCTGCCTAGGACCTGCCTAGGAGCCTATGCCTATGCGACTGTATTGTGTGCGGATAGATTGGAAGAATCCAACCTCATAGACAAGTCAATGAAAATATTCTCGGACGTCTAAATTGGTAGCAAATTGCCAACACCAACAGACCCATTCACTTTGGACTTAACTTAACCTAACCTAGTCATTCCAGCTGGGAACAAATACTACTAAATTAATAAAAGAGTGAAGATCCTGTATAATTTAGTGCGCACGAAGGATAAAATTCCACAATTTCATTGTATCTCTAATCTTCACCGTTTATGAGAGACCACGCACGCTTAGACACATCATAATCTAGTTCTCACGATTGATTAAATGATTAGATTCTTACCTTTGGAATAATGAGTCAACCGTTTACTTCCACCCACGACTAGGCTAGCGCGATCATTAGCATGCAGATTGTAATAGTTGAAGTCTGGATGTGACTATGATTCACACTGCTTCAGATTTTGGATGTATATGATTGTGTCATTCAGATTTTGAACCATAAACAACAAGTTTATATCGATTTTCAACACAGATATTCAGAAATAAATTGCAACACCACAATGTGTTTTAATCATGAGAAAGTATGATAAAAGCACCAGTTACAACCTCTGTTTGAAATAAACCACGACTTTATCGACGGTATCCTTTCTATTCATGCTTGAAGTAACCTGATTCCTTCATGACCGTTGGAAAGGTATCCTTATTTCCGAACGCTAAAAGTCAAATAACTATTAATGATTCGTTGGAGACGTAGAGAATCAGACTGAAGTAACGAAGGTTCATGAATACCGTCACAATAAGGGACTTTGGATATAGGTAATTAGTGTATAATTTCAGTTCAAGTTTTTTTTTGAACAGCTGTCTTGATATGATGAATATCAATTGAATGATTAACATGTATTGTAATGAGCAATGCAGAGTCAAATCACAGGTCTGCATTTTTATTCTAGTTACAGAAGATAAAATGTCTCCATTACTACAAATTTGAAGCATGTTCCTGGTAATTTTTAGGTGCTTTTTTGGTCAAAAATCATCCCTGCTAATATTTTATGCATAGTGGGGATGTTTCATATTTCTACCAACTGTTCAAAGTCATAAATATATGAACTGAATAGTAAAGGACCAAGAACGGGTCCTTGAGGAATGATCATAGCCTCTCAGTTAATACAGTTCGAAAACACTTCCTGTGTTCAAATTGATAAATAATGTTCAACCAGTGACATTTTGCAAGGAAACCTAGGAAGTTTAGTGATCTGTAGCTGGGTGGGAACGTATTTCTACCATTATGAAGCAAGACGGGGAATGGATGGGCGTGTGAATGAGATGACCCAAAATTCAAGCTCTTCAAACCCCTTGTAGCATCCCTATTATCTTCCAGACACATGTGGCGCGAGGATCTATATTTTATCTAACAGCCAGTCAGTACTGAGAGCTCTGTAGATTTTACTTGTGAGTCTAAATTGACTTGGGACTGCGAAAGCTCTCTATGGCAATTAGCAGCTAGAAATCAATCCTAGAAATCCTGATGTCAGTGCAACAAGAGGTTTGAAGAAATTATGGAAGTTGATGGCTGTGGGATGACCTTCCTCCAGATCTGAATTTTCTGTGTCTCTTCTGAAGCAAAATGTAGAGAAAATTCTGACACTGAAACTTGGGAGAGAACATTGGGGGAGAGAGAAAGAGACAGAGAGCTGAACGGTCTAGGGTTGGACAAACAAGTCCTGAAACTGGAAACTGGTCTTGACCAGTTGACATGATCTTAGTCATAATGAAGAGTGAGAATTGCCGCTACTTGCAAAAGGGATAATACCAGTTTCCCGTGATATCCAGGTTGTTAGGGTTACTTACAAAAAAACCTCATAGGTTGTATCCCGAAGAAGCTAGAAAGACGTATTGCAATCTGAAATTTACATGACAGGATAACTTTAACACTGAAGACTAGATCATGGAGCTTCTGGAGGTTTCTGGAGAAACTACAACCTGTATTGTTTAGGTTGTTCTAAGGTTATTTTTAGGTTGTTCCCACGTCGTGATTACAAATTTCAATAATTTTTAATACATACTTTTCAATAAAATCGTTCTTGATCTGTAGTTATTACATCTCGCATCAACTTTGGCAGTTTGGGAGTCAACAATTTCGACATTTAATGTTCGATCTATTATAGATGGCATGTCCTATATCTATCTTATCCTACCATGTCAATTTCTCCAATGCTAACATTGGAAGCTGTAGATTTGGCTTCACCATAAACTTCTAACTTTTTTAGTCATGTCGCTTATCAATTGACGAACGATGTGATCTCAACTACTTCTCATAAGTTGTCTAAGTATACAAGATCATCGTCGGCGTAGCGTTGTCAATATGGAGAACGTGTCATATCATGTTATCATAACATGTTAACAATTCATGAATGACTTTGGTTATCATAATTATTTCTCACTGTTATGGCGCATATTTCTCACTGCGTGAGAAATCTTTCGTTTTGAACGTATGAAAGCGATGAGTGGCACATTGTATAGCATCCGTAGAAAAAATATTTTTTCTGTTAGTAAACAAACTTTTGAGCCCAACTGTTAATAAAGCCATCGTAGTCGAAAAAATCATTTTGATCAAACATTGTGATGTACCACTTTGTATTGCGAACTAACCGAGAAGAAAAAATATAGCAAAACACACTTTACGCTATTCCAAGAAAGAACGTGAGCTTAACGAAAGACAGTTATGACATTTTACGAGTAAGAATACATTATTACGCATTGTTTGACGACAGTTCTGATGACATTTACTTCGCTGAAGACAATAATGGGGATTAAATATAACAATTAAACAGCGGAATGAAACAGACAAAGGAACTGCTGTCGTTTCCCACAGGATTACATGCTGATTCACGACATCACAACTCGTCGCGAAGGATTATCGCACTATTATCCCAGATATTTATGTTTTGGGTTGCCGCATCGACTGTTTCTTCTACAATATTGTTGCGGTTCAAAATTCAGAGCGAGAGAGGACTGAAAGACATTATCATGTATACAGTTTGTCTCAAAGGAGCTAACTCAAAACTCTGCTATTGTTCAACTTTCGGGAGTTGGCGGACATGCCTAAATACTATAGGTACGCATGGGTTTAAAAGTCCAGGGAATAAGGAACAAAACGCGTTTTTTTTATTCAAAATTAGCTTCATTCATCAACGTAATCTCCATCAAGAGCCACACAATCATTCCAACACCACTCTAATATTTCAATACCACTTTTGTAGAACGATTCATCTTTTTCCTCAAAATAGGCCTCAGTTTCAGCAATAACCCCTTCACTTGAGCGAAATTCCTTTCCGGTGAGTATTTTTTCGAGGTCCGTGAACAGCCAATAGTCACTGAGAGCCAAATCTGGCGAATACGGTGGACGTGGAAGCAATTCGAAGCCTAATTTAGGCAATTTTGCCATTGTTTTCTTTGATTTGTGACACGGTGCCTTGTCTTGATGAAACAAAGTTTTTTCTTTGCCATATGCGGTCGTTTCTTGCAATTTCGGCCTTCAAACGCTCTAATAACCCTATATAATACCCACTGTAGATAGTATTTCCCTTCTCACCACGCACATCCCAAAATACCGAGGACATAACTTTTCCAGCTGTATTTTCGGGCGCTTTGGACAAGGTTGACTAGTTGCTCTCCACTCAGATGACGATCGTTTCGATTCCGAAGTGAAGTGATGGATCCATGTTTCATCCATTGTCACATATCGACACAAAAAATTTCGATTTGATATGTTTAAACATGGCTAAACACTGCTTCAGAGTTATCAAGACGTTTTTGTTTTTGGTCAACAGCGAGCTCGCGCAACATCAACTTTGAACAAAGCTTTCTCGTAGTCAAATGCTCATGCAATATGAAGCCAACACGTTCTTCTGGTATCTTCACAATGTCAGCTAACTCACACATTTTCAGTTTTCGATCATTCGAAACGATTTCGGAGATTTTTTATATTTTCTGGTGTTACTGCCACATTTGGACGTCTACTGCGTTCTGCATCATCGGTTTCTCTACGACCACGTTTGAAGACAGCAAAGCAACGTTTAATGGGAAATGTTCTTCAATTTGGGTTATTACAACAAATACAAGTTTGAACAAAATAAAGTTGAGTTCAATTCATGAGTTTTTCAAATTCACTTTGAAAAGTATTCAAATTGATGTTTCAAATGTTGGGTTTTGATTTTTAAAGGGGTTTGTTTCTAATTCACATATTGGAAACAGCGCCTATATCAAGTTGAAATAATTTATACCTACCTAGATAGGTATTCTACTTTAAAAAAGGAAAATTATCTTTATAAATCAACAATTGAGGCAAAATATAAATTATAGTCCAATACAACCTCCACAAGCCACATAAACAACAGTTGTTTTGTTATTTATTTATATAGAGGAAGATAGGTTAGGTGCACAAAATGTCATACGTCACAGAATTTCTCTGAACTTAGAATATAAGTAAACAGAACAGCACGCCTCTGAAATATGTCATCTCTGTTTGTCTCAAACAGGTAACAGATTAATTGTCCTTTATTAGCTATAACCGATGTTGCCAAATGATGAAATAGAAACGAATCCCTTTAAATGTTGAATGCATCATTTCATTCCTATTTTTTAAGTACTAAAATAATTTTTTAAAGATAAAGGGTGAAATGATAAGTTTAAACTGTGTTGTTTTAGAGCTATTTTATGAAAACTACTTGATTTTCGTCAGGAGGAACATTCCCCATTGTTGTTTCTGATGGAGCGGAGTCCTTATAACACTCTTCAAGCCATTACTTTGCTTGAACGGTATTTTTTCGCATGGAGAAGGGTGTAAAATCAAAACACGAAATTGTTTTTCATCCATTGTTTTGAAAATAACAAAAGTAGTGTCACTCTTAGCACAATAGCTCGCAAGCTTATGAGTAAAATATCATGAAATTTCAACAGCTTTTTCATCCCATTTAGCATTTCCTCAGGCAGCGGAGTAATGAATCTCAAGTCCCTGTTCCATTTCAAAAATGCAATATTGTTGTATTACACAGGTATGTGTACACAGGTATGTGTACACTCTTCAGTGTATCACATACCTGCATAGCTCACCTGATTGAATTAGACATAACTGAGATATTCTCAATTTTCTCTGAAAGATTGTGCTTTAATGAGACACTTTATTACGAGAATGATAAGAATAATGTTTATGAAGCTCTCATACATCAAAATCATTCTTATACCGATGAAATGTGTTCGCAAATAACGGGAGTTTTGAGATAATCGATACATCGATACGTGTTAGGAATCACACGTAAAAAGGTAAGACCTCGCATAAGTTTCGACTTCTGAGGGTTGTCGTTCGTAGAAGTGCGGGAGTTGGTTAACTTATTTTAACTTATTTTTTTAAACATAAATCCAAGAATTAGAGAAAAAATGAAACTGTGAAATCATCAAAACCATTATTAGAAAAAAAACAATGCCTGTTGATAAGAACTACAAACTTGCAATAACAAGGAGAGTACAGTATTTTTTAAATCGCATTCATCGCCAATAATTGAGGGTGATTTGGAAATTTTAGACAGCTTCATTGTTCATCATTTTGCAATCATTTGTGTGGGTGTTTAGCTCTTTGTAAATTTTTCTGTACATCTCTGTTATCTCCCGTATGTATTTCCATTCGCAGTAGGAAAAATTATTGCATGTTTCGACTTGTACTCTAATCTACATTATGATATTGATTTCCTTCTATGAACTAATATATATTTTGGAATTTAAATCCTTTTATAGACCTAATCCTCTATTGATGTTGAGAAAAATAAGCAATAAATTTCAATCACTCATATAATCAATAATTTAAGGGGAATAATGGTACTTGGATTAAAAATAATAATTAGATTATTTTGTAGAGTTTATGTTGAAAATATACTTTTGGTTGTGATACACATCATGATAAATCCTAATCTGTTAGCATTGTATCTTATATCTGTATATTTTAATCAGTCATGTGATGGTAATCAATAAGTTGCTTTACAATTTCTACTTATTTTTGTTCGCTCCTGAGGACATATGCCAATATCTCCATACATTTCATCATCATAATAATCCCTAATACTGTTTTTCCACTGTGGACAATATAGAATAGGTAATGTTAATACTAAATTTGAAGTTATTTTTCAAATAAGCATCAAAATTCAAATACTCAGCAACCAGAACATACTTCGAGTTTTTCAAATATTTCGTTGCGAAGTTTCTTATGGAACTTTCAATGAGTTTATCTCAACAAGTACCACCATTACTTTGAATACTTCTCCAAGATATTGATTTCCTGAGTAAATATGCCATCCGCATATATTAAATAAAATTTCTTCGCAAACACAACACGCAACACATGATAAATTGACCTTTCATGAATATGTTTTTCATGAAAAACATATATGGAAACTGTGAATAAAACTAACTTCAACTGAAGTTTATTTTGTTTAAATGAATTTCAGTATCCTAATCATATATATCTTCGTTTTACGTCTTCTACAGATGTTGGAGGAGTTTGGTAGACAATCCATTTGATATACTCCCATAAAAGACCCATTTTGGTCAGGTCATATCCATTTTTAATTGAAATGATCGTTGAGGTATTCCTGTACCTCAGTTTTAAAATGTGCTGGTGCACCATCTTGTTGTAGCCACTTTCTAAGTCTTGTTCCATATGAAATGCCGTCCAATAAATTCGAAAACTCATGCCGAAGAAATCTCACATATTTTCTTCCAGTGAGATGCCCCTCCAAAAAATACGGACCGATAACGCTTTTTCCGAGAATTCCACACCAAACATTCAGTGACCAACGGTTTAGATGGTTCAGGCAACGAACAAAATGGAGGTTTTCCGTTGCATAATAATGCATGTTATGCCGATTCACAGTTCCTTTTTTATGAAAAGTCGCTTCATCAGAAAATTACACAAAATGGAAAAAATAATTTTCCTGGTTGTTCTTTTCTGAGCCACATCGGCAAAATTGAACACGTCTTTCAAAATCTTTTCCTCTTAACTCTTGAAACAATCGCATGTGGTAAGAATGAAATTTCTTGCTCGTATCATTCGAGACACGTTGTTTTGAAAAAATCCTAATTCCCTGCTCATGTCTCGGGTACTCACATGGAGATTTTCAACAAGGTGAACAGCAATTTCAAATGTACTTCATTTGTTACAGGACAGACACGTTCGAACTTCTCGTGATTGACATTACCAGTTCTTTCAAATCTTGTTTTTAGAGCCTGAAATGCCCTTCCAACTGGTTGTCTTTTTTCGGGGAACTTCTCTTTCTAAAACCTTGATGCGAAGAGGCAGTTTCCGTCACTTTCTCCCAAAGCATAGACCATTTGCACCATATCTTACAATCGGTCGGTACCCGGTCTGTTCGACTGGGTGCTTGGATCACTCACTCAAATCTACCGCCGTGTTGGTCGGTGGGTCAAGCCGCAGGCTGAACGATCGATTTTCACTTGCTATCGTGCAACCCGTGTTAGGAATCACACGTTAAAAGGTAAGACCTCGTTAGTCCTTAGCTAACAAGTATTCTTACAGATCACTGTCATTTGAATCATCACATACAGAGACTTGGACTGTCGGAAGACAGTGTGTGTCGCCTCTGTCTGGAAAATGATGAAACTGCAGAGCATATACTTTGTGCCTGCCCCGCTGGGGACCGAATCAGGTTCTTTGAGTTCGGCAGATATGTACTCTCACCATACAAACTAATCGGCTTCGTTAAGAAGCTGGGTTTATTTGCCCGAGTGTGAATAGATGTGAGCCACAATAAACCCTTATGGGTTACGATGGAGGGTCGAATAGACCCACTCAGTTTAGACCTACCTACCTACCTACCTACCTAGTCCTTAGCTCGCACAAGTTTCGCTTCTAAGGGTTGTTGTTCATAGAGGTGCGACAGCTGGTTAACAGAAAAACATATTTTAAACATAATTCATAATGAAAATGATTCAATCTACACGCGAAAGAAGCTTCAACGCATGGCGTTATTGACATGGATGACATGGATAACTGGGTTTTCAAAGAAACAAGCAGTATACATATTCTTTAAATTTTTTACGCATTTCTTACCATTGAAAAGGATAGTGTTTTCGGATCTGAAGTAGGTTCTGATGTTATACTTGGACCCAATCCTTTATCCTTTCCGACAATCCTCTGATGTAGGGAAGTACAAGTACTGGTTGTGATGGCTTCTCTTCCTTGTGGAGCTCTTGCTGTCTTCTAGCTAAAGCCTGTTCTAACATCACTTTGAAGTAACCATTCCGTTGAAGGTAAATTTTGATGGTTATTTTTAATTTTTCATTTCTTGTTAATAAGTTTTCAATTTCATCTCGTGTTAATAGTTCAGTTTTTGTATTTTTTGGTTGTTGCTTGTATTTTATTTCATTGTAATTTCTTTTTTTCCTGCTTAATATAATTGTTATTTTTCAGCTAACCTTTTTTAATTTTTTCACAGATTCTTTCAGGGATTTCAAATCAATTTATATCATATTAGACAATGTAGGCCCGAACTAATGAAATGTAGCACGAAACATTGTCAACCACCTTCAAACGTGCTAGCGATTAGTTTGAATATTCGAAAAACAAATTTGAGTAAGTAAACGTAAGAAAATACATTTTTTGTGGTTACAACAATTACTAAAATTTGATATAATTTGTAAAATATCAGTTTTTCGTATAGTATACCTTCCACAAAAAATGTAGTGAATTGTTGAATCAATTCTCACAAATGAAAAAATACAGAATGTTCCATTTAAAAAAGTTGAATTATGTCTGTTTGAAAATGAATGGAACTTGACCGGTTTTACCGAACACGCTATATATTGTTTCCGAAAGTTGACATCCCAGAAATGATCATAGTGAAGTTGACTAACTATTACTAAAAAAATCCACTCAATTGCTATAGACATGAGTTGAAAATGCCAGTCCATATGAATTGCCATGTTTCGCAAGGCATTCCACAAATTTCTGTCCGCCCTCACAGTTCTTATGTTTATTTGGTCCGATTTCCTTTGCACATACTTCCGACAGCTCTTTCAACTTTCCCATCTTTGTCAAATCCCCCTTCAGAGCAGGCGTGAAAGCGATCACCATTCCATTTTTGTCAAATTTGCCATCTTTCATTATGTTTGCGGTGTTGAATAAACATTCCATGAAACAGCGACCAGTTTTGGTTTTTGGAATTGTTTTGGCCTTGAGTGATTCGATATCTGCCAAAGTAGCTCCTGTATCAGCCTTACAGTTTCCGAGGCTTTTCTTGGGGGACAAAATTTGGGTTAACTGTTTTATACCGGTTCTGGCCCCCAATGAAGAAGAAAGCGCTAATACGATATAAACTGAAACAAAAAAGTTATTACATTCAGGGAATGGTAAAGTGGATTTTGTGTGAATCAGTAAAATAAATGCCGACTGAATAACTTTGCAGAAACTTCATAGAATTCAGCCGATTGCAAGGGACAGAAATGTAACTGTTTTGGTAGTGGAAGAGAGAAAATGTAGAAAATGAGATCGAGCCGTTTTTTGGTAGGAAGTACAAAGTACAGAATTGTGATGAAAATTGATATTCAGAGGACACAATTTCACTGGAATTCTTATGGCATATAAGTTTGAGTTTTGAGACATTTACTGGAGTTACAATAGTCTTGTGTCAAAATTATATACAAATCAAACTCTACTCACCCCAATATATGAAAACTATCATGTTCTCTGAATGGTGAATGAATACTAATGTATCAGGCAGTTGAAAACCTTTTTTTTTATCGCCAGCATCGCCGAATAATTGCTGGAGTAATTTCCTGCTGGTCATTTATATTCAAGGCAAATCTAGATTGTATTTATCATTTTGTCCAACTCGATTTTATCATAATCGCGTTATATCTAAATAAGTGCATTACAGTTGATTCGAAGGTCGTTACTGTTCCAAAATAAACTGCCGGATGTCCAAGGATTTCATTACATTGATTCCTTAACCTGAATAATTTATGTTAGCGAGTTTTGCTCCTAATCAGAATTGGTACTAATGCAATACTATATGTACTTATTGATGTATCTAGTATTACACGATAATTGATAATGTTAACAGCGAAAGAAAGTATACGGGATGGAATGAGTACAAGACGGGACGGGACGGGAAGGATTGGGATAGGTTGGGATGGGACGGAATGGACGGGACGGGACAGAAAGGGACGGCACGGGACGTAACCGGACGAGATGGAGAGAGAGGAGACGAGACGTAACCGAACGGGATGGAAAGGGAGGAGATGGGATGGAAAGAGACGGGACGGGATGTAACCGAACGTGATAGAACGGGACAAGATGGAAGGAGACGGGACGAAAGGGGACAATACGGGACGGAAGGAGACAAGACGGGATAGGATGGGGCAAGACAGGACCAGACGTGATGAATTGGGACGGGAAGTAACCGGGCGGGACGTAACCGGACGGGAAGGGACGGGATGGGTCGAGATGGAACGGAAATAAAGGAACGGGACGGCACGGAAAGCGACCGGTCGATATGAAGAGGGAGGACACGGGATGTAACCGAATGGCATGGAAAGAGACGAGACGGGATGTACCCGAACGTGATGGAACGGAACAGGATGTAACTGGACGTGATGAAACGGGACGAGATGGAAAGAGACGGGACGGAAGGTTACAAGACAGGACGGGATGGGGCAAGACGTGGCGATACGGAGCAGTACGTGAATGGACGTGTTGGAAAGGGACGAAACGGGACAGGATGCGACGGAACGGGATGTAAACGAAGGGAACGTAACAGGACATGACGTAAGCGATCGGGGTGGAGAGGGGGGAGACGGGACGTAACTGGACGGGATGGAAAGAGAGGAGACCAGATGGAACGAAACGGGACAGGATGTGACCGGACGGGATGGAACTGGACGTGTTGATACGTAACAGGACAGGATGAACGGGGTGGAACAGGATGAGACGGTACGAGATGAGACGGAATGGAATGAGACAGAACGGGACGTGATCAAATCGGATGGAACGGGACTAGGCAAAAAGGAACGGAATGGGACGAAACAGGAAGGAACGCTACGTGACAGAAAGGGACGGCACGGGACGGGATGGAAAGGATCGGAATGGATTGAAACACGAAGAGGCGGGACGGGACAGGGCGGGATGGAATGGGACGGAAAGGAATGAGACAGGACGTGGAATGAGAAGATACGGAACTGAAAGAAACGAAGTGGGAAGGGTTGCTTTAGGAATGGAATAGGATTGCAGGAAAGGTACTGGTCGATGTAGTCCGGATACGGTATGGGACGAGGTGGAACGACAAGGGATGGAATGGAACGGAAAAGCTGAAAAGAACAAAGACTATTGAGGATCACGAAAAAGGTATGGCAAATTCGCAAGAAAGTTCGTTCCGCAAATATGCAGGCATAGGACAGAATAATCGAGAGATTAGTTCAGGAAGTGGTTCGAAATAAGTACCGAAGTTGTCAACATCATTGAATAGTGAATAATTGTAAAGTAGTTTAGTATTCTGAGTTTTGATTTTAATAATTGTTCAAAATTGCTACTCATGACAACTCAACGTACTGACATATTGTAAACTCGATATTATCTTTCAATACAAGGCAAAACGCGCCTCGAAAATGATTCAAGCTGAAAACTAATGAAAAGACATGAATCATTTCTCTAAGATGAAGTATAAAAGCCAGTCTCTACTTCTTTTTTCTACAGATATTTGAATCTATTGCAACTCACGCACCTTCCAATTGCGAACCTAGATGGAAAATAATGTTGATGTTCTGTAGTGACAATCGTGAAATAACACAGATGCTCTGGGATTGTTCATAAGTGTACAATTTTTACTACAAGTATATTGATGAATTGATAATATTCACTTTATTAGTGGATTTACGTTAGACGGAACCTTTTGTTATATTCTTGTATATATTTCTCACAGTAGAATTGCCACACAGAGTGGTAAGTAATATTCATATAAACACTTTTCAGAGTATGGAAGTATATAATATGCAAACTGAATCATTTGAAAGGTGGGTAAAGCGTTTGTCGTCGTGTTGGTTGAATGAAAATCAAATCATTCATTATTTCATATTCATTCGGGCTTATTTGAGAGATGAAATATCTGTTCTGATGCGAACTCTATAGAAAATATTAGGAAAATGTGTAGGGCTGCCAAAAGTATATAGTTGTCAAATGATGATTAATATCTCTTGAAAAATTAGTTTTCATTTAAAATATACCACCTGCTTAAGCAATTTTATTCGAAGTTCGGTAAAATAATTCAAAACTTCTCTTTCACAAGATAAATTCTTGATAACAATCGATGATTAGCTTCTAATAGAGTAAATGCACACTCTAGGCTGCCTATATGTTATCAAATGTATGAATGATTTTCAATTTTATCAACATGATATAGTCTCAATTCCGAAAACATTAACAACTACATGAAATTTGTAATGTGAGGGAATTTTAGGTAAAGTAAATCCAAGGTACTCAGCAGCTAGGCGATATCGTTCAGCTGATAGCTTGTGAATATCAGCCATTCTATTTTTAATAATAAATCGTGTACGCTAAATAATAATTTTGAGCATCACATTTTGAAACCATTTCAATTAAATACTCTAAAAAAATGTAATGAAAAATGAATATCTTGTGTAATGTTTAAAAAAATCTGTTTTTCCGTTAACCAGCTGTATCAATGAAGATTGGTTACATTCAATAACGTTTGAATTGAATGAAATATTTTTAGAAAACGGACCTGGGAAATCGAAAAATTAACTAAATAAATATTTCGTCTCCGAAAGAAAATCACATTTATGGAATGTTTAATTGCAGGCAGTTCCTAATGAAATATCGACTCGACTGCAGGAAAAGTCCAAATGAAATGTGTATCATTGGCGAGCATGAGATACACAACGTGGAAATATTAACCCCACAAGCACACAATGTACTACCCTAATCTGACCTCGAGTAATATTCAAGACCCTTATCTCTTCCCACATCATGTATGCAATAAACACGCGATGTGTTTACACTAACCCTTTATGATATTATGCAATTCATTTGGAAAATGGAAAGTGCACTTCAATTCCACTAATGCGTGGATAATCTGTAATTGATTGCAAATCACTAGCTAATCTATATTGGAATGTGTTCGAATGGGATGGGCCGTGAAAGACCAATTATTATAGAAAAAAAAACATTTTTGATAATAACATCGGAATTCGAGCATAAAATGGATGAATATTTCATGACTGGTAGTATTCATATCAATTTTCTTTCAACATGAAACTTCGCGTTCATTTATAGAAATGTTGTGCAATAATAACCACCCTTGTAGACCAACCCTGTTGGGAAAAGCCTGTCCTAACACAACCATGCCTATCGAGGTTGATAAGAATGCGGTTCAAAAGACTGAACGGCGGGTTCACAAGATGGAGGTAAAGATCACGTCGGCGAGACAACACGCGTCTCGTTTCCAGTGTGTGATGGATTACAGGGCAGCCAAAAGGTCTTTCACGACCGCAGCGCGGCGAATAGGCGCCAAACTACTACGTATCCATCACACTTTGAGTATAGGCATGCTGCTGACCACCAAACAGCACTGCCTTGATAGGACACGAATACTAGTGGCCGCCAAGAGGTCACTAGTGAAGCAAGCGGGAAGTATTGCGGAAAACCTTGAGTTCCGCTTATATCGAGAGCCTCCACGTGTTGTGAATAATCCGCCGACCGCTTATCAGGTGGAATCCTTCTAGAAGGACATCTATGAACACCCGCAGCCACTCAACTCAGACACTCAAGCCCTAGTACAGTGCGAAGCTTTCAGCAGAGAGCTCCAACAGCCTGATCTCAATGAACTGCGCAACTCGATAACCCCGGATGGCATTCGAAGAGTCCTTGTTGGTTCCAAGAACTTTACTGCTCCAGGCCCAGATGAACTGGAAGTCCCCTTCTATTCTGCATCTCACTATTGCCATTATCCGTTATTTCAGGGTATAACTATGGCACTCTTGGAAACTGGTGGAACGAGATCACCATTTGTTTTATATGGATGACCTTAAACTTTATGCCTCTGGAAAAATGGATCACCATCAATCCTTAAGGGTGGTGGAAGAATACACGCATGCTATCGGTATGAAATTCGGGATAGACAAATGTGCAATGATCCATCCCAAAAGAGGACGATGCGCTCTCCGAGACAAATATTAGCACGAACGTTGACAAACTTGGTCATCGTAACTGTCGGGGAAGAACGGGGAACAACAAATATGCTTGCCGTTCCAATCTTACTCTACTCGTTTGGAGAAGGGAAATGGACTCAGGAGGAGTTGTATCAACTCGACTTAAAGACCCGAAAAATGATACAGCTTCATTTGAGTTTGCATACCAAATCGTCAGTTCCACGGTTTTACTTCTCCCGACAATAGTGAGGCCGTGGTCTTTTGAATTTGAAGTGTCTGCATAACAGAATGGTACTGGATGGAGCCTGAAGGAGTTTGGATCCCATTCTCTGCATTGTCCGGTACCATGAGAAAGTAAGAATTGAAGCATCTCTCTTCAGAGCAGCTTCTTGTGTAGCTAGTGAACTCGGTTTGGTTTTCGATACTGAACGAGGTGATCACAACTCTGTCACCGAGTTGGAACCCGTTCAGTAATAGACCCACATAAAATCCTCTGAGATCACTTCACTTCTGGGGAAACCAATGCATCAGGTCTTCTTCAAAAACATTGAAGACCTGGGCTCATAAAATCGCCTGACCTTCGCTTTCTCCAGGTCAAGTGGGCTAAAGTCGAAAACTGAAGGGTTCACCATGACCTGCCAGGATTGTGTCTTTAACACCTTAGTCTACCGCAGTCGCGTGATGAGTATACAGGTTCCTGATACAAGGTGCAGGGCCTACCTCGATGCGTCCAAGGTCCTGATAACTTGCGGTCAGTATATCCAGCGTATGCGGTTTCAGCCTATATTCATCGACATAACGCGGCCCTAAGAATGCATCATTACCACCCACGGCACGATGGTATTGGTAACGGTATTGACGAGACACCGGTGTTGCCCTACGCTTCGGGGGATATTGAATCCGTTGTGGAAAGCTAGAAGTGCCGAATTTATTGAAATTATTCATTCCCATCCTCAGGCTCACACAAACTGATAAGCCTGATGTAGTCATTCTGGACCAACAGAGCAAGATATTTCTCCGTGAAGTTTTCAGCTCCTGGCGAGACGAATAAAGTCCGAAAATAGAACGAAAAAAAGGATACAATTTCGAGATTTTCTCTTCGAGTTCCGCAGACTTCGTTCAGACTACTCTGTCAAGATTGTTGTTCTGATTATTGGAGTCCTTGATGGAATGCTGCCCTCTTTACTCTCGAATCTCAAGATCATGCTGGCTTGCCGCTCTAAGGTAGAAATCTTAACAAGACAACTGTAGAAGGCTGTCATTCTTGCCTCACTGGTCATGCTTAGGGCACCCAATGATCACTTACCCCATGGTGTGGGGAGTGGTCATTTGTTGATGATGCTGGCGCGCCCTGCTGAATGTATCGGGGCTTCGAGGAATCAGGCCCGACCAGCGCAACAAATAATATTAAAAATAATTCATTTATTTACATCAAAGAGAGGATTTATATAACCAGAAGTATTTGCAAATGAACAAAATTAGTTACATCGGTTTCACATTCATTGGTTCATATAGTTGTATACGATACAGAACGGTGTCAATTGAGGTTAACATCATCACTCATGTTCACTTTTTGGTGATGCAAATGTAACTATTGAAACGTTCACGTGCAAATAATTCATTATGCGCTTAAACATTTCTGTTCCTGTAATACAATAATTTCATTATGCCCTCTTTTCGAATGATCATTACAACATAATGGACGTTCATCACCGTAATAATTTTATCAGATCGAATGATGATAATAATCCCAATCTCGACACCAAACAAAATTTGTTTTTGATGTAATGGATGGAGAATCTAATCTATGAAAAAATTGAATTATTTTCAAAAAAATTAAGGTGTACATATTACTGAAATAAAAATTGAATTATTGAGTTTTTCATATCAGGTTTTCCTTGTTTCACACGCCCTCTGCTAGGTGACTCCCATAGAATAGTTGGTGAACAAACCTGTCCAGAGAACAGTAGAGTCGAGTTCGAATTTTGGTCGGGTAACATTTTCTAAGGTTAGTTTTTTTTAAATCCACTCTTCGAGTCATTGTTCACTGTGGTTCTGGCGTTGAATCTGGTTACTAGTACGCCTTGGCCAAAGACGAAACGGACTGGTTTAAGTTGGAGGATAGTCATGTCACTAAGTGTTCTGGCGATGTATTGAATATTTTGGAGCCCCTGGAGACACCCTACCTTTTGTTTTATGAGAGAGAGGACATTGGTAGATCAAGATCTTCAGATGATGTGGTGCTGCAGGTTTTTTCGGGTTTTCCTGCAGGTGAAAAAGCGAATGTACCACTGAAATCAATGAAATCGCCCCGGAGCGCCAATTAATTTTTGTTTTTGTTTTATAATTTCATGATTTGTATTTTGGAAGTGTTATCATTCTATATAGTAATTTGGTTTTACTCTTCCATATTCATATTACAGATGATAAAACTTCCCTTTTGTATACAGATTCGGTTTGATTCTTTCAATGAAATTTATGTTATGAAAAGAAAAACTTTAAGTATTTTTCATGTATTTCATACGTTTGATTTAATTTTTCTTTTTTAAGAGCATGTAATGAAAGATTGTTTTCAAAATATGTTTTTGCCCTACAAAATATAATATATGAGGAGTATTGATATAAAAACTTCACTTTCATGAAAAGCAATGAAACTTCTGGTGAACTTCGAAGTTTCGAGCAAGGACTTCATAAAACAAAGCACTCATTTCTTTCTAAAAGATAGAACGGAGACCACTGGCGTATAATGAATTCAAAGTGACCCTGCTCCTAAACAATAGAACTGTTACACTCTCCTCGACGCGAGTTTCATCAATAGCCAATCGGATCAGAAGTGATACTGAAAAAATAACGCTGGAAAGTTGAACTTTTCAACTTGTCCGAGTATCATTCTCAATTTCAGCCATATAAACAAACATTTTTGAAAATTCTACAGGTGAGAAAGTCACACACACTGTGTTCCGACAGTCCGAGTCTCTGCATATGATATTTCAAATGACAGTGACCTATGAGAAGGCCTGTTAGACATTGAAGTGCATCATTACTGTAGTGCAACAACTGTTTGGTATCAAGCTCAGAAGGATGAATGAACGCCTTGAAGTGAGCCAGTCCTGGAAGATTCTGCCAGAAGTCAATACATCTTCTTTCCATCCAGGGGTTCAAAATTTGTTTGGCAAAGCCTGAAGTGATGCCAATGACAGGTTCTGGTCTGATGAAGCTGGTTGCAGCACTCTCCTTTGCAAGGGAGTCAGCAGCTTCGTTGCCTTCCAGGCCAGTATGGTCAGGAATCCAGTAATTCAGGTGACTGGTACCGGCTGCTGCTGACGCATTTTCGGTACATCCGATTGATGTTCCCACAACAGGACAGAAAGTCATAGTGAATCAAACCAGCCGCTGACCACCATACAGTAACCATGTTTTTTTTTTGGTGAGTTTTCGTCTTTGGGAAGTATTTGGGTGGCTCATTGGCCTCCAAACATTATCCTGAACGTTTCCTGGTGTCGTAGAAGATCACACACACACAAAAGGAAAGAAGAACAGACCATGAAACTTGATCACTTCTGACTTCTGTCAATCATTCAAATCGTGGAGCACCCACTTTTTGAGCTTTTTGACCTTTCCAATACGTATTAAATCATCAAAAACCGAATGGTAGCTGAGGTCCAGTTCTTCCGCCATCCCACGCCATGTTTGTGATTGGTCAGTCTCCACCTGGGTCTTCAAATCTTCGTCCAGGGCTGTTTTGGCATCGCTTTTGTTCAATTTGAATTCGTACAGAAAAATTGGTTGAAAATCGCTCAACGACATTATATAATAATGAGCTGTTTAGCGGGATGTGAAGCTAAAAAATTGTATAACACCTTGAAATCGACAAAACTTTTGAAACAACGTAATATTGATTTCCTTTACAAGCCATTATTGCTGCGATCAACGTCAAATACTAGAATAATGTCTCAATTCCTTTCCCAATTACAGTAATACCAACTCCCTTTTATTTATTCGTGATTATTAATCGTTTTTAAATTGATTTACTGCCGTTACACATTCACTCCAGTAATTAAATGACCCTTTTATAACTTTCTATTTGAGAACAGTTACGTTTTATGATATTCCTATCAGAAAATAAATAAAACTTTGTTGTACTGTTTTGTGATCGATTGTGTCAACCTAATATACAGAGGTTAGATTAATTTATATTGAAGGTAGGTATATTGTGCAATAAAAGTAAAGCCTAGAGAAATGTCACTGTTATAATTTTATCACAGACTGTGGGATGCTTTTCTGAATTAAGTAGTTTGGATAATTTATAGCTTGCAAAAAATCTATAGATAGTGGTAAACGCTTCGATAAATCAAGCAATCGATAATGAATACGTGCAACCATTCAAAAATTTTCCAAGTCTATGAACACATATTGCTGGTGTTTGTAACGAATCTAAGAAAAGAAATAGCACCATGAGCAAGTATTCAATTTCAATTAGGCTTGTGGTTGATTCTTCAAAAACGGGAGAGGGAGTCTTACTCAACAGACAATCCGCTCAAGGGCAGACTATAAAGTTACTACGCAATATAAAGCTCTCGAGAGTTAGTAGCCTATCCTGCTTACAAATTTTGTAAAATGTTACTATTTCTTTCTACAGTGCGTAGAAATTTATGTTTCGACTAGTGATTACCTTACGAGGAGTGTCCCTCAAAGCACTGTGCTGAGGTCACTTATATAAAATGTACCTATCTTTGCAACACTTGAAATACTTGTGATGCACTGTTTGAAACCTTTGATGTAGTAAGAAATTACTGGAGTTTTATCCCAAGAAGATCAACACTTTTAGTTTTGATCTTCCTCTTGAAGATGATCACTTGATGATCGAAACACGTGTCGAGGTGTTAAAATAACGGTTTAATGTTGGGAAAAAACTCTAGTAAACACTTGAAATTCAGTTACTTACAAATTAGGAAATATTAGACTCCATATTCAGATAAATTATATGGGCATGATGATTCAGGTATTATTTCAAACCAATCTTTCCTATGAAATAATTTTCTGGGATGCTGCAAACCCGATTTGTTTGAAACCATTGAAACAGATTCAAAACAATCCCTAGGAAATATATCAACAGAAGGGACCTCAAACAGATTGATCACAATTACTCGAGTAAAAACAAATACTATTGTGTAACAAATTCTCACAAAAATACTCTCCAAGGAGCCTATATCTATTCAGCTGCTTGACTGATTTTATTCGAAATCAAACACTCTCTCAGTTATTATTTTTTCAATATATATTAGAAAAAGTTATCATGTATATGCGTTCAGCCTATTCGCAAAAAGGGCAAGAAAAATCTTTCAAATAACTATTGACCACTTGTTTTGCTATCAATGATATCTAAAATCATGGAAAAAGCCGTGAACCACCATATCCTCAAATACTTGGAAGACTTTAACATCTTGAGCGATCATCAATATGGCTTTCGGAAATAAAGATCAACAGGCAACCTTCTATTGTATATTCCATATTTCTATATTTGGAATAACGTAATTTCGAAACATGGAGAGTCAAGAGCTATTGCGATTAATATTTCTAAGGCCTTTGAGCGTGTGTGACATGAGGGTTTGCTGGCCGAACTTTGATGCCATGGTTTGTCAGCTCATTTTTGTGTATGGCTCTCCAGCTTCCTAAAAGAACATCCGCTGCAAGTGGCTGTCGATGAATATTTCTCGAATACTTTTATCATAAACGCTGGTGTTTCCAAGGGATCTATATTGTCTCCAACCCTCTTTTAATTGTATATCAACGACTTATTGAAAAAAGCAAGAATCCAATATATTGCTTTGCTGACGACAGCACACTTGTCTCGTCATTCCATTTGGATTCCAGGACATCTTCACCGGCAGCAGGAGGTTGCATATCTTAATGAGCATCTGAAAGTGATTACGAATCGGGAAGAAACTTACCAAGTTCAATTCAATGCCACGAAAACCCAGGCATCGGTTTCCTGATGAGCAATAACATCATGTTACTGTAAAGTACATACATTATTCAATCCAGTTTCACTTTGGAACAAATATATTCACAGAAATAACTAATATAATCCTTATTTTGGTTCACTCGGGGAACAGAAACATGTGCACTGTCATTAATGACCACTTCCCGCGTTTACTAAACCCTTACCCATGCCAACTGAACGCGATGAAGCCAATGCGTAGGTATGTTTCAAACTTGCAACAACATGACTGAAGCAAATTCAAATCCAAGATAGAGTGGATGTAAACATTGACATGCCCTACGCACGTGATATTGAAAATCCCAAGAATTGGCCAGGGTCGTATTCAGAACCAACATCTTGTTGATCGCAAATGCTATATCATACTTAGGAAATCTTTTTTATAATAACGAGTGAAATGCACAAGTTTTGCAGGTTAAAAATAAAGATCAACAGGCAACCGTCTATCGTATATTTCACATTTCTACATTTGGAATAACGTAATATTGAAACATGGAGAGTCAAGAGCTATTGCGGTTAATATTTCTAAGGCCTTTGACCGTGTGTGACATGAGGCTTTGCTAGTCAAACTTTGATGCTATGGTTTGTCAGCTCATTTTTGTGTATGACTCTCCAGCTTCCTGAAAGAACATCCGCTGCAAGTGGCTGTCGATGAATATTTCTTGAATACTTTTATCATAAACGCTGGTGTTTCCCAGGGATCTATATTCTCTCCAACCCTCTTTCAATTGTATATCAACGACTTATTGAAAAAAGCAAGAATCCAATATATTGCTTTGCTGACGACAGCACACTCGTTTCGTCATTCCATTTGGATTCCAGGACATCTTTACCGGCAGCAGGAGGTTGCATATCTTAATGAGCATCTGAAAGTGATTTCGAATCGGGATGAAACTAACCAAGTTCAATTCAATGCCACGAAAACCCAGGCATCGGTTTTTTGGTTTTTTCCAAGAAGATAAATGTTTCCGAACCGGATATTATAATGCCAGGACAGGCAATTCCGCTTTCTGCTTCGACAAGTTTGTTGGGGGTTGAAATGGACACCAATAAGTCTTGGCACAATCTTGTCGCTGGGATTGCAAAGGCTGCTTCTCAAAAGCTTGGAACACTGTTTCGAACCAAAAAAATGTACACACCTGAGCAACTTTTGATTCTTTACTAAGCTCAGATCAGATCTTCTTTGGAATATGGTTCTCATGTATGGAGCTCTGCCCCTAAGCATACCCTGAAGCTGCTGGATTCCATCCAGAAAAGAGCAATCTGCCTGATTGAAGACGCGAACATCACTTGCAACATTGATAGTCTGGAACATCGAAGAAACGTTGAAGAATTGTCTCTCTTCTATAGATACTTTCACGGGAGGTGTGGAACTTGGCACATCTGATTCCACCAAGAGCGGTACATATCAGAAATACGCGATGGAATGTGGCTGCTCATCGTTTTGCGGTTCAACTCAGTACACCTCAAAGTTCACTGTTCAAAAACTCTTTCTTTTGGAGAATTGTGTTTATGTGAATGTACAAATTCGGGAGTCAAGCTCTATTCACATGGATAAAAAAGTTGAAAATGCAGTTTAGATAACTCATAAATGAATAATCGGCAACCTGTCAAACAGGTAGCTAGAACGTCTGATGTATCATCTACCAGTGTTTTTCGCGGATCTCGATAGCCAATTCAATCCAAAGTAGTTATTTCGTATGGATTTTCTCTTTCGGATTGTATTCGAAAGGGAATTTTGTTCAAAACCAAAAAGGTTTTTCCTTGAATCTGAGCTCTCTGAAAATGTCCCCTTCTCGATGAATTGTGTATTATTTTCACCGGACTAATGAACGTGAAAAACAACAACTGATATCGAGTGGATTTCGAACGAAGTTTCCGTGAATATGTGTAACCTACAGGGAGTAACAAGTTGTCATTTGAGCCACACCAATGTGTCCAAGTGACCGGCATTCTATCTAATTACGTTGAAATTTCCAATGAAAATCTTGTCACGGAAATGAAATAAAACAATATATTTCACTTCCAAATGGCAGTGTTAATTTGAAAGTGTCTTTTCCCAAAGAGGGGGTGCCTCCTGCCGCCTCCTGAGGATTGCATGGGAATACGACCCTTTCGTTATTACATCTATACGATTTGATCTTTCACTGAATTAATTAGGTCTATTAGTGAAGTTTCATAATTGAGTGGTAGAGAGTCATGGATATCTTTCGTCAACTGAATTTTGAAAAAAAAAATGAGGAATTGCTGCTGTGCTAGCTCAAAATTAGGATTCTTTGTTCAAAAAATACTTAAATACCTAGTGGTCTTCAAAAATTGAAAATCCAGTGATCACTAGATGAAATTGAATAGAAAACTCGACTAGAATAGGGTAAAATGGAGTAATAAGTGAGGAACAAGACAAATCTTATGATGAGTTCGATATTTCCATTTATTTCGTTCTGTTGAAGCCATGTGACGGTTTCACATTGATACCGGTGATACAGACCTGCATGGTGCTATATTTTACCTTTTAAAATCATCAATACCGTCAGTTTGTTCACTTCTATCAGTCTGAAAAACTCTCGTTTAATCAGTGTCGGATTGAAAGAAAATAATGGAATAGGGCACTATTCTGCTGAAAATATAGGAAATCTTTTCGGAAAACTGAATTCGTCATGGTCGATAGTCCCTTCATGCATGTTAGGGTACAGATCGCCTGTCAAGTTATATTCAAAAAATAAGGAAGTATTGATGGCATTTTGAATTAAAGTGAGAACCACACATGACAATCTCAGTGAAAAGTGGAATGAAGCTTTCGAAAAATGCTGACAATCACCATACTGGTTGTAGTCGCAACAACTTTAGTCAGTCTTCTTTCCACTTTCTAGAGAACAACCACGATTCCATATTACATATTACAATCAAATTTCCTTTCATACGACCAGCAAAAAGTCAGACACTCATCATTAGCAAACTTGTTTTCAAAGAACCCCAAGAATTAAATCATTTGAAATTCACCTGTTTTGCCTAGAAGTAATTTTGCATGGTTTTTCTTTCAAGAACAGGTAGATTTTTTCAAAGTAAATCTGTTTCCCCAGAACTAGTCATTTATGAGAAAGGAAGGATTTAGTTTTCAACTTCAATTTGCCGGGTTTTGAAATCAAGCAATACAGAAATTACATCTACAGACTTCAGACCTATTGCCATTCTGTGTAACTTTGGTAAGTTATTCGAAATTATATCATATGATGTAATCTATTACTCAGTGAGGAACACAATCTCACCTTTTCAGCATGACTTCATGACCAGAAGATCCACTGTTACTAATTTAACCTGCGGGAGTTCCTCAGGACTCGATTTTGGCACCTCTACTTTTCGTGTTATTTGTTAATGACGTTTCTCGGCATATCGAAAATTCTCAATTTCTCCTATATGCCGATGATCTCAAGCTTTTTAGAAGAACCGAAAGCGAAAAAGATTCTGATATGCTTCAAAATGATCTCAATAATCTATCTACTCATTTTTCAGTGTCTGACCTATCTTTCAACGAAGCTATCAAGGATCATTTCATTAATTACACTAATTTACAGAGAATCAATGAGATGAAAGACCCCGAGACCATTTTTACTGGTGTGTACAGCTTCTTTCGGCACATTGAATACTTAGTATCTGAATGTTATAGAAAACTTAGCTTTAATCCAAATACCTTTTTATATTCTGATACTATAGAGAAAGTCCAGAAACGATTATTAAGAACACTCTTTTTCAGAAAACACAACGTCTGGCCTTTATTTATATCGTATTCTAGCCAATTACAAGAATTTGATATGCAAAAATTGAAAGACCGCCGTGAGTCTTCGGAAGTGATTTTTGTTTTCAACATTTTCAGAAAACTGAAAGTACCTAAAATTCTCTATACTATTAATTTTATTGTACCTGACGTAAGACTGAGAAAAAGAGACAATCTATTTCGTGTCTCAAACAATCTTTCTCCCCTTCAACAATGTCTCGAAACCATTAACAAAATGGTCAGGAACTGTGAACTAGATATATTTAGTATTACAGAGGGACAACTCCTTCGAATGCTCAAATGTATCGGAATTTTTCACGGTCATTTTATCATTTATTGTTTTATATTGTTATATTTTATATCGATTTTAACTGCATCAATGGTACTCAATGAATACGATATACAAGGAACTTAAAAAAAATTTTGCATCATGTAAGTGAAAACCATTCTGTTTGTTGTTCAGTATAAATAAATTTATATTCTATTACTCAGGTAATATCGGAGACCCTTAACTCTCAAAATCAAGTATTCATTTACACTGATATCCAAAAGGCTTATGACACCATTGATCATTACTTACAACTAACTAAATTAGAAGCAGTGGGTTTCTCTAAATGACTAATCGATCTAATGAAATCTTATTTACACAGAAGAACCCAGTTTGTAGAATATAGAGGGTACACGTCTGATCGCTATGTAGCTTGCTCGGGAGTCCCACAAGGCTCCAATCTAGGTCCACTTCTATTTATAATATTCATCAACGATCTATCACTTGAACTCAGTGCCACCCATCTTCTATTCGCTGACGTTTTAAAAATATACAGTCCAGTTACCTGTATTCAAGACTGTTCCTTACTAAAAAATAATTTAACATCATTGGAGCACTGGTATATCAGAAATAATATCAAACTCAACATCAACAAATGCAAAATCCTAACAACAATATCTAATTGCACACTGCTACAAAATAAGTAACATTGTTTTTGAAAGATGCTTCAGCTTCAAAGATTTGGCTGTAATATTTGGCAGCAGACTCACGTTTGGTGAACATATTAACAAAATTGTAATGAATTTAATGAAATTACTCGGTTACTGTGTTAAAATATGCCACAGTCATTTGGTGACCTTTATATAAAAGCGCAATAGACTGTATTGAATCTGTTCAAAGGAAATGTTTCAAACATATAATCTTCAAATGTTATGGTTATTACCCTGAAAAGGATATGCCCATATAGACCTTCTGAATACTTTTCACGTTCAATCTCTGCAAGAAAGACGAGATTGCTTGGCAATTACCACTCTCCATAAATTATTGAACGGCATAATAGACTGTCCCTATTTGTTGAGTAAGATCAATTTTCATGTACCAATATTTGTTTCCCGCCATGAAATTACGTTTTACAATTCAGTTCCTTGCACCAATGTACTACTCAAGTCACCAATTTATTCAATGTATAACCCTGTATAACTCGCTATTTTGGTGGCTGCGGTTTAAGAACAACCGAAGCGACTTCAAATCAGCAAGCATCGCATGGAAACGAGTCACTCGTGTGATTCCAAGGCAGTGTGTTCTTAATTAAAAGCTGAGCTATGTTTCATTCGAGCCCAGTGAACATCACTTGTCCTATTGGCGAAAGGGTGAGTTAGCGCTTGCCCAAATTAAGAGCTATTCTCTTGTATTCCACCGAAGTGGACATAAATAAAGGATCTTTAACGCTATACGGTAAATGTGATAGTTAAACGAGGTTGAAGAAGATTTTATGCCGGACTGACTGTAAAAATGAAAGATAATCACAGGTTGAATGAATATCGGGGTCATTTTAACTTCACTTCACATAGTCGGAAAGGGATAATTCAGAAGTTGATAGTTCATTTTTTATTCCTTTAATTTTATTGGGTTATAAACACTTTCGTTTATAAATCTTAAGAAATGAACTTTAAAAGTTCAAGCCAGTCTCGGATATACCTACACAGTAGGTTGAATGAACTGACGCCTATCAGAAAACAACTGCTCCCCTGGCTAATACCACGAAGGACGTTGGATTATATCCGATAGGCGTCACTGCAGGAATCTTCAGAGAAAATTTCCTGCATATGCAATTGGCAATACAACTGAAAGAGTCGACCTTCAATTTTGGAACGCGCACACTTGCAGACCGGTTTCGGGCTCATTAGTCACTCGTCAGTGCAAGATAGTGACCATCATCGACCTAAAGTCAATGATATTCCATAATTGAAAATCCCCCCCATGCCCCCTCCCGGGTTGTGTGCCCAGGTCGCAAGCTCCCTCCTTACGGAATCAAGTATTCATATCAATTTTCTTTCAACATGAAACTTCGCGTTCATTTGTAGAAACGTTGTGCAATAATAACCACCCTTGTAGACCAACCCTGTTGGGAAAAGCCTGTCCTAACATAACCATGCCTATCAAGGTTGATGAGAATGCGGTTCAGAAGAGTGAACGGCGTGTACACAAGATGGAGGCAAAGATCACGTCGGCGAGACAACACGCGTCTCGTATCCAGTGTGTGATGAATTACAGGGCAGCCAAAAGGTCTTTCACGACCGCAGCGCGGCGAATAGCCGCCAAAATACTACGTATCCTTCTAGAAGGACATCTATGAACACCCGCAGCCACTCAACTCAGACACTCAAGCCCTACCGCAGCGCGAAGCTTTCAGCAGAGAGCTCCAACAGCCTGATCTCAATGAACTGCGCAACTCGATAACCCCGGATGGCATTCGAAGAGTCCTTGTAGGTTCCAAGAACTTTACTGCTCCAGGCCCAGATGAACTGGAAGTCCCCTTCTATTCTGCATCTCACTATTGCCATTATCCGTTGCACTCAGAAATATTTCAGGGTATAACTATGGCACTCTTGGAAACTGGTGGAACGAGATCAACATTTGTATTTTATGGATGACCTTTAACTTTATGCCTCTGGAAAAAAGGATCACCATCAATCCTTACCTTGTTTTATGCCAGATGATACGGGGAGAAATTCATCTGAAAGATGAGGGCGAAGAAGGTTATGAGAGTTAGATTTGTTTCGACTAATATTCCGTTCGTTTTAATGTCATGTTTTCGTGACTACATATCTCAATAAATAATGTCTTAATTCCGTACAAACTTTTCTAACCTCACTTATTTCTATCAACATGAATTTCTCACTATCATTTCATAATTCCTGTATCCAAGCAAACATTTTTCAATCGAAATTCCTACATTTTTCATAATTTCAAAATATATACAATCAGTTTATGTTGTATCTCTTCATTTTATTTATCAGATATCATTTTTATTCCTACTGACAATAATCACCAAACTCTATCAATTGCCTTTTACATATAATCTAATTAATTTTGGTACAGAAGTGTGGAATTTTGAATTTACCGCTTTCATGAATGTTTCTTGACAAGTCTCTGGAATGTTACAGGGGGATTNGCCAGGAACTGGTGACGTTAAATTCAGGCAAGGATTCGGACGTGGTAGGGCTCCACAGTAATGTTGTAATTTTTTATTACTGAGCAAATAAAAAAATTGTTTGACGTCAATCTCTCAACTCCCTGAGTTATAACGGGAAAATTCAATATACTTTCATTAGAATTTTCAAAGATTCAGTATTGTAGAGAACACAAGAATTGGAAGAACCCAGACAATACGTTCACGGTTACAAGGGTATAAAACTCGTAATGGCTGCAAAGATCAGGGCAAAAACACATAATAGGGGAAGTGGATGGAATAGGGACAAATGAAACAAGTGAATTTAGCTTCACGCGACATTAACCTGTTAGAACGCAGTGCCACTCCAAAAGACTGGCCGCGATTAATTCTTCTGTACGAGATGTCCAAACTCATTTGCTGAAATGTAAATATAGGAGCTCTGTGTGTTTTTATTAGGCAATGGTCGAGAGCTCGGCTCGGGAGACACATTAATTCCAGTCATCATATCGACGTAAACCCAACGCAGGTGGGCGACAGGAGAGAAATCCGAAAGGGATTAATTTTAGCGATTTCGTTTTCGGAATAATTATTGAAAAGACTATTCCAGTTGATTCTGTACTCTCACATCCGCGTGACTGCCATAAATCCAACACTTTCTTGTCTGATGCCACGACGAATATTGACATGTTTAATGAGGATAATCTCTCAGATAATATTACATGTGAAATTGTTTTCATTGATTTGTGACACGGGGCATTGTCATAATGAAACAGCACTTTCTTTCTCTTCAAATGTGGCAGTTTTTCCGCTGTTTCGTCCTCCAAACGCTCCAATAACGCTCTAATATAGTCGCTGTTGATGTTTTTTCTCTTTTCAAGATAGTCCATGGATATATATTCTATCATGAGCCTCTCAAAACATTAATACCATAATCTCACCAGCCGACTGTTGCCTCTTTGCACGTTTTGAAGTTGGTTTACCACGTGACGATCGTTTTGATTCATCGCAAAGGCTTAAGCAGCATGAAGTTGCTTTCAGGCTAACGTTTTGTGGCTGTGCCGCTGTTTCCTGTTTCCTGGGGTCAAAATACTCCCCAAACGGATATCCAGGTGAGAGTTGATTCGAGGGCATCATCCTGCAGAATTTAATCGAAGACCACAATCGAAGTCAACAGGATCTTTCTAACACCTGTCCACAAGGAAATAGCATGATAACTGCAGCTGTTAAGAGGCCCACTAGCAACTTCAAAATCGATTCCTGCAACATCAAAGGACTCAACTCAAATATAAACTCAGTCATTTTCGCCGTCATTTTTCTATATTCCAACTGTGATTTCCACTCCTGATACAGACGTAACTTTGGAATATATAATTTTATTAGAAGCCATCTCTCCTGTCAACGAGAGGAGATGCTGGAATCCCAAAACTTTGATGTTATGTGGTTCAAAATGATATCACAGAAGATCACTCAATTCATATGCTGCGTTTATTGACCACCAAGCGATACACAATATAGGGCGCTATTCTTCTCACTTGCAAACATCATTGACTTTCTGCAAATCAATCATCTCAGTGCCGAAATTTCCTTATTCGGTGATTTCAATGTCTACAACATTGAATGGCTCAAATTTTCAAATATCAACGACGAACAAGGTCGCGAAGCTGAAGCTTTTGCAATAAGTGGCGGACTTACTCAGATTATAAATGAGGCAACCAAGATTCCTGACCGTGATAGAGAATATGCTAGTCTTCTGAATGTATATCTAACAACCAATACAGAAATTTACGCAGTCACAGTAAGGTCTTCATTGGGATCTTCTTATCACAAACTCACTTCAGTGTTGAGTGAATAGCTGATAAATGTTGGGAAGCCGCGCAAAGTTTGGCATTACAGATCTGCTAAGTGGAAGGATCTTCAAGAACATTTCCAAAATTTCCCTTGGCTAGATGTTTGTTTCAGCTGTGAAGATCAATCTATGTTTTCTTCTGAAGTCACGGAAGTTATTCTATCATCCATGGTTGCATATATTCATTTTTCAATGAAACGAACTTCTAACGGCAAACATGCATTCAACAGCAATTCCTCTTTCTGCTTCGATATGTTTGTTGGGGGGTTGAAATAGACACTAATATGTCTAGGCACAATCATGTCGCTGAAATCGCAAAACCTGCTTATGAAAAACTTGGAACACTGTTCCGAACTAGAAAACTGTACACACCTCAGCAACTTTTGATGCTTCATTAAGCTCAGATCAGATCTTCTTTGGAGTATGGTTCTCATGTATGGAGTTTCGTCCCTAAGCATACCCTGAAGCTGCTGGATTTCATTCAGAAAAGAGCCATCACCTGATTGAAGATACGAACATCACTTGCAACCTTGATAGCTTGGAACATCGAAGAAAGGTTAGAGATTTGTCTATCTTCTTGATTCCACCAAGAGCGGTATATATCAGAAATACGCGAAGGACTGTGGCCGCTCACCGTTTTAAGGTTCAACTCAGTACACCTCGAATTTCACAGTTCAAGAACTCTTTCATTTGGAGAACTGCGTTTATGTGGAAAAAACTTCCTGAGAACGTTTTTCCATATGGACTCAATCTCCAGCGATTCAAATCCAATGTGAATCTCTACTTTCGCACAAATATCGACGCATGAATTCGGGTTTATCTTCAAACACTGCTCAGAATTATCAATTCGTTGTTTGTTTTTTATTGATAGTGAGCTCTCGCGGCATCCACTATGAACAGGTCTTTCGCATACCCAAATATACGCACGATATGTCCAAGATGTTCTTTTGATATCATTAGAACCTCAGCTATCCCGATTAACTTCACTTCGCGGTCATCCAAAATTATTTTGTGGACTTTTTTGATGTTCGGACTTAATACAAGTATCGCCATCTAACGTTGATGAATCAAACTTGCAGCGTATAAATCTTCAAAACTCTACATTGTGTGCAGTAGACCTGCTAAGTTTTAAACCTAATGAGCTATGGAAACAGTTCAAATCGATGGAAATAATGGAAATGAGAGAATCATTCTTAGTGGTAATGAAAAGTTATCAACGCATTGAACCCAGCATCAAGTAAAGTGTTCAACAAGGCATGGTGTTGAAGCTTTGCCTCTCGAACATGTATCTAAGTAATCTCTTTAGTTTAAATATTATATTGGCTATAACGAAGTAAACATTGTCGCTAATACTTTCGTTTTTGATAGAACACGAGGAACAGAGCACAGAAAAGTACAGAGAGATTTTTCAATAATGCCCATTACATCAAGACCCTTGATGGTACATAATTCCGATGAAGCTCAGCAAACAATGTCCAAAATTCAATGATTATAGTACCTATTTTTTCAGGTTCAAGTTTGGTTGACTTAATGAATACACAAGACACTGAAGACTCTCAATAAATACACTAGTTAGGTTAGGTTAGGTCCAAAGTGAGTGGGTTCATTTGACCCTCACCCGCAACCCGAAAGGGTTTATTTTGGCTCACACCTATTCACACTCAACCAAATAAACCCAGCTTTTCAACGAAGCCGATCAGTTTGTATGGTGAGTGGTCTTTCAGGTCAGATGGTAAGAGTGCGGCTAAGCTGATTTGGTCCCCAGCGGGACAGGCACAAAGTATGTGCTCTGTTGTTTCATCATTTTCCAAACAGAGGCGACACACATTGTCTTCCGACAGTCCGAGTCTCTACATATGATGATTCAAATGACGGGGACCTGAAAGAAGGCCTGTTGGACATCGTAGTTCATCACTACTGTAGTACAACAACTGTTTGTTATCAAGCTTCGAAGGGTGAATGAACGCCTTGGAGTGAGCCAATCCTGGAAGATTCTGCCAGAAGTCCATAAATCTTCTTGCCATCCAGGTGTTCAATCTTTGTTTGGCAAATCCCAAAGCAATGCCAATGACAGGTTCTGTTCTGATGAAGCTAATTGCAGCTATACAATATAGTACAATTCCATAATATTTGGCACTGAATTCTCAGATATATTATTGTTTCGAAACATTGTTGTTAAGGTTGTGGTTCTATATGTTTTATATCATTTTTCCTCATCTGTTCAGTATAATTTTCGTACGCGACTGCAAGAAACAGATTGAGGCAAAGGCGTCAGTCATTTCTGAGAATTTTGTGCCACTATTTTGAAATCATAGCGGAGACATCTTTCAAATAACCAACGTCTTCTTTAAAGAAGGACAAAATATCACCTAACCACAAGAACAGAAACAGAATATATTCATTGGAATGGGAACTTTTGGCAATGATTAAAACAAATCAACATCAATAATTCTCTGAATATCATTTCAAGAACAGAACACAAGCACTACAGGAAACCTCAAAACGATGAGCAGCCACAGTCCATCGCGTATTCCTAATATGTACCGCTCTTGCTGGAATCAAATGTGTCAAGTCACTTGAACACTTCCAGTGAAATTATCTATGAAAGAGAGACAAATCCCCAACCTTTCTTCGATGTTTCAGACTATCAAGGCTGCAAGTGATGTTCGCTTCTCCAATCAGGCTGATGGCTCTTTTCTGGATGGAATCCAGCAACTCCAAAGTACGTTTAGGAGCAAAGCTCCATACATGAGAAAAATAATTCAAAGAATGTCTGATCTGAGCTTTATAAATCATCAAAAGTTGCTGGTTCGGAACAGTGTTCCAAGCTATTGAGAAGCAGCCTTTGCAATTCTAGCGACATGATTGTGCCAAGATATATTGTTGACCATTTTAACCTCCAACAAACTTATCGAAGCAGAAAGCGGACATTATTATATCCGGTTCGAAGATATTTAGCTGTATGTAAAAAACCGATGTCTGGGTTTTTGTAGCATCGAGTTGAAACTGATATAATAATAAAACGATTTATAGAATTGTTAAATGTGAAAATGGCCTTTGTTTTTGTTGGGCTGTGGTCGAGAGTTGAACTCAGGAGAGCCATCAATTATACTCATCACATCGACGCCACCCTGCACAGATAGCAAACATGGATGAAATCGGGGGAATGAAATTTAATGAAATTAATTTCTGCTCGAATTGGCAGCCACAGCTGAAATATGAAATGTTATGAAGAACGGTTCTATGTACCTTTGCAAATTGTAATCATCGTGACTTTTGAACGGACTGATCAACCGATCTAGTAAGAAATCATGAAAGTTTTTCTAAATGAACTTTCAATAAGAAAAATCGTAACTTACTATTATGACTATATGTGATTTTTACTGTCACAGATGCTTAAGGACTTCATTCTTTATCATTCTTCATCACAGTAAACTACATCATTGAGTTTTGTTATGGATTTTCGTCAAGTAACGCCAAGTTTCATTCAATTTTAGAAAAATCACAATATGCACAGAGATTATGTGATCGCTATGAGAGAGATATAAAGTTAGTGTCACTGACAGTCTTTGCAGAAACTTCTAGATAGAACCTTCGTCTTCGCAGTTATCGCATATACTACTGATGATGTTCACCATAGTTGAGACGAAACGTTTGCTACCTACTTCAGGATCCCTTCGACCATGGCCTACTAGCCCAAATTTTGTTCTCTTTGGATCCTTAAGCTATTCAACGTCCAATGGCTGGAAAATGCTGATCTTCTTATCATTGTTTTCCTTTATTGTCAAAACCGCTATATCAGTTTCCCAGTTTTCACACACACACACACACACACACACACTATTGCCATTCAGATGAAAATTTGAAGATGAATTTATGAGCAAAATTATACATTTTTATAGGCATTAGAGGAGCAATATTAATCACGGACTTATATAGATTCAATGTGGTGCAGACGAAGCAAATCCTCACAGGCATTAAAAGGAGTAGGTCTGATGATTGACGCGACAAAGACGAAATATATGAAGCTAGGAAAATTTCTGAAGAGGGAAGAGACCAATTTTGAATTTAGGAAGTAGGAGAATGGGCAAAACGTATCAAAACAGAGAGTCGAAATATGAATGCAGGGAAGACGATGAGGCTATTGAAATCAAGTTGTTCCGAGAAAAGTCAAAATAAGAATTTATCAAATGGTTATTAGACCAACAGTAATAAGTAGAAGTATGGAACAGAAAGCTGGACAAGAAAGAAAGGAGAATATTCAGAGAAAAGAGGGAGGACGGTATTTGTGAAGATGAAACAACAAAGATTTGATGGTTGGGACTTATTTGAAAATTCGAAGATGCAAGTTTGGTCAGGAAAGTAATGTGCAAGGAGTCACTCGACAACAAAGGAAAGGGAAGGTTACGAGTCAGATGGAAACAATAAGTTCAGGAGGATAGATGATGGTTAGGAGATGGAGAGAGATGACACAAAACAGAAAGACATGGAAAAAATAGTAGATTAAACTATACCTATTAGTCAGTGGGCTATGATTGAAGACTGGCAGTAAACAAATCTAAAGAAATGAACTTTGAACGTTAAAGCCAGTTTCGAATATACCTACACAGAAAACACGTTTAAAGTTCATTTCTTTAGATTTGTTTACTGCCAGTCGTCAAGCATAGCCCCCTGACTAATAAGAAAGTGTTTCTTCCTTATACAGAGAAATCGGGCAAATTACGGATATACAGTTGATTAGTACCCCGTCCACTAGATGCAGTGATATTTTGTTGTTCGCTTCAACTTAGGAAGAAGAATGAAATACTCTGAAAGAATTCCGATTTTCAATTATGGAATACCATTGACTTTAGGTCGATGATGGCCTCTATCTTGCACTGATGAGTAGCTAATGAGCCCGAAACCGGTCTGCAAATATGCCCGTTCTAAAATTGAAGGTCGACTTTTCCAGTAGTATTGCCAATTACATATGCAGGAAATTTTCTGTGAAGATTCCTGCACTGACGCCTGTCGGATATAATCCAACGCCCTTCGTGGTATTTGCCAGGAGAGTAGTTGTTTTCTGATAAGCGTCAGTCCATTCAACCTACTGTGTAGGTATATTCGAGACTGGCTTGAACAATCAAAGTGCATTTCCTCAGATTTGATTAAACTATATTTCAAACTCTTCATACATTCCCAAACCACATAAACTCCTCACATTCCGGCCTAAAATTCAGAATGGAAGTCGAAAATAACAGCTCACCTCCATTCTTTGACGTTTTCATCGCAAAATACAATGATTCCTCCTCAATAAGTGTTTACCTAAAAGCAACCCATACCAACCGCTACGTCAATGCTAAGTCCTATTCATCACCCTGTCCAATGAGCCTTCTTTTTCCTGAGAATAGTACAGCAAACGTGTCACGAGAGGCAGCACTAGTAGTAGACTGTTCCAGAACTTATATCGGCCAGACCAACAGAGTCTACGAATACGAGCTTCCATCCATAAATCAAATCCAACCTCATCTCTCTTGAAATATCATCGGAAGTAAGCAAATTTTGACCCTTGCGAAGACCAGTGACGAGACCAGAGAAGTAAGCAGATTGAGACCCTGGCGTCAAGTCACAAAACCCTTGAAGCGTGTCACTACCTGAGGAGTGGGTAGATTGAGACCTCAGAGTAGTACCTTCTTGAAAATGGCTTCAAATTCGAAGCCGAAACAATGGAAAACAACAGATATGGTTCAACTGGGATTGTATATGTTCACAATTTTACTTGTTCACGTTTCAGCGATTGATTATCGCCTTTCTCAGTTCCAATTGTTATGCAAGTAGTGGTGTCAGTATCTCCAATAAATTTGGATTTTTACACAAAATTTCACCAAATCGTGTGCATCCAAAAGAATATGATGTATAGTCCAAACTGTGATTAATCACTGGAAGACATATGAAAAACTCGAACCTAAAAATACACAACAAAACCAGAATCATTAACCTAACTTTTGAGCTGTGCAATAGTTTTGGAACATCCATTCATCAAGTATATCTACTCAACGGTAGTAAATCATGAGAATATATACTCTCGGACAAGTCTATCGATTAACTTATTAGTTCATATTTGATTGAACTTGTAGCATTACCCTAATAAGATCAATTTAGTTGGGTTTAGGGTCAATTACCAATTGGAAATGTTACAGATTCATTTCATTGATTCCAAAATAGAAATGAGTCACCAACTGTGTACCAACATCGATAAAAAATAGTATTGATATAGAATAACAGTTTCATCAGTATCGCAAATGTATCAAAATTCTGTCGTTCTGCAGGAGTAAGATAAATGTTCATCTCATATAATTCGAATTTATCTATTTTTTCCAGTATTTTTAATTTTTCAAGGATTGTGTTCGACAATTAGAGGGCTGAATTTCCAATATGTAAAATCTAGAACGTAATTTAAAATCAGTGTTTTTTCAAAAAGGACATCGTTTTCGGTCCTCTTGGTGTGTTGATCAGTTCAAACGATTACTAAATGGCCAGTTTTATTTTACAATTTTTAGTTATTTTTCTCATAATCCTTGAGAATTCCTATAATTTTTCCTAATTTCAAAAGAGGGGGTTTTCAATTCGACATGTATGTTTGAACTATCATTGCGATATTTTTCCATACAAAAATTCATTAGGATTTCCAAACCAATATACAAAGATTTTATTGGTTTATATATCTATGTTTGTCCACACAATTCTTCGTGATAGTTTCATCAAAATTAGTTAAATAGTTTTTAATGTATGAACTAACAGGTCTAAATTTCTATCCACCTAGAACTACTTTTTATTCAGATATAAACCGCAGGATCGGAATTTATGCGTGAAAATGGAACGGCCTGGATCATTGCTATGAGATACGGGTGTACAGTCAAATCAAAACTATCTCAAAAACTTGGTCGAATTCTAGTGCATATAGGAAATGAATGAAAAATTTATTGAAAACCTAATAATAATATTTCCAGGCCATTCGATACGAGCTAAGTATACTTATATAGAAATATTACGTTTAAAAAAAAAACACTTTTTGTGATTAAATTTTTCCTGCGTATGTTTTGCTCCTTACCAGCAATGCGTTTGTTTTAGTGGGGTTATCACAAGTCTATGGTTTCTAGCGTAGGTTCTTATCATATTCTCTTCCCGTTTGCATATGCCATAAATTTGAACAGCATCAGCATTCATATGGATTTTGATGCCTGGCGAAATGATTTCTGTTATATCGGCAGTGAAAATCGTGAATAACACTGATCCCAAAATACTTCCCTGTGGTTCACCACGACCAATTGGGATACCGTCATTAAGTTAGTTAACGAACCACTGAAGAATCTGACACGATGATCCGTAATAAGCAAGCTTTGCCACCAGTTCCTCATGGTTGACCATTACAAACGCCTTGCTGGTAGTAGTTGGCCAGTTGACTTTCTTGCTAATCACTGGTGAATTTCATTGAGGCTGTGCTGATGCTGTGTGATGTCCTCAAGACAGACTGTATGCTAGGTAATATTCTCTTGGTTTCGAGATAGGATTTCAGCTGTAGCTTGGACAAAGTTCAAGTTGATAGTCCAAGATGTTTGAATTCAGTGGCTTTCGATATCTTGGTAACCGGATTGATGATTGCCTTTTTCCAAATGTTGGGTGGAATTCCAGTTCTCAGAGAAGTCCTCATCAATATGTATGTCCATGGACATTCTTGATACAACTTATTTTTTTAGAAATTATCATTATTGTTATATTTAAGTGAATAACCATTTGGCATACTCCAAATGATCACTGGCAAACTTCAAGATGTCCCATGGATATAAATTGTTGTCCACTGGGTATCTATTGAAAACAAGTGATTTGAACAAATGAAAGAAATAGGTGAGACCCTAATATGGGGATGAAAGCGTAATCAGTATCCCCTTCATTTCAAATTGATTCCCTCCATCTTCGCATCTTCACAATGGGGCTAGATAATGACATGTAAATTCAAAATGCCGCAACATAAAAGAAACCACGTCTCGCGAGATGATGTTCAGAATAGAAAGGAGAAACATTATTAAAACAATAACGGGAAATCAAAGAGATCGGTTGGTAGAACTGTTATCCGTGGTTATAGAATCCAGATCAATCGTTCTCGAATCATTTGAGATTTCCTTTGTTTCCACGGTACGGAAATTACTTTTGAAATTGCGGAAAACTCGGCGAATGGTGATTGTATATTCATTGTGGTGTATGAAACGTGTTTTTTTGTTTCACATTGTTTGTCCTACAGATCACGAATATTTCTGAAAATCTCAATTATTCATTATCTGTTTCAAATTGAAATACAATGATAATCACCCATAAAAATAAATTTGATAATTGGAATTATCCAGATGAAATGTCCCGAAATAGTATCAGTTAGTATTGAAGTACCAGAAAGTTATCACCTAGAGCCCTTGTTCAGTATATTCACCGAGAACGCTTCGGTGTTAGCGAAACGCATCTAGAAATAAAAAATATTTGTGAAGATTGTTCAATTATCATTTGGATAGTACATAAAAGATAAATAATGAAATGTGCTTCACTGGTATGTAATTCCGGAATCCTGAAATCTCAATCAAAAGTCGTGGCGTGGTTTTCTCCTAATTGGATTACCTGAGCTTGTTTGTGTATCTTTGAGGACAGGTAGCCAGATTTCATAAATGTTCATTGTCACTTCTTTTCTGCTGAAATCATCCCTGTATTTTTTAGAGCATATTCGGCTACAACTGATTTGTCGGTGCGCCCCAACCGACAGATTCTGTTGTGTTCTGAGAAAAGGGTACTTACACTTCTTTTCGTGGTTCTAATATAGACCGACCGGCAGCTACAAGGAATCTGGTATACTCCGGGAGTTGCTAAAGGTTCTCTGGGGTCCTTAGCTAACTTTGTCTGATAGTTTTTGTTGGCCTTAATATTGGTTGAACGTTGTGTTTCTCTACAATTCTCCGGTCTGTAATATTTCCAATACAGGGTAGAAAAGCGTTTCCTCTCACCAGCCTAGGTTACTCTGTCGTCCTATCTCAAGGGTCGTATGGCCCCTTCAAATTCTCCGTAGCTGTACTGATTCCCTTTGAATGCATTCTTAGGTGATTGAGTTTCTCAGAAAGTCTCTCAGGTTCACAGATACGTTTTAATAACCCCTCTCTGTCGTTGTGGCTGGTGGTTAGATTTTTTGTTCAGGTATCTGACTGTGTGTGTTGGTTTCCTGTACACTCTCTGGCCCAATGTACCAACTTCATGTCTGTTCACACGAACATCCAAGAAGGCTAGATTTTCCTTGGCCTTCTCTTTTCATTGTCAATTGAATTTTGGAGTGGCGAGGGTGCAGATACTTGACCAGCTTGCCACACGATAAACGTGTCATAGAGTACCTGGAGGACATTCTTACATCTTCCCCCTGAAATTTTCCCCTCCACCCTCAAAAGGACTGCACGTACACAGACAACCAGACCATGGCCCACTGCTCTCAGGTCAGAAACCTCAAAGCTCTCAGAGGATCGTGCTGGGTATAGAAGGACTCCAGTTGGTCGGGGAGCAGACGAGAAGGCCGATGTTGGGCCAGGAACTGGTGACGTTAAATTCAGGCAAGGATTCGGACGTGGTAGGGCTCCACAGTAATGTTGTAATTTTTGATTACTGAGCAAATAAAAAAATTGTTTGACGTCAACATTACGCAGCCAACAATATGGTTTCACGGCCGCTTGCTCTACCGCTGTTCGAAATTTTCCATGAAAAAGCACTGCGATCGTTACCACATCGCCTTTGATAAAGTTTACCGCAGTAATAAAGGAAACTTCAAGCCTAAAAACCTGCAAAAACCCGGAAAATAGCTTCCATACATTCTTCATATGGATATTTGAGAAGTATCCAGTGTCAAATTTCTCTTGTGAATTCCCAACTTTCTCGTTTGCATGTTTTCGAGTTTTTGGGGCTTTCACTAGTTCATCACTGTAATTATTTCAGGTAATCAGAATGAAAAAATCACAAAAAAGATCATTTGCAAGTTTTTTATATCAGTCAATGTCCCGAGTTCATCAGCTCTGCTCAACTGAATAATTACCTCAGGCGTACATGTTTCCTATATCAGTTATCACAGTATACAACAAAATTACTCAAAACTCCATTAATTTGCCGTAAAAAAGTCACGATATTGACACAAAAGGGAACTCGGCAAATACGGTAATTAAAGTAACGGGTGCATTTAGTAATTAAAATCATGGAAAAAATCCATTCCGAAATTACACTTCATCTTGATGGCAATCTACAGATTACTATATAGTGTACGTAATTCTGATTAAACCAATTTGAGCCTCATCAAATTAAGCAGTTTTCCCTTCATTCTTTCATATATTATCCTGGAATAGATTCTTTCTCTGTCTGGCCATTAGCTATTTTTATGATGTCGTTGTCTGTGAATTATTAGAGGTTTAATCGATAGCTCTGGAAATTGAGACATGGGCCATTCTTTTCCTGGTAGATTGCAGTTCTTTGACTAGTAGTTAAAACAGTAATTTATATTACTTTTCAGTCCCAGTGTAGGTTGGCTGTAGTCAATAAAATAACTGTTGAGGAAAAAGAGTTTTGCTTTCATTATCATACATTAGGTTTTGTTGAGAATAAATTCATTTATTCGTACTTGCAACAGCAGCCATCTATAAGATGGATATACACGTCATGTTTTACACTCACACACAAATTGACAATACACTTAGAAACAGGTAGTTAAAAATAAAAAATATAATATATAATGGTAAATGTAAATGGTCGTTGTGACTGATTCATTCTAACGAGTCATTGAGGAATTCTCAAACCGAATGATATGCTTTTGCCAACATCATTTTTTTAATTGTTTGTTTGTACTTTCTGAAACTCATGTTCTGTATGCTGCTCGGTAGTTTTTTAAAAAACTTAGCTCCGACATATCCTGGACTTTTTTCAAATTTTGTTAATTTATGTTGAGTTAGGCTCAATTAATTTGCAGCTCTTGTTGAATAATTATGAAAGGATGAGTTTCTCTTGAATAACTCTTTACGTAGCTCTTCTTCTTCTTTTCTTCTTCTTTCTCATATCTTCTTCTTCTTCTTTCTCATAACTTCTTCTTCTTCTTTCTCATAATTTCTTCTTCTTCTTTCTCATAATTTCTTCTTCTTCTTCTTTCTTTTACATAACTTAATGTTTTATAGATAATTCATTCTAACGAGTCATTGAGGAATTCTCTAACCGAATAATATGCTTTTGCCAACATCATTTTTTTAATTGTTTGTTTGTACTTTCTGAAACTCATGTTCTGTATGCTGCTCGGTAGTTTGTTAAAAAACTTAGCTCCGACATATCCTGGACTTTTTTCAAATTTTGTTAATTTATGTTGAGTTAGGCTCAATTCATTTGCAGCTCTTGTTGAATAATTTTGAAAGGATGAGTTTCTCTTGAATCACTCTTTACATAACTCTTCTTCTTCTTTTCTTCTTCTTTCTCATAATTTCTTCTTCTTCTTTCTCATAATTTCTTCTTCTTCTTCTTTCTTTTACATAACTTAATGTTTTATAGATATATATGCATGGAAAAGTCAATATTTTGTTGTCAATAAATATAGTCTTGTCTCTGCAGAGGCCACCGCCGAAGAATCGTCTGCAAACATTGTGACTTGTCCATTCGTGATATGGTCGGGCATATCATTGACGAATATTAAGAATAGTAGTAGGGAGCTATTCTAGTAGGTTCATTTGGAATGCAATCTTGCAGTTTGAAACACGTGAAAAATTCTTGAAGTAGTCTTTTTCCCAAGATGTTTATATAATCAACATGTATATATCCACATAAGTAAATAGTTTCGAATGTGAGGGATAATTGTATAAATAATTCATACCCTTTCTCTAAAAATAGTTTAAAATCACTGTTAGGATCTCTGTACACATTAACTATCACACAATTTAGTATTTCAGATTTGATTTTGACGGCACAACACTCATAACTTTCCTCCTGGGCAATGTTGCAACACTCGAGGGGAGAAACGATTCTATTCAACTGAGTCTTTGCATAAATCATGGTACCTCCATGTAACTTTTTGCTTCTGCAGAAGCTCGTAATTAGTGCCATAGTCAGGGATACTCATTAGTAAAATTTGTTCTTGTGGACACCAATGTTCTTGCACACATTGATTGATGATGATGTTTAGATTGGTAGTTTCGAATTAGATTGTTCAGATTGGTAGGCTTCGATTTAGGAAACTGCTCAAAGCGTACATTATAGCTTCAAAATTTTGCAGAATAACTCTGCAAAATGGCATGTGATCCACTTTCAATCAGACTGTGGTCTCTAAGTACATTAAAAAGAACAAATTGATTCTTGGACTTGCAGAACGATTTAAAATTTCTAACAATAAGAAAGTGCTAGATTTAGTTATAGTATTTCCAATACCAATTGGAACACTACAGAGAAGGAATTCCCGCCTCGACATAGGCGTCGGCATATTATTTTTCAGTGGTAGTTTTTCAGTTACTTATTCTTACAATCATAGCAATTGAATTTCTCTAACAAGGTTAGCATCTTCAGGAGAAGCAAATTGATACTGAATTCAAAGACAAGGGTTAGCTGTTTATATACCTAAAGTTTTTTGGTCCGATGTGGACTTTGTTTGTTAAATGATGATTATCCTAATTAATTTTTCGGTAATTAACTAGTAGAACCACTACCTGCAAATTAATTTGTCCGCTTTTTGATCTATTGTTGACAAATTAATTTGCAGGTAGTGGTTCCACTAGTTAATTACCGAAAAATCAATTGGGATAATCATCATTTAACAAACAAAGTCTACATCGAACCAAAAAACTTTAGGTATATAAACAGCTAACCCTTGTCTTTAGACCAGAGACAATCTGTTAAGTTTCTCTATCGAGGAGAGTCGTTCTTGGCAATTTGCTACCAATTTAGACGTTGCTCGGTAGGAGCCAAGAGCTTTCAACGCCGCTTCACTGCCCGAGAATGTTTTTATTGACTTGTATATGAGGTTGGATTCTTCTAATCTCTACGCACACAATTCAATAGCGTAAATTTCTGCTTGAAATACAGGTTTTTAGACAGGTTGATATCTCTGTCCCAGGTCTGCGACTGAAAACACCTGCACCAGAACCTGAAGGTGTTTTTGATCCATCTGCTCTTAATGGATGTAAATTTCGAACCAAAAATACAGTTAAAAATTGACAGTCATGACAGTCATTATTATGGTACTTTCATTTGTTCTCAATGAGGTCATTCCACAAACAATTATGACTATTCAAGACTATCAACATGCACGGATGTATAGACACACAGAAATATTTTGGAATATTATTTAATAATAAGTGGGCTGAAAAAATCATAGGATAAAACACCGTATTACATCAATCATCCATATGATCTTCAGTTCTGTTTAAAAAATCTGTTTAAAATCTGTTTAAAATTTGTTTTTCCGTTATCAGTTAATCCTAACCTTTAAAAGACATACGAGACAAACCTATGAGCTTCTGAGCAATATGCTACTCTGACAATCTACTGGTCGCGCAGATTATTCTTTGCTTTGTGTTTCTAATGTTTATAAAATGTCACATAACATTTGGTCATCTGCAGAACCCTCTATTGCCTTATGTGTACATTATCTTTTGAAACATTATCTTTTGAACATTCAGTTCTATAAAAGTATATTGTGCAACAAGTGCAGAAAGTAACCTATTCCCCACGTGTGGAAGTTCTTCTGCAAGGGTAGCACAGCCAACAACTGTGTTAATTGATTTTATGGATGTGAAAGAGGATAATAGATACTAATATGTCTAATATACACAATCCCGTTATAGCAAATACATCTCTCAAAAACTTGAAACACTGGAACCTTCAATGCTTCAGCAGATTATATCCAAAAAGAGCAAACCGGCTAATTAGAGGTCCAAAAATCGCAAGTAACCTGACTGTTCCGTTTTGCTGAATGCCCAAAATTTCACTAGTCAGGCACTTGAGGAATATTTTTTTGAAGCGATCGGTGCAAGTTGCATGAAAATCGGAACTATCAACATGCACGGATGTATAGACACACAGAATGAAAGTTATTTTTATATGAGTGAGTTTCAAATACTGGTATTACTCATTACTAAGCAAATAAAAAAGTAGCCGCATCATCTCACCCTCATTAAGAACCAAGAAATGTCAGCTGGGATTTTGTGTGTGCCATAAAACAATAATTTAAAAGGATAAGTCAAGTTAAAATGCTTTTAATGATTTTTAAATCGAAGCCCACATGTTCTTCTGAAGCGCCGTAAATGACCACTTTTTTAATTTAGTGTTTTTACTCATTTTATACATTAATTAATTAACTTTCATTTGGGGTTACTCTGATACGTCAAATCTCTTATTTTGTTTAATCATTCACATTGCTTTTAATTAAAATTATCACGGAATATACGGGCTCTCGAGATGAATTCGTAAACGAGCGGTGTTCCAACAAAACTGAAATCGTTATGGAAAAAATCATGTATCTGTGTTCCCCTATAGTTGGTCGACTTCTTCTTCTTCTCCCTATCAAGGTACTGAACTGCCGTTTGAAATATTGAATTATATAAGACACCTCTACTAGTTGCTTTTTTGCTTCTTGGGAGCAGTATGATCTGTCTATTTATATCAAGTCTGGAAACACATCAAATGCTCATTTCTTTTTCTTCCATCATTCGTGAGGCCGATTTCAACAATCCTCCTTCCTTCAATAGTTTGCATAGGTTATTAGACGTTTCTCATGTTCTTCTGAACTTTATTTGGTTTTACATACATTACGTGCTTGCTTGCTTCACTAACTTTCTTCGAAAGCTTCTGAAAATTCCTTTTCCATATTCTCTGTTTCACTATCACTGTCGTTATTTAAATCAATAATGAATTCATTTCCACCATTTAAATGGAAGTGTTCATTCTCCGTATAGTCTTTTTTACTAAAATTACTTTTTTAATCCTTTCCTATCAGTCTTCTTCAGTAATATTAGACACTTCTTCAATTAGCTCTATTACCTTCTAATCAAATTGGAAAATTATTTTTAGGTCTGATGCTTTGTTTCAATTTTCCCTAAATCAACCCGATGGGATTGAAAACACAAAAATAGGGGGTAAGTCTCAGTATGGTGTGTCCATACTTCTCAGTAATACTCTCAAGGGCATACATTTTTCAAATGTTTCTTTCTGTATTGTAATCTTCCAAATACAAATGGTTATCCATGAAAAAACTTTGTATGTCAACTTTCCTCGAATTTTTATTCGGTGCTTTGATGAGCTGTCGCGAATGATAGGAAGCGTTGTCAAGAACTATTACACTATTAGCTTCCATGATACACTTCAGAAAGGAATTTCGGTCAAATCTGATGCTGCTTTTAATAGTTTGTTTCCCTCGAAACCAAACGTGAGATGTAGATTCTTATATACATTGAAACATACTCTCTGTGTTTCAATATTCATATGCATCCGAATCTTATTCATTGGTATCTCTTTTTCGCATTGTTCACCATCGCTATTGGAATCACTACACTGGAAAAAGTCTGCGTTGTTATCACACTGGTTATTACTTGTCCAAAGACGCCACATTTTGAACAGATAACAAAAATTTTAAGTAATTATAACTGCACCAATATCGAATTTCAACATTCAAATCGCGATCATGAATTCAAAATTAATTTTATGACTCTTCAGCCAATCATAAAACTCGGTTAGTAAAAATTATCCAATACGAACCGCCAAGTCTACAGTCAACGTGGACTAGGTCTGCTTTCTATGTATTGGTTTTTTTGGCCTTTGAGAGTGCCGTCAACTTTGAATATGCACAATATCGTTTACTTCGACTATACACCATATTGGCATAAGATATGGTGAACCGTTTCTGTCTTTATCTTGCATAATCTTCAACTTATATCTGCATCATACATCATATTATGTGAAGGTGTCCTCTGAATGGTCAGCTACGGTAGATTTGTAATTATTCTGAAAAAGTTCTCACTCTTCTTCAAAGTGTGAGCTCACAATCGATCAGAAACAACAACGAATTGATAATTCTGAGCAGTGTTTGAAGCTGTCCCAACATTAAACACCCTAATTTATGCGTCGATATGTGACAGTAAATGAAACACGGCTCTATTATTTCACACCAAAATCAAAATAATCGTCATCTGAGTAGACTGCACGTGGTGAACCGACACAAAATCGTGCAAAGACGCAACAGTCGGCTAGCAAGGTAATCGACTGTCTTGAAAAATAAAAAACCATCAACAGCGATTATTGCATATCGTTATTGGAGCATTTAAAGGACAAAGTCGAGGAAAAACAGCCCCATTTGAAGAAAAAGAAAGTGCTGTTTCATCTAGACAATGCGCCGTGTCACAAATCAATGGAAACGATGACAAAATTGCATGAATTAGGCTTCGGATTGTTTTCGCATCCACCGTATTCTCCAAATCTGACTCCCAAGGACTTTTTTGTTCTCAACCCCAAGAGAAACCTCACTCAAAGAAATTTAGCGCCGATAAAAAAGGTAGTCGTGAACAGTGAAAACAAGTTTTATAAAAAAAAAGTTTGCCTACGAACTTTTAAGCTCAACTGTTAATTTAACACTGAAATTGTTGAAAATTGATAATAACTTTTATGACGACTTTTTTCATTCATAGTTCCTTCTTTCCAATAATCTATAGCTAAGGTCGATTAGTAAACGAATGCAAGATCTCCACCAAAGCTTCATTAACAAACAAAACAGAGAAAAATCTTAATGGTATTGTTACATAAAGTAAATGGAACGGAAGTTACAATTACGATTTGATTACATTTCTCTGCCCAGAGTCATGAAAAATTAGCAAAAGCCAACTTGATAGACTGGACGTGAAACATTCACACGCTTCCCACGCCAACTTTGTGGTGCTGGTTAATTATTAATTAACGCTCGGGCTTTATTCTGACGTTTATAGTAATCATAGATATCATGCACTAAGGTCACACTTATTTATTTGTTGAAAACTGGCTTTCTGTGCGAATAAACTACATTATGACAAATGATTCGAATTTCATTTTGAACGATGAGATTATTTTTCAACAGGAAATGTAATGCAGCGTTTGGTACTATATTAAATGTATATATAGAACTTTTTTTATATGCCAAAACCAAAAACTGAAGAATGATATGATATTGGGGGTAATAGTTGAGAAAGAATCGTTTTCCGAATTCATTCCAAATACGAATTTAATGTTGAAAAAGAGAGAAAGAAATTAGATGTTTTAATTCGGAACAGATCACCAAAGAAAAAAAAAGACCAAAGACAGTGATCTATTTTCACAACATAAGTTCTTTGTCAATCTTACGAACACCAGTTTCATAGAACATTGGAAAAAGGTCTCAATTACAATATTAAACCCAACATAAATGCGACAAATGTACCCAAGGGAATTGATACAGATATTTCGTTGATGGGGACAATAAACATATTGCTGCAGAAATTTTAAAATCTGAAAAGATGCATAAAGGTAAGTCCAATCCGGAATTGAGACTATAGTTGAATTCATGAAAGGCAAATCGGCAGCAAACAATATTGTTTTCACGCGCGCTGATAAAGGTAAAACTGTCAAAGCTATGAACAAAGAAGAATACGTAGAGAAGACTAAAGACTTTCTAAATGCTGGCATGTATGGTCCCAGAAATGACCCCACCCATTCATGCCACAAAGAAGTCAAGGGAACTTTGAAAAATATTCATTATGTCATGGATGAAACGGAAAAATTCAGATCGTTAGTCATGAACCCACATCCACCTAAACTTTATTCGTTGATTGAATTACACAAAGATAACTAATCGATTAGATCAGTAGTTTCTTTTGTCACAGGTCCTTCAGTTAAAATATCCGAAAAACTCATGGCAATTATTCAAAACCACACCAATTTCAAATTAAAATTCAGTTTGAAGAATTCATACCATTTGATCACTGAAATTCAAAATATTACACTTCCGGATAAGGCCAAATTGATTCCATTCGATGTAAAGAATCTGTTTCTCAGTATTCCTACGAATGAAACGATTACTCTATTAGAGAATCTATTGGACGAAAGGTCTACCAATCCGGTAGTCAAACAGGAAATCTTAGACTTGCTAACGATTTGTTTGTTACAGAATTACTTTCAATTGAATGAAATGTTTTACTCATCCTGCAAAGGTCTCATAATGGGAAACCCACGTTGTCCCATTCTGGCAGAAATTTTCATGGATGCTTTAGAGAGAAAAATAGACAGTAACCCACTGGTAAGAAGTTTCGTTTATTGGTATAGATATGTAGATGATATCCTGGTATGTTTCACAGGAACGAACAGACAATTGACTAAGTTCTTGAATTTCATCAATTCTCTCTACCGTTCTATCAGAATCACCATGGAGATGAAAAAGGACGACTCTATAATTTTTTTGACTTGACAGTAACAATAAAGATGATTTTTCAATTTATCGTAAACGAGCACATACAGATATTTTCATTCATAATTCGTCCATCCACTCCTATCAGGACAGAGTAGCAGCATTCAACAGTATGATCCACAGACTGATAAAAAGCGAATTTCAATAAAGAAATGAACATAATGGAACAAATAGTCGTCAACAATGATTACGATAGTAGTCTAATACATACTCTATTATTAAAAAAGTTATACAGTTCTCTTTGAAGAGAGAATATTTCAAAGTGTAAATATTGCTTTTAATACCAACAACTTAGGCATGCACATTAAGAATAACAAAGTTCAGTTCCAGAAAAATCGGGAGTTTATAAATTATCATGTGGGTCATGTCAGATGTTTTATATAGGTCAAACTGGAAGAACGTTCGAAACCCGCATAAAGGAACACACAAATAGTTTCCAGAATGGAAGAATAAATGCCACATATGCCACTCATTTAATCACAGAGGGACATGAGTTCAACGATCAATTCAAGCCCTTCCATTTCCAGAAGAAAGGATTGAAACTTAACCTGTTGGAGAGTATGGAAGTAAATAAATTCGAAAATGTCAATATCTTATGAACGATCGAACTGAACTGAATAACTCGCCATTATTGAATATGTTTATTCCCATGTAAGAAAATTCAAGTATATATACGGTACTTTCGAAAATTTAATTTATTCATATAGTTAATGAATGTATAACTGACTCTTTCAGATAAATTTATTCATTAGAAAGTAGGCAAACAAGAAGGTAATATGTTAGAGTATAAACTAGTGAAAATCATACAATAAACTGTATTGATGAGTTTTATACCAACTACTCTCAATACAGTCCAGAATAAACGATTATTTCCGCATCCATTCGTTGCAGAACAAGAACAGTAGCCGTCTACCAACTTCCTCTGAAATATTACATGAAACATAACTTGAGTCTGTATGTTCATGAACTCGGTAATGAGCTTCAAAATCTCTACCGACATAATGAGACAATGATTTTGTTATACTACAGACAGAGAAAGATGACGTCACTAATAAAATAGCAGTGTTTGACAATAGGATAGGCGCCACTCCAATTGACGGCATTTGTTTTCATTTCCAGTCCTGCTTCTCTTCTGTATTTACCACTTGATTTATAGTGCGGGAGTCTAATTGAAATTGATACTTCCTGTAAGCAGGAAGTTTACCATCATCGAAAGAAATGCATGTAATATGGATCCAAAAATAACGATTTCTCGAGCAAGTGTGGTTTTGAAACCCATAACTGCATGGCAACATCTGGGCTTTCAAATGAAAGTATTGTACCATATTACGATGACCAATTTTCTCCATTTTCACAAATTCGTTGAAAACATTCGCTCTTGATGGCTGCCAAACAGATACTAAATAACGCAGCGTCTTCAAACTGGAAACATATGCTTAATAGATTGTGTATTTTCTAATACCGCGATATTTTTCACACAACTACCTCCATCTCTAGGACAGGCCAGGTACGTCTGGGACCACCCTGGTACAATTCATTACATTTTGACAGAACTAATCAGCACATATTTATTATTAGTCTTAGAACAAACCTGGAACCGTTATTGGAACAGTTCTCAAATTTCGCCAGACGATCTCAGCTTTGAAGGTCGACGAATGATGTTCAAATAAACTCTTGGTAGCCAGACTTCCGTAATCGAGTAAACTACAGCAGGAACCAGATTCGAGCAGATGCGGTCTCTTTGACGCAGGTGGCGAAACTTGATGCTTTTATCGAGAGTGCAATCCGCATCTCGATGCAGTCCAGTTTTTCCGAATCACCGGGAAACTTTAATCTCTTCTCGCTCTAATCGAATTTTCCCTTTCTGGGCTTGTTATTTGATTGTATTTCTCCACTTGCATTACATAAATTTTATTTCGCGTAACGGTGTTGTCAGAAGTGAAGTATACACTCGTTTTGAAGAGAAAAATAATTATGAGAGTGTATTCGGTAACTCAATTTACAACTATAGTACAATTCCATAATAGTAGGCACTGAATTCTCAGAAATATTATTTGCTCCTTGTTTTGTTCGATTTCTACTGAGATTTTAGCTTTGTTAAGCAGACTATTGAGGAAGTTTGAAAATTGAATGATTTGTCTGCTAGAACCATCAAAACCAGTACGTCATCAACGTATTTGTACCAGAACACAATATGTTTATGAGATAGGAGGTTATTAAGGATTAGGGTATTTTCCGATGTGACGATGAAAATGTCTGCTAGAATGGAACTTAATGGTGAGCCCATAGGGAGACCTGAATTTTTTTGGCAAGTATTATTATGATATTTCAAAAATTCTGTGGAACACTGTAAGTGAACTCACAGGCAAAACAGAAACAAATAACAGTATAACAGAAATACATAATGTTCAAGGAAACTCTATCACTGATTCTTTTGAAATAGCTACGGAATTCAATAACTATTTTTCCAATGTAGGACCAGAACTTGCTAATAAAATACCGCGGACNTTTTTTTTGTATTGGCAAATCCTGTTGTTTGCAATGGTTTGTAGTTCTTTTTGTTTATTATTATTTTTATTAACTACTACATACAAAAGTTTTATTTACTGTCTAGATTATTTCTTCTGTATTTCTTTTTTGTTTGTTGCTATAGTTTATTTCATAAAATACGTATATTTTTTAATCGAAAATTTTGGCAGTCTCATCGCATACAAGCCCTGCTTTCGCGATGTTTTGTGTTGGTGTTTATTTGTGTTTATTTGAATATCATATATACTATAATCGATGTAAATTAGCATGTGAACAATTGACAAATAAACATATTATTATTATTATTTGAAAAAAAATTGTCTCAGACATGTATTCAAGAGAATGCAAAATTCGTTAGTTATATATGGTTTTGTGTTACATTTATCTCATATGTCTTTCACAAGGAGAAGGCATTCGTATGTTGGAATGTTCGGAAACATGTTTTTTACGTCGAGTGATACTAGTTTGATATTATTTTTGAAATTCAAATTCGTTAGTTAGGTCTACTGAATTAGGAACTATTTTGGAAGGAGGCATTTTGCGAGGGTCTCTGAATTTTGAATTCAAAAGTTTTGACAACTCACTGGTTGGAACATCTATATATGATACTACGAGTCTGGCTGGATGTCCTTCTTTGTGGAGCTTGATCAATCCATACATCTTTGGAGAATGGGGGTTCATGCATATAATTTTTTCACATCCCATGGTGTGGGAAACATCATTGTTGATTCTTCCATGACCTTCTCAGCTTGCTGGGAAAACATTTTGGTGGGGTTATTTTTGAGAATGGTGACATCTAATGTATACACCAATACTTGAATTTTGAAAAATACTCTTGTTCTTCTAGACATACGATACTGTTTCCCTTATCTGCTTTGATGAAAATGAGTTTGTTTAGGGTTCTTTTCTCTTTCAAGTCCTTTAGCGTATCTTTGATATTCCCGGAATAGCTGGGTGAAGAAGCTCAATGATTTCTGCTACTTTGTGTTTATGAAGGGGTGGGTGGGATGAAACAGAAACCGGCCGTAAAAATAAAACGACTAGTGGAAATTAGACGAAAGTATTTTCATTCATTTCATTAAACTGTTCTGTTATCCTGAAGAACTATGTTTCCCTTTTTTAAGTCTTACCGTCTCGTTTTTTGTTAAAAGCCACGTCATGATTTTTTTAAATAACCGAGCTTTTATTATTGATGTATAAAGAAGCTGTAGACAGTAAACTAGTATTTATCAATGAATGTGTGACAGACTGGTTTCTATAACTTTGTTGATTAGGATATTAAGTGGTCAATTATCACCATATGTAAGTGTAAATCTTCATGAGATTCGCACGATCTTTTAACCTAACAGCTAAAGGATCATCCTCATGACATCATCTCGTAATGCCGAGCAATAGTGATTCATGAAGATGGTTTATAGAAATTGGCACTTACGACTCAATGAATGAAATAAACATATGACATTGGATGCATAAACGAATCAATAACAGCTGAACTATTTCAGTTTCATGTGCTGTTTGTCGTCTTTTATTGAACAAATATCCGTTACTGATGATGATATGTTTTTCTTTCAGAATGCTACGTTGATAGTTAAGTTAATAAACTAAGAAGTCACAATGAGTACGTGTTGCGACAGATTCATTGCGATGATTTTTGTACAGGTAATCCGCAAACTCCTGGTAGGGTGTCTTGGTAAGAGGCATCTCCTTCCACAAATCTGGCGTTAAGTATGCGTAAGTCTTGGTAATTGCTGCATAAGTTGCCTTGGCGAAATTACCCAGCGTACCGGTGAAGCCCTTGGCTGATGTATAGCAGTCTTCGATACCTGCCATCTGCAGTAGTCTCTTGGGAACAGGGGCAGAAACGATACCAGTACCACGGGGAGCTGGGATGAGACGTACAGTTATAGACTCGCATTTTCCGGTGACCTTGCAAGGTACTGTGTGGGGTTGACCGATTTTGTTACCCCAGTCATCTCTACGGATTGGTACAACAGAAAGCTTGGCTAAAATGATGGCCTCTACCGCGTCCACGGTCACGACCTCTGGGGCAGAGTTGCCAACCGTAGCGGAATTTGAACATAAAGTAGCGGAATTTTCTATAATCAATATTGAAAAAAATATGGAAGAAGAAGAGGCGGTGGACAGCACTCTCCTTCTTCTTTTCGATTCAATGGCCTCAGCAACTAAGGCTATCCGCAGACAGCACTCGAAGCACAACTAATACGTTATAGTCTTAGTATTGAGGCCATTACATGATAAATAAGAAGAAAATTTTTGAATATTTTCATTCATATCATAAACCGTATAACCTCCAATACCTTGAAACTTAAAGTCTCGACTGTCTCGAGTATTATAACTTATATGAAACAAATTACAGTAGAAATAGAAGATAGTTCATCTGATTATGACTCAAGCGAAAGAGCTATCGTATTTGGAATTGACGAGAATGGGATGTGTTCAAAAAAATACAAAAAGTCTCGAAAACAAACTTTTTATGAACATTGTTTGTCTGATTCCAACTTGAAAGGATGGATTAGTTCTCTCGCGATTGATCGTTCAAGAGCTCACGTTCAAGAGCTCAGTGTGACTATACGTACGTGAACAAATTGATTTTTATTTTTACTTTTCAAAATCATTTTTTCAAGCTAAGAAATATTTGATCAAGACGACAGCTTTCAAAAATTAACTGTTGTGAACTTAGAAAATCAGGTACCATCTACTGAGTTGCGCGGTTGAAAATTATCATGATCCTAATTACTTTACATTAGTGACAGTTTAGTTTGGTGGTATCTGAACGGTACTCAATTTTGAATAGGGCGCATGAACCAGTGTGGCGAAATTTTGATTCATGTGTAGCGACTTTATAGTTCTACTAGTTGGCAACACTGCTCTGGGCCACTTCCTCTACTATCACCACCGAATCCACCACGGAAACCGCCAACCGGCTGGAGCTGCGTCCGCCATTGTTTAATACTTCCTCCAACACTATTGTCGAACGAAAAATCTTAATTCAGTAGATCTAACTAACAAATTATCAAATTTGAATATAAAAAATAATATCAAACTAGTTTCACTCGACATAAAAAACATGTTTTCGAACATTCCAACATAAGAATGCCTTCTGCTTGTGAAAGACATATTAGGTAAATGTAATACAAACCCATATATAACTAACGAATTTTGCAATCTCTTGAATACATGTCTGAATTTTTTTTTCAAATATAATAATAATTTTTGCCTACAAAACTCAGGCCTCCTTATGGGGTCACCATTTCCCATTTAAGCAGATATTTTCATGGTCATGGATATGAAAATATCCTAATCCTTAATAATCCCCTTTCTCACGAAAATATTGGGTTTTGGTTCAGATACGTTGATGACGTACTGGCGAGTATTGATGGTTCTAGCAGACAAATCATTCAATTTTTAAACTTTTGAATTTTTGAATATTTCAAGCACAGCCAACAACTGCGTTAATTGATTTTATGGATGTGAAAGAGAATACTAGATACTAATATGTCTAATATGCACAATCCCGTTATAGCAAGAGCAAATACATCTCTCAAAAACTTGAAACACTGGGACCTTCAATGCTTCAGCAGATTATATCCAAAAAGAGCAAACCGGCTAATTAGAGGTCCAAAAATCGAAAGTAACCAGACTGTTCCGTTTTGCTGAATGCCCAAAATTTCACTAGTCAGGCACTTGAGGAATATTTTTTTGAAGCGATCGGTGCAAGTTGCATGAAAATCGGATAACTGGTTGAGAAACTACAAGTAAAATGCGTTTCAAGTGGGCATGGATTCCTCTTAATTAATTTTTTGATGTACATTTTTTGTTTCTACTCGATATAATAATGTTTGGAGACTGTTCCGTTTTGCTGAATGCCCAAAATTTCACTAGTCAGGCACTTGAGGAATATTTTTTTGAAGCGATCGGTGCAAGTTGCATGAAAATCGGATAACTGGTTGAGAAACTATAAGTAAAATGCGTTTCAAGTGGGCATGGATTCCTCTTAATTAATTTTTTGATGTACATTGTTTGTTTCTACTCGATATAATAATGTTTGGGTAAATAGTTTTTTCAAAGGCAGAACACAAGCAAGAGCGATACCTGTGCGAAAGTAGCGATTCACATTGGATTCGAATCGCGAATTCATTTGGGAAAACGTTCTCAGGAAGTTTATTCCACATAAACGCCGTTCTGTGAATGAAAGAGTTCTTATACAGTGAAGTTCGAGGTGTACTGAGTTGAACCTCAAAACGATGAGCAGCCACGGTTTGTCGCGTATTTCTGATACGTACCGCTCTTGGTGAAATCAAATGTGCCAAGTATCTTTAAAAGAGAGGGAAATCTTCAACCTTTCTTCGATGTTCCAGACTATTGAGGTGGTAAGTGATGTTCGTGTCTCCAATCAGGCGGATGGCACTTTTCTAGGTGGAATCCAGCAACTTCAGGGTATGTTTGGCAGCAAAGCTCCATACATGAGAACAATACTCCAAAGAAGGTCTGATCTGAGCTTTATAGAGCATCAAAAGTTGCTGAGGTGTGTAGAGTTTTCTGATTCGGAACAGTGTTCCAAGTTTTTGAGAAGCAGCCTTTGCAATTCCAGCGACATGATTGTGCCAAGACATATTGGTGTCCATTTTAACACTCAACAAACTTATCGAAGTGAAAAGCGGAATTGTATGACCTGACATTATTATGTCCGGTTCGAAGACATTTATCTTTTTGGAGAAAATCAATGCCTGGGTTTTCGTGGCATTGAATTGAACCTGGTTACTTTGACCTCAAGTCTAAGTCACCTCTAGATCCTCATTAGGATATGCAACCTCCTGCTGTCGGTAAAGATGTGCATCCGCAGCCGATGTCCTGGAATCCAAATGGAATGACGCGACAAGTGTTCTGTCGTCGGCGAAGTTATATATTGAATTCTTGGTTTCTTTCAATTAGTCGTTGATATACAATATAAATAGAGTTGGGGGACAATAAGGTTCTTTGGCGGCCACTTGCCGGGAACGTTCTTCCAGGAAGCCGGAGAGCCCTACACAAAAATGATCCAACAAGACATAGCATCAACGATTGGCCAGCAAACCCTCAAGCCACACACGGTCAAAGGCCTTAGAAATATCAAGAGCAACAACTCTTGACTCTCCATGTTTCTCGATTGCGTTATTCCGAATACGATATACGATAGAAGTTTCCTGTTGATATTTGCTTCCGAGAGCCATGTTGATGATCGCTCAAGATGTTGAAGCCTTCCAAATATTTAAGGATGTGGTGGTTTACGGCTCTCTCCATGATTTTTGAAGTCACTGATGGCGTAGCGACTGGTCTATACCTAGTTATTTGGAAGATTTTTCTGGTCCTTTTTGGGAATAGGCTGGACGCGAGCAATCTTCCAACAAAAAGGAAAAACCCTTTCTTGTAAGACAGGTTGAAATAATAATAACCCGAAACCATTATTCTCACAGTAAGTTCACTACTGTAATTTTCAAACGTGATATTTCGAAAACTGCTGTTCAAAAAATTTCGAATTAGGAATATACTGGACATACCTTTAAAATAATGCACTACAGGTCCTCTTTCCTATTTGGGTTGTTGAAAGTACCCTCGTTAGGGGATGAACCGCAAGAGCGTATAATATGCATCGCACTAGTATTTCTAAAGGGACACAACTCAAAAATCAATATGAAAAAAATCGATAAATATTTCTTTATCGATCATATAAACTGTATCAAGTTGATACAGTATCATCTAAACTATATCAAGTTGATACAGTTTGGATGTTAATACAACTTGATATAGTTAATACAATTTGATACAGAAATATTTACCAATTTTTTCATAGTCTCAACTCAAATATACCGATTTTTGAGTTGTGGCATTTTAGAAATACTAGTGCGAAATCATTTTCTGGAATGAAGATATTAAATGTGCAAACTTCTCAAGTCATCACCCTGTATGTTAATTTACTCAACACGCTGTGAATTGTGGGGTTGACAATTTATTTTGTATCAAAAAGTTTCGCTGTGTTGTTGGGTGACAAAACCACCGGAACGAATTGAGAAACAATGGCTATAGGGGTTAGATAAATTGAGTATGATATCAATTAAATCGACACATGGGTATATGAAAGTCAGCGTGCTACCTACAGGCGAAGAATTATCTTCCTACCAACATGATTGGGTTAAAAAACGGTATGCGGGACAGTCGCGAAGAAAAATTTAGGCAGCTGAAAAAAACAAATATTGAGGATATAGGCGTGTGACAATTTTTATGAACCATCAGGTTCTAATGAAACAATATGGGATATATTTTGAAAATTTACTTTCGTTCTCTAGTTTATGGTGGTAAATTTTATTGAATATTGTTTTTATATTCGAAATTTCAAATATTTTGCATTGGAACAATAATAATACTGCTAGTTTTTGCACTAGCAGTATTATCGGGAATTCGAAAGTTAACTTTCTTGCAAATATCGTCCACAAATATAAAAGAGTATTGGGTTGTTGTGAAATTGTAGAAGTTTTGTCCATTTCTATAAGTCTACTTTGAATTTTGATATCTCAATGAATACATATTCAATTTAATCGAAATAGGCCTCATTTGAATCGGAGCACTTTTGTCAACGGAGCACAAGTCGATTAATTCCGTCAGCATACAAGTAGATTGTGATTGGTATTCGATGATGTCGACGAAGGACATTTTTGCCTGATCCTGATTGGCGAAGGTTTTACCGGAAAGAATGTTATCGAAGTGGCATAAAAGATGGTGGTCGGTTGACGAAAGGTCTGGGGAGTATGGCGGTATGTTACTGTGGTATACAGATGTTGCAAAAGGCAAAAATGTGAAGGCCGAAATCAGCAAATTCCACACAAATTTCTTGATAATCACCATAAATTCACCAAAAAGTAGTTTTCGAATAAATGAACATGAAATCTATGAGTTTTTTGTATTAATTGATCATTTCTGAATGAACTGAAATTTGACATACATATACTTATACTTATGAATGCGGAAGTCACTCACTTAACACTCTCTCATTCATCTCTGTTTCTCCGTTTCGGTGAGTCCTAGGAAGCTAAAAAGTGGAATATAGGTGCTTCTTTAGTATCAGATGCGGACTAAGAAAGAATTTTCAAATATTCCAACTTGTGTTGTAGGTAGGTTCGTTTTGTGTTGCAGATGTGCAATAAAAAAGAATTTTTGAATATTCCAACTGGGGATAAAAGGGGCGCGTTTACATATGAAAGAAAATTACCTTCTCATCATTGTCCCCCCTGCCCCAATGGAAATAAAAGGGGCGCATTTACATATGAAAATTATCTTTTCATCAGTGTTTCTCCGTGCCGCTATATTTTTGGAGGCTGAAATTTTGTATGGATGATCTTTTTATGTTATAGATAGATGTGCAATAAGGACAGATTTTTCAATATTCCAACTGGGGCGCCTCCACCGGTGTTAAAAGGGGTGCGTTTACATATGTAAATTACCTTTTCATCAGTGTTTCTCCGTGCCGCTATATTTTTGGAGGCTGAAATTTTGTATGGATGATCTTTTTATGTTATAGATAGATGTGCAATAAGGACAGATTTTTCAATATTCCAACTGGGGCGCCTCCACTGAGGATAGAAAAGACGCGTTCACATATGAATACAACATATCGTCACTGTTTATTCGTACCACTATACAGTGAGTTTCAAAAAGTTTGCCCCAAATGGAAAACTTTTTATTTTCCATTTGTCAGAAAATGTTATTCCTGATACAAGTTGCTGCATTGCGGGAAACTATCGAAAGGTGTACAGGGAAGAACCAAAAATAGAAATTTTGATCAATAATAAACTACCCTTTTTTCGACATAATGAGAATAGTTTATTTAAAAAAGTTGCTCAAATTTGAAAACAATATTAACATTTGAAATCACAGCCACCTACGTAACAAAAACAACATTTTTTATGGTTCTATAGCCTTATTAGGAGTACTAATATCTCATATACATCTAAAGGCGCCTCCCCCATATCACTATAGTAATATTTCAATACGAAATTTAGTCCAATTCATTATTCGAACTGATATATGGATGTTTGTTGAAAATGGTTGAAATTTTCACTAGTTTTTTGGTGCAAAATTGATATTTCACTCTGTGTGTATATCCGTAACAACTATCAGTATGATTCAATGACGAGAAATAATCGACTGAATTAATTAATGCTAAAAATTCAGTAATACAAATCTGCAAGTAGTGCTAGTACTCTTTATGAGGCTACAACCAAAAAAAATTGAATTTTTTTGTTTTGTCACGTAGGTGACTGTGATTTCAAATCTGGATATTGTTTTCAAATTTAAACAACTCTTCCCAATGATTTTTTTTTATTATTGTCGAAAATGAGGATAGTTTTTACTCATGATCAAGATTTCTATTTTTTTGTTCTCTCTAACAAATGAATAATAAAAAAGTTTCCCATGTGGTGCAACATTTTTGATACTCACTGTATATTCGGAAGCTGAAATTTTGTAAGTGAGTTCGTTTTATGTTGTAGATGTGAAATAAGAAAGGAGTTTTAAATATTTCAACTGGGGAACCCCAATTGGGGATAAAGGGTGGCTTTTACTCCGTAACCGCTATATTTTCGGAGGCTGAAATTTGGTATGTAGATTCGGTTTATGTTGTAGATGTGTAATGGAAAAGGATTTTGAAACATTCTAACTGGGATGCCCCCACTGTGAATAGAATGGGCGCGTTTACGTATGAAAATTACCTTTTCATCACTCTTTCTCCGTACCACTATATTCTCGGAGGCTGAAATTTTGTATGTAGGTTCATATTATGTTGTAGATGTGCAATATGGAAGAGTTTTTGAATATTTCAACTGGAGCGCCAGCTGCGGGTAAAAATGGACGGTCAAAAAGTAAAGTTACCTTTGCATGACTGTTTCTCCATAAAGCTATAGGTATGTATGTAGGTTTCACGTTGTGGATGTGCAAAAAAAAAAGGATTTTTGAATATTCCAACTGGGGCGCCAGCCGCAGGGGAAAAAAGGCTCGGCCGTAAAACAAAATGACCACCATTACACCCGTGCGGAGCCGGGCCGGCTGGCTAGTTCACGTATATTGGCCACGTACATTCCGCCAGCTCTCTGAATTTTCTGAAGAAAACGGCAGGCTTCGCACTTGTGCCCGGTAACAAAGTCACTAGAACAAAATGATTTCAACAACTTTCCGCCCAGTTTATGATACATTTCCCCTAAGATATAGAAGCAAAATAGATATGTACACCCCCATACATGAGAGTGATTTCCATTTCACGCTTCGAAAAACTTTTCCTACGAAGCTCCATCAATCATACACATCTCTTGAAACGAATAGGTAGTGAGTGAACTCCGGCGGAGCGTAAAAACAAGCATTTTCCATGTCATCCCCGTTTCGTTATTTACCTTAGCCGCGTATTTTGGTTTCTTTACATGTCGAATTCAAATTAGGCACTGTTTTAAAGTTTTTTATTTTCTTAAATGTAAATCTACATAAAATCGTTTGATGTCAGCCAGATGGCTTACAGTAGGTTGCCTCGGTTCGGAATACGCTCCGAAAGAGGAAAATACTCCGGAGGGTACACATTTACATCGTTAAAGGGGTTATAATGGTTGGGGTGGAGTCGAGATATTCCATCTAAGTTTTGTCTTTGTGTTTCAAAAATGTTTATATTTCGCTCAGTTGAAAAGTAGCTTAGCAGCTATTATGTGGTGGAGTTGTGGGCGTGAATCCCGCATTTAGCCCTTTCACCGTTTTACATTGTCAAAATATTATTTGCCGTACTTAGATTGTCCCTCATATTATACGAAAAGTGGTTCATTTATATTCATAGGATTTGTTTAGTGTGTACTTTAAGCAATTGTAATGAACAAACCACTCAGTAGTATAATATACACGATGATTACCAAGTTGTTTCAAAAATTTCGTCCGTTTCATCATCATGTGTTCTCAATAAATATTTGTTCCACTGGGTCGTCGTATATACAGCTCAATAGAGAATTTTGTACTCTATACATTGATGGTTTCATTTTTTTCCAATTCTGAGTTTTTGCCTCTCTTCAGCTTACCACTACAAGGTAGTCCCAGAAGTACCCAGAGATGGAACACAACTAGACTCCTCAAATACATCGAATTTCTCTTCAAAAAACTGTGCAAGTAGTAAGAGTTGTTGTTATCCAAAAAAGATTTGTAAGATCAATCTTCGATCTAAAATATAACGAAAGATGTAGAGAAGCTTCTTTAAAAATAAAATTCTGACGGTATTTGGTATCTATCTTTACAAATTACTGTCTTACATCCACTCAAATTTGTCATCATTCTCTAGATCTCACGAAATACGCGATTAACCCACTAGACAAAACCATGAAATTCATGTTAGAAAACTTAATCTTCCAGTAAAAATTAAAGATATTCCCGATCACAAAAAGTTTAATAACCAACTGAAGAAATCTGTATTTATATATGTTTCTACAATTATCTTCGATTTTCAGCTTTTATGTTTTTTATATTAACCTGTCTTGTACATTCTTATAAGATTCATCAGTCCAAATAATTTTATTTAAAAAAAGTGGATCTTCTTGAATGCGTGTCAACAACATTTCACAAAATTCTACTCTCTGTTGAGGATCTTGAGGCTTCATTGCTTGAATTTTGGTGAATTTATAATCATGCATTTTATGTCTTCGCAAGATTCTTTGAACCGATGAATATTTTATACCCAAATCTTCTTCAGCACTTCTTATCGATGACTCGGGAAATGCGTGAAAATATGCTAAGACATTAATCTGGTTGTCTTCGAAAGTTACGGGTCGAGGCAAGTTTCTTGGTGCTTTTAAAGTTGATCCAAATGCATTGAAATTGTTCTGAATTCGTATAAATTTCTTGAGGTTCATTGGCGGTAGATNTTCTCTATGATTCCAAACTGAACATTCAGTTACTATCAAAAATTTCTAATCGATTCATCAGAAAAGGTTTGAATGTATTCATTTCATGAGTGTAACTTTGCCAGTTTCCAATTCAAGTGGTCTACCTCACTATCTGAGGTAGACATTCCTGACAAATCAGATGTCCATTGTGGCATTCATTCATTGGTGGTGAAAGTCGCAGTAGACAGACTGGACATTGCAGCTCAGCCAATACTGTGTCTTCGAGAGATTTAGCGGAATCTGCAAAAATAAAAACTGTTAGGCATGATCCAATCGTACAAAATAAAATACAGCTTTGAAAGTGACAAAGTAGTTAAGACGTTGGCGGCTGAGGTCCTCAGTGTCACCAGGATGTATAAATGTCTGAAGAAGATTGCCACACTCGCTAGCGAAACGTTGGTGACACTGAGTGTTGATGTAATTTGTGGTGATGATAAACTTTGGACAATGTTACCAATACCAGTTGTGATGATCTACCAATCGAAAAATAACAAGTAATATACTTGTGATGCACTGTTTGGACACTAGAGTTTTATTTTTACACCAAACCATTATTACAACACCTCGACACATGTTTTGATCACCAAGTATCATCTACAAGAGAATGATTAATATATTACTCTGAGATTTTCACTTTACAATGCGGTTTCCGTACAGTGATAATCTTACAGTAAACTGTTTCAGCTAGTGATTCCGCCCATAATATAGAACGAGATAGACCTCTGATGGTGATTCTTCATGAATTCAGTCTAGTTTTGGACTTACTCAAAAAAAAGACTCATCTTTTTGAAAAATGACATCGAATATTATCTTATCTGACTCAGCTTCAGAGAGATGTATTGAATCAGGTTGAAAACCAAAAAAAAATGGGGGAAATAACCTAATCATAAAAGATATTAAGGGTGGCATGGCTAGATGAAGATGTATCCATTATAGAAACCCAAATTCCAAGCTATAACTTGTTTAGATTGCATTGTAGACCTCTCACTAGCGTTAAATCAAGAGGTACTGATCGCTATCAGAGAGTCAGTTAATGTTCGGTGCCTCAATACTGAAAATAATACAGCGGAACATGTTTTTGTTGACATCATGCAAAGAAAAGATAGTTTCATTTTTTGCTGTGTGTACATTCCATCCTGTTCAAGCGACGAATTATAGATTCGACGAATTATAGATGAAGTTGAACTCCTTGTACAGATATGTCATCTTCACAAAGTTGGCGACTACAATTTATCAGAAGCAGAATGGGAATGTAAGTGTAGTTGTCAATTATGTATGTATCCATCACGGTTGTTATTCATTTGAACTGCCTGTTTCTAGCGAAATGTCCATTTTGAACTATATGAAGAATTTATTTTTGACTTTAGAAAAGCAGATGTCAGGGCTATCAATAACTATTTTGCGTGTGCTGACTGGGATAATTATTTGAGTGAAACATCTACCAACTTAGCTTTGGAACAATTTCACAAACTACACCTCACGATTTGATCTCCACAAACTTCATTTGAAAAATATATCACGACATGTTTCGCTAACACAGTAGCTTTATCAACAGTGACATATCGGATGATAAATCTAGGTTCGTTCCAACCAGCATCACAAAAAGTTTCTGACAGTCAGGATTCCGCGCAGTAATGTGATTGCGTTCCAACGTGAGTTTCCAACCATTAGTGAACTATCAGTTTTCTGTTCCATCCAAGATTCAAACTTGTTCGAAATCTATCAGAATGGTTTGAGGATTATCTTTTAACCATTAATCTGACGCATGCGTATTCCGTATTACTGTTTCTGTTTTATGTTCATGCAACTTGTAAACAACATAACCTGCAAAAATTGTTATTAAATACATTATGTATTTGCTGGCGCAGGAAAAATTGGGAATTCTTTAAGTGAACCTATAATATGAACATCTTTAATTACACAAATTAATTATTGCGNCTTTTACTCTCCAGAAATACACATGATTAGATTTATTTTTCAAGGTTATGTTGAACTTCCATGCCAAACTTCAGTTGAACTATCAGCTGTTCCAATCAGAAATTTCAAATTAATCAGAAACCAATATTTACCAGACATGCGCGTTGACAACGATTTACAAACAGTTGGAAATATGTTTGTGACTCAAGGTTGGAACGAACTTCTGTCTTCATGGTAAACAAGCACGTGACAAACTATGGACACTATAGCCCACTATCAAGAATTCTGAGAGGCCAACGAGTTAAGCCTCAACTTTTTTCACAACTCTTTGGAAGTATTCAAACATGAAGTCAAAGATGATGTATACTATGTAATTATGTAGGTACTATGTCAGCAGTTAATGAGGTTATATATTAGTTTTGAGTTGATTTTTACTGTGAAAGTTATTAATCAAATACAATTGCATTACAACATTGTAAAACAGAAGTATCCCGTTTATACTACTTAATAAAAATAAATAAATAAATAAACTCACCATCATTCATACATTTCTTCCTTGGTACTGCAACGTCAGTATCCCCAGTAGATTCACAATTTGTGGTTTGATGCGAATGAGGTTCTGAGGATTCTGAACAGGAACGTTCATGAACTGCAACCTCTGCAGGTTTTCCAATAAAGTCGCAACCAGTCTTCACGAAAGGACATGTTATATTGGTGGAACATAATCGTTCTACCAAATAATCTCTCCTAGTTGGATTTTGACATGAAGGACACGTTCCAGGAAATTTGTTACACTCCCCACAGAAGTGTTGCCCGGAAGTGCATTTCATTAAAGGAGGTTCAAGTTTGCACGAACAAGAACGACATGTCACTGCATGCATAAATTCTTCAAGCACTATTGATTCCATGCTGATTCCTGTAAAATTTACAACATTCAAGTCAAGGATACGTCAACAAAAAACACACAGGCAGATTTTTTATCAAAAAAGTGAACGAAATTTATCGAAGGAATCTGTCGGAATAGCTAAGCAAAAAAAAACTATCGTTTCGCATTACTTCTGTACTATGAATATATGTCAAGGAGAATTGAATTGACTATGATATCTTATTAGAATGAAAATGTATCGATTCACTTAACTATGCTTGAATGCATTAACTTTTTCGTGCAATTAAAGATCCGTAGATTTTCGATAAATTACCTATCACTATTGGCACCAAAATCCACGAAAGTACACCTGCATCAAGAGGATGTTCTATTCAATATTGTGAAGTTATGGCAACACTGGCCATAATATTTCAGGTAATATGAACTTAGAACTTACTCAGTTATTGATCACTTTCACGTGTGGTCAATTTCTTCAATCTGTTAATCACTACATCAGCTAACTTGTCACTTGTATATCTAACCACACTATATTCGTAACAATGTTTATACATCCTTTTATATGGTTTCTAACACATTATCAAGGTGTTGCCGAAACACAAAATGACCGATATCAAAAATCTTCTCCGGTCCCTGAGAATCCTGAAATCAAAGTAGTTAGATAGCCTGAACAGATTAACAGATCGGCACCATGATAATTTTTGTTAGTTCACTTGGTATTCGTCACGGTGTTTTTGTTTCTAACAAATGTCATCCGAAATGAGGGGTTATTGTGAAAATTCACACAGTACTTAGATAATTCCTGGCCAGTTTGTTGTCATGATGGTTCTGAACTTGATAAAATCAGAAAGTACTGATGTTTGAGGATGCTGCTTGATCCCACCAGTAATAAGTGGAATGATACGACTGCCCGTCGCCTCCTAACAACACTTCCCAAAACCATTCTTTCAATGATTTCATTCTAGAGTGATTCAAATAGAAAACAAATCACTTTCGAACAAGCACGACTTTCAAAAAGCTTTGTGTGGTGTCTTGGAATTGTTAGTTGAGCAAAAAAACTAACACTAAGTACTTTGAATGGTTTATTTGCGTATTCACACGTCATTCCTCAAAGACGACTTAACGTCCACTGCCCTACTTGTTGATAACCTATTTACATGCGGTGTTGTCACGTTGTCCCCCTCTTGGGTGAATATACCACACTTTGTGTATTTTCTGCAATGCTTGTTTTTCTTCATGAAAAATATTTGCAAATATGTTCTATTTTTTTGAATCAGAGCCATTTCTTAACAGGTTGTTGTGAGTGGTTGAAATCACCACTATTACAATCTATAATTGGATAATTAAGTTTTTTTTTTACCAAGTGGAAGTCAGACATAACCACTCCTACCCACAAATCGGAAAATAAAGTAGCTATAGAAAACTACAGACCTATTTCAATTATGTGTGCTGCTTTTAAATTATTCGAAAATAGCTATTCATGATATGACTGTTAAGAGTAAGGTTTTATTTTGTGAGAGAACGAACAAAATCAAACTTGTAACACGAATATCATATAAAGTTTTTTGTACAACTGTCCTGTTTTCATAATAAAATAGATACATTTAATATTTCTATAAAAACACATTTTGACATTTCTTGTCAGCTAACTATTTTCATGTTATCGCATTTGCTGTGAAGTGGCCGTGTCAGGTGACGCCGAATCAACTAGTTACCAACAAACATTATCGTTTACAGCTCCACGTTTTATTTAAAGTCACATTTAAAGTTCTTGCTGGTGTTAAAGGTCTTGCATAATTAAGAACAATAGTGAGGAATTGTGCGTGTTCCTGACGATATTGAAGAGGCTGCAAAAAAAGTTTCGATTGAATTGTTACCAAAAATATCGAATCAGCAGTACGACATCGCATATTCTAATTTTCTTAGCTGGTGTAGACTTAAAAATGTCGAACTAAATTCCAGCGAAACCGTCTTATTAGCCTATCCAGAAGAGAAATCAGAAATATGGAACTCGTCAACTTTGTGGAACACGTTTCCCATGATAAAGTCGACTACGATCGTTAAAAATAGTGATAATACAAGCAAATATTTGAAGGTAACAGGATTCTTGAAGAGGAAAAATTAAAGGTTATAGGCCGAAAAAATCAAAAGCTCTTACGTTTGAACAAGTCCAGAGGTTTATAAATGAGGCGCCAGATGAAAAATATTTGATGATAAAAGTTGCTACTATTTTCGGAATATATGGAGCCTGCCGGCGTAAAGAGCTGTACCATTTATTAATAGAAGACATTAAATTGATGGATAAATCATTCATTGTTCGAATTCCAAACACAAAAACGAAAATAGGTCATTCTTTTTGCATTGCTGGAAAAAACATTGACTATTTTTATTAATACGTTGCATTACGCCCTCCTCTTATCAATCATCAATACTCAAATTATAAATGCAGTGCCAACCCAGTTGGTATAAACACGTTTGGGAAAATGCCCTCTATCATTGCTAAGTTTCTGAACCTCCCGGAACCAAAGGAATATATAGGTCACTGTTTCAGACGGTCTTCTGCTTCTTTGCTAGCAGAATCAGGAGCAAATATAACGGATATTAAGAAGCACGGAGGATGGAAGTCTACAACAGTAGCTGAGGGTTACATCGATCAATTTATTTCTCACAAAAAAGCTATTGCTGAAAGAATAATCCCAACAGCTAGCTCCAGCGTTAGAGCATCGTCCTCTTCACTTCAAGAATTGAGTGTTATTGCCCATGAAATTGTCAACTCAGATAGTTCAAATATATTACAAGGCTCTTTAACATCGCAAGGTAATAATATCAGCAGTTGTTCTAATTGTACTTTTCATATATTAATGTTCATAAATAATAATGTAATTAATGTATATAATACATTTGAAACAAAATTGAATTGTATCTATATCTATTGTTCATAATAAAACTTCTTTGAAAATTAAATAATTATGGTTTTGTTTATTACTCCCAAAAAATCGTTTTAAAAATACTTTATACTAGTGTTAAAAATACTTTTAACACTAGTGTTAAAAATTTTTTTAACATGCTACTTTGTAAACATCATCTTTTAATACTTTTACGTCACTTTTAATGACAGTTGTACAAAAAATTGTTTATACAAATCTTCATCACCATCTGGAAAAATTCATAACGCCTGAACAGCACTGTGTTGTAGCAAATGAATCGATAAATAGCCTGTGACACACAAGAAAAAAAAATACAGCTTCATATGATTTTCACAAAGCCTTTGACAAGGTAGATCATGACACTCTATTACGAAAATTGAATCAAATACAAAAAAAAGAAGAAATTTATGATGCTTTTATCCAATTTAAAAGATATTTCGAAAATATACTCAGGACAATACCTATATGCCCATTTCAAATTTCTGTGCCTCTATCACACACGCTCACACAAATATGCAGTATTTTTGTCTGTAACTGTATGGCTAAGTAAATAATAATTTCAACAAAAGAAGTCTTACATATGTTTTGACTGAACGACGCCAAATGACCATAAATTTACGTAATCTATTCAAAGTTGACAAGCATGTTGACTAATATCTCTTATGATTCCATAACAATTATTAAGTCATAATTGTAGGCATTTCGAGGGGTTATTCCCTAAAACACCCCTCAGTGTATTAGCTGAAACAGAGAGGAGGGCCCTACTAAACCGGGTTACGGCTCGATTACTACCCAGGATCTGTTCAGAGGTCGAATAGAGCATCTGTTAGTTCTCAAATGGCGATGAACATTTTTGATTTCGTCGTAGAGGAAGAGGTTGGTGGCTCAAATCTTGATTTATAAGTTGATAAATATAAGACATTTACAAAAATCTGAAGGTATCAAAGCTATCATAGCAATTATCAAACTTTGTACCATCAACTGCTAGATAAAACTGAACATTGTTCGCAAATGTTCGCTATTATGTTGTAGAAAGAACTATAAAAAGGAAATGTGTCTCATCGATTTGTTATTTTACACGCTTGCTGGCAAAAGAGGGTACGCAAAACGCCTAAAAACAGTTTTTGTGGACCTGCAGACTTCCAGAATTTTATCTACTTGTCCAAAAAACAGTATTTTCCGGACTTGAGAAATCAAATCATGCGACATTCTCGTAAAGAACTTCTCTTAAAGTATAATCTCCCGACATAACGTGCAATCAAATTATTTGAAGCATATTTACTTGGACGGAAACAAAAGATGTGTATTGACAAAGTCAACTCAACAAATCTAAACCTCAAATCCGGTGTCCCACAAGGGTCTATATTAGGACCACTTCCGTTTTCTTTATATACCTACCTCAACAATTCTGAAATCTCTTGAACATTGCACTGCTCACTGCTATGCAGATTTATCTAGGGGATGTGAAAACGGCCTGTTATTTCATCAATGAAGATCTTTACAACTTCATACAAAAAGCATCAAACCACTGTCTTCTGGTCAATCTTTCATAATGTTATTTGGTCCAAAAATCAATTCATCGTTTTCTCAAGATATCACATAAATAAACTTGTTCAGAGATCTTATCTATCCCCGAAAACATTATACGGAGCCAGGCTTTTTTTAACGATGGATATGAAACTACTTCTCTGTGTTTAGGGTCCCAATATGTATCAAAAGTCGTGTTCAAAAATATAAAAAGTTTAAACCTCTTGTCTAAGACATATATTATGGTGTTCGTAGACGTGAAAGATTTTGGATATGGAGAAGAGAAAACATTTTCATGCTGCTTGTTGGTTCCACAAAATCATAATTACCAAAAAAACCTCATATTCACACCGTAAAATCACATTTCGCTATGATATCCATAATAAAAATGCCAGATTCATATGAACACTAACTCCACCAAATTTTAAAACTGTATCTATCTACAATTTATGTGAAAAATAAAGGCGATTATTCTCATTATTATATTTTATTATGAAATACAGTTAGCAACCCTGAATATAGGATACTAAAGTATTCCATTAGGTCATTATTGTCAAAGCAATGAAATTTGTCATTTCATTAACGATCTATTCAATTTCTATTTATGTGAAATCTCTATTTCAGCTTTGATACATATTCAGCACAGAAGGGAAAGAGAAATGTAATCCTGTGTCAGCCAGGACGATAGATGACCCTTGCACCTGACAGACGCAGGATTTTTCTCACGGAGTTACATGAAGTGTGTAGTTTCAGGACAAACTACGCTCGTCTGTGGCCAACAGCTTCATAAGATTTCAATCATTATCACTTTGAGTTTGAGATATAACAGTTCAATTCTATTCATGAGAAATGTACTTTGGTAATTTTTTATACTTTCTAATTTTCTACTGTAAATATAAACATGATTTTATCAATGGAAATCTTTATGCCAACATGAAAAATAAAAAAAATCGCTAATCGAATGTAGGCAGCCCGCGAAATTTGAACATTAACCTTATTTTTTTAACGGTCCACTATTTCATAAGAAAAATATTATACCATTCTAAACCATTAATATATAATTCTCACTCTTAACATACAGATTAAATATGTTTGCCACAAAGGCACACAAAAAACAAATGCCAATAAGCTAAGTAGTAAGTAAGCATCGAAATAAATCTAAATTAATGTTGTTTTTTAGAAAACTATTGGTCAAAATTTTAAAACTTGAAGGCTACTTTGAAAAAAATTATGTCATACCCGATCCCAATGTTATTTAAAAAATTTGGATGAAGTATCGTCCTTTCTTAGGAATGGAAGTGTCGGATTGGAAAATTCTGGAAAAGATTATTCCTTTGCTTTTGAAAATTGACGAACCCTTGCGTTTTGCTGCTGTACATTCAGTGGCGGTTTACAAACTTAGAAAATTCGTTTTCAAAGCTAATACAACTCTATGAAATTCTAGGAAATTGACAATATATCTGATGAAAATCAGGCGTGCCAATTTGAAAAGTAATTCACAAATCAACATATTTCGTTAATTGCTCAATAAATGTGTCTTTATAAAAAAACATAACGGTTAAATGTTGGTAAGTAATGTATAAATCTCGTTGAAAGAACCCCATCAATATGGTTTCTGCAAGCAATAAGAAAGAAACTGAGAGAAACTGAAATCTTGGAGCCGAGGTTTAGCCGTAATAGTGTGAACCAGCAGATGTTATTTTCTTAAAGGACCGACGCCTGCAAGCCATACGCACTCTCGGGCTTTCTCCTACAGATTTATTGTTGTTTCTTTATCACCATCTGACAGAGGCACATACATATTCAGTTTCTCCATTCTCGGGTCTCTGTTGCTCCATTCCGTAGTAGCTAGTTATTTTGTAGTGATTTTTTTTTAGTATATTGGTACATGACAACTTATCACCATTTAACACAAGAGTCACTAAACGGTTCTCTTTCTGGGCGGCTTCTAAATAATTAGCTAGGCAAAAACAGTTGTTGGATAATAATATGATGTCTTCACACGATTACTTTGCTAGAATATCAAGAAAAGTTTCTCAAAAACTGAAAGCACTATCTCGAACCACCTCCCTCATGGAGCTATGCATTCAATGCTTCATTAAGCTCAAATTTTATTACAACAGCAGTTTATTTTAGGAAGAAAAATAAAGTGTTTGCACGAAGTTACCCCATAATGTAAGGAAGGAATTCTAAAGAGACATTTTGGAACAAACTGGAATAATTTTTGAATACATTTTTTTCTTGAAATTATAATATTTATCGTTCACTGAGGAAAAAATGTAATAACCACTATTGAATTTCACTGGTAGTAATCAAAAAGTTCATCTACATACGTGACTGGGGCACAGTTCACTTACCACAAATAAAAATGTTCATTTACCACTCTTACAATGGTCAAATACTAGGAAGCTCTACTCATAAGTAAACCCCAGCTATTTATTTGTATTAAACAGTTCAAAATGTATTCATGTTGATAAATTCTGTATTTTTCATAATTAAATGAAGTGGTTAACTAAACTATTCGTTCTATTTCCAGAAAATTTTAGCGTGCATATCCTTCAATCTGTTACTACTCACTTTCAAAATGTGAAAGTAAGTTTTATGAACACGATGTTATTAAATTTTATTATTATTACGATTAATACAACATACCCCCATTCTGATTACTGAAAATTATCGATTGTCACAAATATTCATCTATCTAGTAGTTAGTACAAAAGTGATTGATTTTAACATCAATGTTAGGATCAGACAGATTTTCTAGTTGTCATTTGTCATATTTAAAAAAACTTAGTTGGGTTTTAGGTATTTTTTTTTTGGAAATTGACTTTTGGTGGAGTTCATGACACTTTTGACATATTGAGGCCTTCTTTAACGCCGGTCACTCACAACTAGTTGTAAAAATGTTTGCATTTGAAAAATTATAAATAATAGTGCTGTTGCAGAAAAAAGACTTCATCGACCATATATTAGAGGTGTTGTGACGACAAATAATACTACAAATCATCAACGTCATTCAGATAAAATTGAACGGTCATTAAATATATTTCGCTCCGTTGACTCTGTGATCACGTGATATCAAATCTAAATCCGCTCGCTCGGTTCCAGATTTTCACAAACGTTATCAACAGTTAAGTAATCCTTTCGAAATTAAGCGTGCCAACATTTAATGGCAGGTTTACAAAGCAACGAATATTAAAGTAACTAGTTGTATATATGCAATGAACTGTCAATTGTCTTCCAAATATATCAAAAAAACTTGCTGATGAGAGAAGTTTGTGACTAGTTCCTGAAAGTTTAGAGGTCCATCTAGAGGAACTCCTTTTGTAGATGAAGTCTTATATCAATACTCCATATGTAGTGACGAATGTTTGATGTGAAAAATGAATAATTAAGAGTAATTTCCTCTCACTTAGTCCTTGTGAAATTATTGAATTGAGAAATTTCCCGTTAATCATGTACCTCTGTGCATAATCTACACATCTTTGATAGACTTTTCATTGATATATTAGGTTTTTCATTTTTTGGAAGATCTCTACTGTTTATATATTGATGGAGAAATGGAAAACGAAAAACGTTTTTCCAATGGGGGAATTATATTCAAGAACTGAAAAACTTATAGAAAATCAAGGTTATGACTTTCTACTTTTCCATCTTTATGAAAAAAATGTGGGAATCTACAAAGAAAGAACGAAGTTAATTTAAAAAAAAAGTCAAATTTCTTTTTCACTGATAACCTATACAAAAATGATTTTAAATTTATATGTTCAAAGAACATAGTGGCGCCATTTTCCACAGAAAAGGTTAACTTATTATTCCTCATTAAAATTAATATAAATGAAAATGTAAATATATAGCGACGTTGCTACGCTTAGCCTAGTCCACGAATTACATGGTGAAGGAAGTAAGATGTTTTGTCATACCTCTCCTTTCAATACATCTCAATTCACAAAATCATTGGAAAGGATCAGTGAGGAAACTTAAAATACTTGTTAAAATTATCAACATTGTATTTGGACTTTCTTTGGTACAACTAATTCTGGTTACGCTACCAACGCCGCGCTGGTTGAACAACGAAAAAAAAACATTACACAAGTGTGTTTCAGTTGAAACTGAAATGAATATGAACACAATGAATTTGACAGATCCAAACACACAAAAATTTATTTATAGGATATACACGTTAAGAGAATGACGTCACAAAATGACAAGTTACGGCGTTGCCTACATGTGCACTATTTGGAACTTTCAAATTTTTTTGTACTGTTGATTTGTTTTATTGCTATTAACCTTACTATTAATTTACTTAGTTGAAATACAACTTTGTTGAGACTGTTTCGACAATGCTTTAGGCATATTGAATATACGCAAGTCGCATCAAAAGAAATGATTAGTTCTGAAAAGAAAAGAAAGACTGACAGTTTTCGAGTTTTTTCGATTCGGCAACGTCTGAAATTTTACTAGTTTCATTGCTATTTAACGCATTTCATTGGGAATTTTAAAGTTATGTTGGATATACAAAATTACCAAAAATGAGGGCATTCTCTTCTTGACGTGAATATCCTTTATATGTCATTCCATATATCTAAAATATATTATCACAAACAGAAACATTGATATGCCACAATGAATAGTCAACACTTGACACCATTGTTTTTTTGTTCAACTAGGCTTTCAACTATATAAATCAATCCAAATATGGTAAAATATAGTTATCACAAATAGAAACATTAATATGCCACATAAAATGGTTGACACCAGGTACTGTAACTATTTTCAATTTCTTCTTGTTTTGTAGAGTTTTCAGTCCGATGGTATCTTCCGTGTATATGGTTCGATCTACCAAGTTAACCACTGTTCCATTTTCATTATAGTATCCAAACTGACTGAAAAAGTGAGCATGCTGAATGTACTCCTAGGTCTCAAAAAAAAATTATTCAAATAATAAACAGCACAGAACAAATAATAATTTGAATAGATTCATTAGAAACAATAAAAATAAATGAACCAGTGACGGATCGCAAGTATAAAAGTTCTTATTCTTCACTTTTTTTATAGTTTTTGCTTCCCTTACGGCGCAGAAGACCAGTAGAGTATACGAGTTGACTTGTGGATCTTGCCCAAAATTTTATATCGGATAAACCGGAAAAAAAAGGAATTGACATGGATAATTTTATTCTAGTTATTACCTAGATTGCCATGGCGTAATTACGCCATCATCAGGTCCACCAATAAGTACCATCAGTTTCAACTTAGTGAGAGCTTGCTTGAATTCTTCACTTCGATTCGACTTTATTTCATTATTCACAAATGGCAAATACTGGGAATAGCTTATGTATAATTGCCTATGATATGGGTCATTCCAATAATTACCTACTGAAGTATGCTGTCCAATTCTGGAATAAAATAATTCAAAAGCTGTTTCCAACGCTAAGCCAGGGAAAAATAAATGAAGAAATTGTGCTAAAAAAGTAACGCTATAGCATAAACCTCGTGAAGATGTATCAAATGCTTACTTCCATATTGTCCAGCTTGTGGACCGCTGAGTGATATAAACCTAAGTACTTTGTGATCTGGGTTCGCCTGAAGAATGGTTCTTGCTAAAAGAGCCCCCTGAGAGTAACCTAGAAAAAGAATATTTGCATTATGAATGGAATAATGAAATTCGAGTTTTCCTCTAAAACATATAACAAGATTTTTTTGTTTTTTTCACAAGTTTGCCCGTGCTACTCAATTCTTCAATAATTGCATCAACAATCATAGTGGGATAAGATAACTAGCAAAAAATTTGTTTGGAACAAATGATCTATCATGAAACTTAATAAAGGTGACGGGTCTTGAAGACAACTCTCTAGTGGAAAGAATGTTTATATTCATCCCTAACCTTGCTTACTTGTGCCCGATTCACAATGTAAAGATCCTGGATTCAGTTACCAATTGACTGATATCTTTCTCGTGAAAATTAATCTACTTGAAAGTGAATTTATTGTGCTATGTTGAATTGTTGATGGAATTATGAATAGTCGTGATGCTTCTTAGGTGGTTCGGAGAAGTATTAAAATGACTTACCCAAAACAAGAGGCTAATAGCTATAGTAGTTGATGTTACTGATATCGAAAAAAAAAAAGGATACTTAAGCATGTAAGCAGAATAGTAGAGATGGTCAAATTAGACCTGTACTAACTCCTCCTATGAAGATGACAGCCAATGTTAAATTTTATAGCAACATAAACCTGACACATTTTTTTATGTTCACCTTATTTCATATACCTCACCTAGTAAGTGAACGCCTTCAGGATGTTTTTCTGTGATATTCAATAAATTTTGCCCAATCTGATTAGCTTGATACCACATGTTATCTAGACTAGACCATCCTCCGAACCTTTCAATATTGTAAACAATTGTGCCAGGGTGTTTCTGAAAATGGAAAACATTCAATCAACTCAGCTGAGATCCAGACGTAGAAGTACCTCCTCTATTCGCGTTTTTATGAGCTCCATACTTTCAGCTCCAGTCATTATTCCATGGAGTAGAACTACGGGCTTGTAAGCAACTGTGCAGGAGAAACATATAACTATTAATAAGAAAAAATATACAACTGAAATTTTCGTCATTTTTAGATAGAGTTATACAGTAAGGAAGAAGTTTATTAGCTGAACACATCTGGCACCGTGAAACTAAATGACTTTGCACTATTTAAATCATACTTATGTTCATTGTTGTTTATTTATAATTGAATAAATTAATCATATTGCTCATTACTTCACAAGCATAAACCAAATTCATCATCTTCTCTTTTTTTTTTCTTTTTTTGGGTTTTTGAATAATCATTTTGTAATCATTCATGACGTAACTCATATTAGACGAGTCCTGAGGTTTTTTGCCACACGATTCGAATTTAATTTTGTGTATGCTAACGGAACCAAAACTTTTTTTCCCCATTTGAAAAATATCATGGATGAAAACATGCACTTATACACCATGCACACTACACCAATATGAAAATTCACCTTCAGAGAACAAAACACTATACTTGAACTAAAAGCTCAAAAAATTACTCATCCCACATCTCATTTTTTACCATCACCCATACCTTTGTTTTATTGAATATGGATGGTAACAGAAAGAAATGTAAAGAAATCTATCGTCAGTCATCTTCCTCGGTCTCATCAGGATTTGAAGGTCATTATTTGAAAAATGTATGATCACGATTAAGACTTCTTGTATCATTTTTGAAAATTATTTAACTATTGACATACTTGAAAAATGATACAATCGTCTTGTTTCAAAGTTAAACAACAATAATATATTATTTCGGTAATCGCTGTCAAAAATTCTAGTTAGTAGCGGTTGGAAGCGGTTATATTTGGAACGTACTTTTTTATTTATTATGAATCCGTTGAAAATAACCTCTAACCTCAATTCAAATTTAAATCATTTATATGATTTGTTTGGAGGGTTGAATTGTTGTAATCAATTTTGAAATAATAGAATGGCTTCTGGTAATGCTCCACCACTTCGAAAAACCACGCGTTCTCTAAAACCCAGTTTGAAAGCTCTAGAATCACAATTTCTGAACCAGAGTAGTAAATTGGATTATGAAAAGTACTCCAGTAGTGAATCAGATTCTGAAGATTGCAATTCCGATATTGAAAAGCCAAAAGTTATTCACGAAAACGAAATTATCCAGGGAAAAGACATTTTCAAATTTCAAACTAGGAAAATAAGAGATGGACTAGCTCTCAAAGTTGCAGAGGCATGTACCCCAAAAACTCAGAGGCAGAAAGCTAAGAGTAGAATTGCGATATTGAAAAGCCAAAAGTTATTCACGAAAACGAAATTATCCAGGGAAAAGATATTTTCAAATTTCAAACTAGGAAAATAAGAGATGGACTAGCTCTCAAAGTCGCAGAGGCATGTACCCCAAAAACTCAGAGGCAGAAAGCTAAGAGTAGAATTGCTAGAATTATCCAGGAAGATTCTGGCAGCGAATATGAAGTTTCTTCAGATGAGACCAGTGAAGAAAGCGATGAGAAAATCAGTAGTGACTCAGAATCTGATGTGGATGATAGAAAAGTGCATAAGATTATTAACGAATTCAAAGATGTTAAATTGAAGTCTTCTAGAGTCAAAAGTGCCGGTGAATACACAATCAAAACTGATGTGTAATTCAATAACTGCAGTGGGAGTAAAAAAACTTCCAACACTTTAGACAAGTTGAAAACTCCCAGATTACCCCAATATGAACTGCAGACTCTTTTACAAAATATAAATTTATCTGGAAAACATGAAGAGGCTCTGCAGAAACTGTCCCAGAACAATGAGAACTACTTTAAGAAATGGTTGTTTCTCTTGAATGAAAATTTCAATATTCTCCTTTATGGTTTAGGTTCGAAGAAAAATATTTTGAGAAAATTTCAGTTGACTTACCTGAACCAAATGCCAGTTGTTGTGGTGAATGGATTTTTTCCTACACTTACTATCAAAAGCATTTTGGACAATATTATCACTGACTTATTGAAATTAGGTGAAAGTCCTGCTAATCCTGTGGAGGCTTGCGATTTAGTGATAAAAGAACTGAAGAGACATCCATCAATTCATTTATATTTGATAATTCATAATATAGAAGGGGAAACTCTAAGAAATGGAAAGGCACAGAATATTTTAGCAAATTTGGCTTCGACTAACAATATTCATTTGATAGCATCAATAGACCATATCAATGCACCGTTAATTTGGGATCATAGGAAACTAAGTAAATTTAATTACATTTGGTGGGATGTTACATCTTTTTCGCCCTATCGTGAAGAGACTTCTTTTGAACGGTCTATGATGGTCCAACAGAGTGGAACTTTGGCATTGTCATCTCTAAAGAATGTATTTTTATCCCTAACTGTGAATTCGAAGAATATATATACATTAATTGTTAAATATCAGCTGGAAAATTCTAAAAATCAATACTACCAAGGATTCGCATTCAAAGACTTGTATATGGCCTGCAGAGAATCCTTCATAGTGAGTTCGGATTTAGCTTTGAGGGCTCAACTAACGGAATTCATAGATCATAAAATGGTTAAATCAAGAAGATCCGTTGATGGTACTGAATATTTATTAATTCCTTTGCAGAATGACTTGTTACAAAAGTTTCTAGATGAGATATGTTGATTCAGTTCATGGTCCTAGATTTATAAGATAATTTGCTATTTTTTATAAACTGTATATAAATACCTCATATCTTTGAGGGCTGTTTTTTACTACATTCTTCCTTATTCAAAAAATGAAACTTATACCACTTCATCATAGATAGATATCTTTGAAGAAAAAGGAATATAAACCAAAAAGGGAATATATTACTGAAAGATGATGTTGAAGTATGCAAGTATTAAAAATGAACATTACACCTTAAATATATACTTAAACATAATAATGAGGTTTCTTAATAGTAATACCAAACTCTGCCAAGGCTGGGGTCAAGTCTTCCATTGTCAAGCAGTATCTTCTATCCTTAGTTCCCTGTTTGTTCTGAAAAAAAAAATCGAGTAATATTAGAATATTCACAATAGGAGGGGAGAGTAGGTGCTACTTTTCGAGACAGAATACCAGTTCGAATCCCCTGGAGAATATGTGTTTTATGGCAAAACGAAGTTGACTGTTTTAAAACTTCCAAAGACTTCAGTTCACCTAAAGATGAGGTTTGTGATTACAATAAGCCTAGATTTTCATAAAATAACTTCATCGGCAGTAAACGTTTCTGCTTTCAGTGATTACTATAGAGTTGGGACAACAAAAGAATATACATGTCATCAATAAAATATGTGATAAAACACAAGATGAAACAGTTATTCCTAACATTCAATCGTGAGTCATCAGAAATTTTTTAGACAGACCAATTCATGACATTGCTATCGATGAAAATGCTATAGGAAGCTGTTATTTGGTTTTGTAAACTTTGCAGTAAAAATCTACCATTAAAGTGGTAGGTACCTGACTTAGTCAAATGTAGGTACCACTGGTTTAGATTTACAATAAAAATGTACTTTTTGCAAATTGGCTATGAAATATAAAGATCCATTGAATATGAAACAACATACCTTTGAACCTGTGTGACTTGAAGAATTTGTTGATCTCATTTTGCAATGTTGTAATGCATCATTGGCTATGTCTGATATAAATTTCTGAGCAGCAATTGAAATCAAACGAACCAATCTAGGATCTTTCGGTTCTAAACCTGAGCTCCTCAAATAATATGAAGTCACAGCATCGGGAATCTGAAAAATTAATTGATTATATAAATATATACAATTTTGGTGCCAACATCCTCCAGTAGGTCCTTGTAAGAGAAAGTTTTAAGATTCATTCAGATATTTCGTAATTAATTATTGGGACTTTTGAAAATTTACCAGTCTGGGTTTCAACATTTAATATAGTTACCCACCGTTGGTGTATAATCTTCTAGTTGCAGCAGGAAATCACTCAGTGGTTGACCAAGGGTTATGTTTTGATCCTCGATCATTTTTTCATCCTGATTATGATTCATCTCGCATAAAACGGGGGATATGTTTGAGCCCACAAAGTCAACACAATCACAGGTCAGAAATGATGTGCTCTTTTAAGTTTCAAGTCCTAAATTTATACACATTAAATTTGCACAATAAAAATATTGCAAAATATATCTCAGAATTGTGAATAATTCTTCTTCTTTTCCATTCGTTAGCATCTACAATCAGGGCTATCCGACCAGTTGGTAATTTGTAAAACCACGTGTGGTTACATTTAAGTGACCCTGTGAACTCAACTTTGCCAATAGATAATCAGTACATTCCTCAATGTCACAATCAAATTCCCCAACACAATTTGAAATTCATAGATGATGCAGTTATCGAAATATGTCGCTAGTATCTTGTTCTGATATTTAATTCATGAATCATCATGGAAAAAAAATCTCTCAACTAGTATCAATTAATTCTAAAATATTGACAGCATTAAAAATTGAAGTGCCTATTTTACATCGACAAGTTGCCTCATTTGAGTTGTACTCAGCACCTCTGTGAATAAAATGCCGAAATTTAGTGGATCTCTTCATTATTTGTTAATCAACAGTTTCCCACGAAATATTTTTCGAATGAAGAAGGTCCCACTAATCACACCAAGGATATTGTATGTATCTTGCTATGGACTCATAGACTAGGACAGTTTCTGAAAAAGAACTAAAATGTGAGAAGAAAAATTACTCCAAGCCACAAGGATCAAGCAAAATAATCTTGATTCACGTTGCATTCACGCATCTACAGATCTATGAAATTGACGAATGACAGTGAATCCAGAATTGTCCAAAATTTTTCAATATTTTTTATTATCCATGAATTTTCCAAACCACTATAAGATTCCCCAAAAGTTGAAGAATTCTGATTATTTCAAATTGAAAATATTTAGTCGAGTTCTTAAATTAACAAGTGAATTCACTGATAGATCCGATGGTTTCATCTATTGGTAATTCGAAATGTTGGACTTTACTATTTGAAGCAATCTATCAGAAGTTTTCTTTATGTCACGGTTCGATTGACAACCACAATATCACAGAATACAAAACTATTATTTCCCATTTTTGTTTATGTGTTTTGTGGATTGCAAGTTGTAATTTGTAATTTGTTGATGTGCGGTATGGTATGTACATCACATCTTTATTCACGTACAACTGCCAAATATTCTTTTTGAAGTGTTAAATTTGTAACATGGAGCCTAATTTATTGAAGATGTATCCTTTTGTTCATAAAAATATGTCAAGTGCATAACATAACCTCAATATTTTGTTTATTTTTTAAACGATGAAGCACTATTTGCATAGGAGCATAATAATGCTGAATAACTACCTCAATAAAATGTTTTCCTTATCGGTACATAGTGAAATCGAAGTACCTTTCACAAATGACAAAATTGCCCAGATAGCATATGATGTTTTAGAAGTCGATAAGGAACCAAAAAGAAGTGAAGTTATCAAAGTTCTCAGTACAAAAAAAAATATTTTGATAGCGTAAGTATTAAAAATTACATTTTTCACAAATTCAGTCAAACTATTACTGTTTCTAAATTCTGTTATGAAGTCTGTTAAATTTACTTCCGTAATTCAGGTTAGTGAATAATAATTTTTTTTCTTCAGCGTTTGCTCCAGCTATTATCAGCCTTCTAGCACAATTATTATGCTGAGTCAACATTGAATATTATTCTGGGCTAGCATCTACAAAGGTTGTTAATAAAATAATGATGTGAAAAGATTCATTTGCATACTTTTTTCAATTGTTTATCCAATCACGATATTGTTTAATTTTGAAAAATCATATCATATTAATTTGTATTCTATTGTCCTTACAAATATATTTTATCAGATACAAAATTTTCGACAAAAACTCTCTTATAGTCCCGATGGATCAGAAAGTACAACACTTTTTGTCTGCTATTATTTTAACTCCAAGCAACCCTTTGTACTATTTTACTAAAATTAATTTTCATTTTAAAAACCTATATGTTGAAACAAAATGACATTGCTATCGATGAAAATGCTATAGGAAGCTGTTATTTGGNGGCAGTTGAGAGTTGCTGTAAATGGTTTTTTTGAAAAACTGGACCTTGTGTCTGGATGTATAGAGCTTCTAGGACCACCAGTTAGTAAGAGTTACAGCCATTATTAAACATGCCTGAACACACTCCGGCTCCTACTCCCAGTAGAGCCGTCTACGGTTTTGTGATGTACCTCAGTTTCAGAATATTTTTCATCATTTATGTTATTTGGGCTGTGATACCTGAAGAATGGTTTGTGTCCATTGGAATTACTTTTTTACCTCAAAGGTACTGGGCTGTAGCCGTTCCTGTATATTTTTTAACGGTACTAACTATTTTTGCCTTCGTCATATACCCAGGTTTCGGTTTATACATGACTCCCAATGTCGATGATTTGAGAACTATTACGGATCATTTTGGCAAAAAGCTAAGACATAATTCAGATATTTTGACTCATAATCAGTCCAATAGTACAAAGTGTGTTTGTAAGAATAAAGATAACTGTTCTAAATCATATTATGAAAATATCAGCAGAACTTCAATTAATGAATATATTCCCCCTGTACAAGATTTGAAGATGTGGTATGTTTCAGATAGTTTATATCTAAAATAGGGTTACGCCTGAAGTCGTGTCACTGTTCATATTGATGAAAAATAAATGTTACAATAAACAATATTTCCATAATTGATTGTTTTATTTATTCTCCATCATTTGAATGTTATATGTTGAAATTATTTTAACAGTTACTCCTGTTTACCGACCGTAATACAAATGTTTCCATTCCAATACATATAAAAATTAAATTTAACAATGCGCGCGCACACTGAAAAATATGAGACCTTATAAAATCTGGATTCTTATAGATTTACGAAAATGTTTCAAACAAATCGGGAAACTTTCATGCATTTGAATACATAACCTCAAATAAAAGAGTCGTCACATCTATCTCTCAGTATTTTCTGTGTACAGGCTTTCCACAGAAGGTCGAGAAAATGGAAATGTTAAGAATGTTGTTATGGAGAATCGTCGAATCACTATTAGAAAAGTTGCTGAGGATCTCGGCATATCTGCTGGCTACACATTTTTTTCGAAAATTTTGAACATGAAGCTTTCTGCAGCGAAGTTCGTTCCAAAATTGCTGAATTTTTACAAAAAAAAAACCGTCGCATGAGCATCGCTCAGATATTGCAAATAATGCCATCATAGATAGGTATGTCTATATGAAGAAAATCCGAACAGCTAAAAAAAAAGATTAATGTACCGGGTCTGAAAACTTTACTAGTTATTACCATATAAAACCTCCCACATGAAAATGATAAGACAAACAATTATACCATGCCATACAAAAAACTGCCGACGTTCGGTAACTATTCAGTTTTTATGCCATTCGAATAGACTGCGTATATACTATATATGATTATAACATCAAAACCAAAGTCCAACCGTACCAGGCGGGTTGGCTGTCCTTGTTCATTTTTCACTGCCTGAACCACTATGCATGCTGTTTTTGGCGAGTGCATTGGCTTGGGATGTGGGGGCTGTGCAAATCGGATGCCTGCTTCCACGTAGCCCCGCTGGATACGGGAATGACAATCACTTGTGGTTCTTATTCCCTAACTGAATGGCGTCCCAACGATGGCTTAACCCTAACCTCTAACTTGTAATTTACAATAGAATGGATAATATGAATTTCTAACTTTTTAATCAGTCTTTTATTCAGCAATAAAAGTCTCGGTGTTAATTTTTCGCGGCGAAAACAACTAAACTCGTTTGATCACTGCACTATTCGCCACGACTTCCGCTCGACTTCGTGGCTCGCGCCGTACTGATTCATGTATTTGTTTTACTCGCTCGTCGCGCCGCAAGTCGCCCACGCGGTTCGTTTGGTACATTTCGCCGGTCGCCGTTGCGTGTGCCTTCTTAAGTACATTGCTATGCGTTTGTTTCAGTCGCTAAACGCTTCGCCGTTCGCACCACGCGATTATTCGCATCGGCGAGTGTCCCGTGGCCAGGCTGTAAATTTAGATTGAGACCGAGAGCTTCTCAACTTTCCAACTCCTGATCCAATAACTGAACCTAAAAAAAAAGGTTTGGTGGTGCAGCCAGGAAACGACTGAGTCGTCGCCTCAAGAGCGGGGTACCTTATGAAACCGCTTTGCACCAAATTCTTGAGCGGTGTACGAAGAATCTGCCCCAGCTGGAGGAACAAATTCCCCATGAGCAGGTTAGCAAACGTTTGCGCTCAAGTGATGATTCACCAAAACAAGAGGCGAAAAAGCCCTGCACGGTTGAATCTAAGGCATCGTCAGGTGTAGCTGACGTGCAAAAAGCCTCATGTGGGAAGGTTGTCGCGGGTATCAAGGTGGCAATCTTGCACCTTGATTATCCGACTACTTCATTAACGATGAAACAGCAGAGTATATACTATGTGCCTGCCCCGCTGGGGACCGAATCAGGTTTTTAGAGTTCGGCAGAGCCGTAGTCTTACCATCTGACCTGAAAGACCACTTACCATACAAACTAATCGGCTTCGTCAAAAATGTGGGTTTATTTGATCGAGTGTGAATAGGTGTGAGCCACAATAAACCCTTGCGGATTGCGGTGGATAGTCGAATAGACCCACTTACTTTGGACCTAACCTAACTAATCGTACCAATGGAAGAGCCAAGACCAAAAAAAGCAAGCAAAAAGCTTCGACGATTGTAAAAATGCTGACACAAGTTTATTATATCTGAAGGAACTACTTTGAAAGGAACAAAATAGAAATTGATGAATAAATATTTTTTGAGAAAAATCAAAATATGACTTATTTTTTGAATAGTCCTCGTATACAGTCTCTCAATTGAGTTTATGACTCCCCAAGATAAGTGTAAAATTTGCGGCATATAACGGTATTTATGCTTTTTTTTACCATGATTATCAGTTAACATTTTAAAGTCGTCTAGGCAACTTGAATGTTTTAATAAAACAACTAATTTTCCAGCAGTTCTTAGTAAGACTGTGCCTTCACGTAGGGATTTAAATATTGGTTTCAAGGTAGAAAAATAAATAGGTTTCAACAATTTATTACATTAACATGGTGTTTTCACAATAATATATACAGGAAGAAAACAACTTTTTATGAAATTCTACAGGACTCTGGCTCATGTTCAATGTTTTGGGTGATTTGACCTCCTTTAAGGACTGTGTTGACTACTGCTCTGGCTAAATATCCAGTTGAACTCGATTGAGGTACTTCTAGAAGATCACAGACATTTTCCTCCTTTTGGTCGTTATCCTGAAAATATTTGTCAGAATGTATGGCTTCAAATTTAAAAATATTGATCATTATTTGAAAGGAGAAACGAAAACATTGCATAGTCTGTGAACTGACAACAAACATTAAAAAGGATTAGTTGTACCTAGTAAAAATTTTTATACCAAAATTCCTTTAGTTTGCAGAGAAAATTGGAGGTGGACGTTCAAAAACATATAATTTTGAAATGTAAAGAAAATCTACTCTAAACACTTTTTCAATTTTATCGAAGGAAAGAAGGAACGAGAGGGATGTGCTATAACAAAGTTGTCAGGAACTGCTCTGAGCATTTTGTCAATAAATCTCAAGAATACTCAAAGACAGTGATTCAAATTGAAAAGATGTTGTACCTCATATAATTGTTTATGGTTAAATATACAAATAAAGTTGTTATATAGAGCATGGCCAAATGAAATTTGTAATCAGGAACTTCACGGATAATTATTTGGGTCTATAGTAGTTGATAAAATCTCATTACCATTGCATACATGTGAGCGGCATCTTTGATGAGTTGTTCCAAATCCAATTCCTTGTTGAACGTCAACTCAGGATTTCTTCCCAGTATTACTGACACTATTGTCAGTAGTTCGACTAGCAACTGCCGATGTTCTGGTCGTTGAACATGATTTAGCATCTGAAAATTTTACCAAACAGAAATAAAACATGCAAAAATTGTAGAGTTTACTAAAAAAAACCTTGAAATCTACCATACATCTGAGAAAACAAGCATTCAACCTTACCTCTTCAACCAAAAGAGAAAATGTTAGCTCAGATCGTGTCATATTGGAGAGGATTGGATGTTGTGGAATAACATTCTCTGCTACTCTTATACCCTGTGGAGTTCGAGTCATTATGTCCCAAACTTGATTATAGAAGGAAGATGGAACCCTGCATAAACAACCCTCCAGTTGTCTCTTTTGATGAGGGGTCGATCTGTAGAAAACACATTTGAAATATTCATATTTTAGTTTTGAAAAACTATTTTAGGGCATATAGAGATAATGTACAACAAACAAGGAGCATACTACACATCATTACTTGACAAGTTAAAGGCAGAACTTGCGGAAAACGGCCACATTTGCAGAAAAAGAATATCCTGTCTCACCAAGACAACACACTGTCTCACACCTCAGTGGTTGCCACAGCGAGTATCCACGAATTACGGTTTGAACTGCTTGACCATCCGCCTTACTCACCAGATCTAGTCCCAAGCGACTTTTTTTTGTTCCCTCATCTAAAAATTGCGCTCGGAGGACAGAGATTTTTGCAGAGAAAAATGCCGAGTACTATTTGAGCGATGCTCCCATCTCTTAATAGAGATGGGAGAAATGTGAAGAGTTAAAAGTTGACTATGTTGAAAAATTTTTAAAAATCTGAAAAAATGTCTAGTATCTTTAATAATTGTGAAAGCTATTGTGTAACGAAACACGTGTCACGGTTACAGTATTTTTACTGGGGTTACTACTTTTACTACTAAATTTATTTACTTTTAATCTACATTAAAAGAATAAGGGTGAAGCAATTTGGACAATCTCTATTTTTATTCAAGGTAAATCGTATATATTTCTTTACTGATGTCAATGTGAAGTGTCCGAGGCATAATAATTCAAAAAGCAGTAAACTCAATACACAAAAATGAAAACTATGTCCACTAAACTTCATTTTCACTTGTGAAATTAAAACACTATCAACAAATTATTTTCTCCCTTCGGATTACCTTTGTTATAACACTTACTTTTCTTCACTACACCATTCATCGATGGATAAAACCCTGTATAGAAGCTGTCTGACTTCATAAGGACTGTGGTCTTCAAGTTTCTTCTGGTCACCAAATATATTCAAGTATAATTTGATGGCTTCCAAGACCCATCCCACTCGAATTTTCAGAATACCTCTAAACAATTCCGGGTTCGTGGATATCAAGCGTCCACAATATAAAATTATTTCTTGTTGCAAAACTGCCTGTATGACATCATAGGGCTGTATTGTATTGTACACCACTGACTGTATTTCCGCTGGCGTCAAAGGTTTATCGAAAACAGTTTCTTTCTGCCCCACGACACCCACTGTGAGCTAAAAATAATAAAAAGTCATTGTCTATTATAGGAATATCTAGTGGTAAGAGGTGCATATGACATGCCCAAGTTAAAATGAAAAACATCTTACCCCTTGCCTCTCATGTGAACCTACGTAGGTTCACATGAGGGGAAAGGGGTAAGATGTGCATATGGCATACCCAAGTTCAAGTGAAAAACACCTTACCCCTTGCCTCTCATACGAACCTACGTAGGTTCACGAGGGGAAAGGAGTAAGATGTGCATATGACATGGCCAAATCCAAGTGAATAACACCTTAACCCTTGCCTCTCATAAGAACCTACGTAGGTTCACATGAGAGGGGATAGGGATAAGATGTGCATATGACATACCCAAGTTCAAGAAAGAAAAACACCTTACCCCTTGCCTCTCATGTGAACCTACGTAGGTTGACATGAGGGGGAAAGGAGTAAGATATGCATATGACATGGCCAAATCCAAGTGAATAACACCTTAACCCTTGCCTCTCATACGAACCTACATAGGTTCACGTGAGAGGGGATAAGGATAAAATGTGCATATGACATGCCCAAGTTCAAGTGAAAAACACCTTACCTCTTGCCTCTCATGTGAACCTACTTAGGTTCACTTAAACTTCTACTACAAGTAAAACAAATTATATCTCACTGACAGTACCTTCTTTTGTCAAATTATGCGGGATCGAAGAAAAACAAACCTTTATTGCATTAAAATGATCAAAATAATTCTCATACATTATGCATAAATCCATTATTATTGGTATTTATATACTCAAATTCAGTCAACTAATTTTGCAAGGTATGCTTCTCCTTACTAACCTGCTTTCCATGCACTAAAACGGCTGTTATAAAAGGACTTATAGAATCTACGTTATGATTCAACAAGCTACTGGTGTATCTAACGGCCGCCCAATGTCTCAAGCACCCTGCTTGATGATACAAACTTTGAAGATGTTCCTCCACCGCACGGTTCAGTACCCGGAATTGAGGACCCTCTCTTTTCAGCAGAATTCCGAACAGTTGACACCTTGCAAATAAGCTTTCGATTGCGCTGATACCTTCTACAATTTCGTATGTTGACTTGAACTTAAATGACTGAAATATTAAGATTAATGACCTATTCAACATTCCGTTTGAAGTACCTACACTATAATCCTTCAGTTCGTCGTTGTAATCCATCATCCTAGGAATGTCCGTCAAACTTTGGTAGCCTATATAATCGTGTTCCAACTGCTTGAAATGTTGGTAGTCATCGGTAGGGTTATCCACAATATGCATAAAATCCAAATGTTCTGGAAAATAGAATAATACTTCATTTTCAGAAAAGCTCCACTTCTACGGTACGTGAAGAATTAGGAAATACAGTCCACTTATATTGATAATCAAAACTCCTTATGATATTGGTAAAAAGAAAAGTTTCAGTCTCCAACTTGGTGCGAGGTTTCTATGATTAAGAGAAGTTTTGAATTGATTTGCATCAATAACTTTAAAAATCATTTATATTTACTATTACTAGCTGACCCGGCAAACGTTTTTTGCCACATAAATTATTTCTATCAGAGCAACAACACTTACAAATAATATTAATCTCTTGATGCCGGTGTGTACAATATTTTGTCATTAGTCCGTGTTAAGCTAACACAAACTGAATGGTTTGCCCACTGGAGAGCACGCTACGTATAATTGCTCATGTGAAAAACATGGTGTGCTCAAATCCAAGCCACAAACGGACATTGTTTGGCCATGAGACTTATTAATAGTCATGGCAAATGCCAATCTAATTGGAAATTGCACAATTTTAAAATGAATTAGCACATTCATTAATTTTTGAATGATTAATCGTGTGCTGTTGCACAGCCGTGGTGGATCCAATTCACGGAGCGATCCAACCTTCAGTCAGAATACTTTTTGCAATGCTTCATCAGAAAGTCTCACATAATTTTAGGTAGTCCACATTTTTGATACATACTATTAGCAAGAGTTGAAACTAAAATATCATTAAATCATAAAATCAATACAAAAAACTATCACCAATGATAAAAGTACAACTCACCAACACAAGAACTTGAAATAAGATTCTGCAGCCTCCCTATCCTAACTTTAACACTATCACAGTATCCCTTCTTCAGCATCGCAAGCAAATCTAACATTTTCTTGAATTGAGGATCTCTCATATGCTCCTCCCTAATAAGCAGACATACAGTGGGTCTTCCAGACAATCTCCAGTATCTTCCAACGAACTGTAGCTCCGTTTTGATGTCATCAATCAAGAGTGCCATATCTCTGTAGAGATAGAAATCCGATACTTCAAATATAATTGGATAGCACAGAACCGTAGAGCCTGCTATCCTGTATATTTTACTGGTGCCCAAGCTTCCAACGGGTCTTACGGGCCTTCCATGTAGATTCAGCTTTTGGTTGACTCCCAGATTTTCATAAACCTTGACTAGCTGCGTGGACGACCAGATCTGAACCGGTTCTACCTCGTGCGGAGTCTGAGTTTGTATTCCGTAAGTGGCCATCATCGCCTGAAGTCGCATCGACTCAGCTATGAGTACGATTTGGACCACCAGATCAGTCGCTGTACCCTGTCAATAATTTTTTTGTATCTCATTAAGGGTTGAATTGCTAGCAGGGACTTCTCATTGATCTGTTAAGAAAACGTCAATCTGAAGTTTTTTCAAATTTCAAAGATTTTTGACGTGATCAAAGATAGTAAACTTTCATAGGAAGAGATAACTGTGTGAAAGCTATTTTTCAGGTTTTTCCTGCGTATTCTGCAGGAGTATGCCTTTTGTTTCGTCTACTACTGCGGTATACTTTATCAAAGTCGATGTGGATAGTAATTACTATCCAAGAAAAACACAGGAATAATTATTAGAAAATGAGAGGAAATTAACATCAATTAAACCTGGCTACCTGTCCTTACAGCAAACCGGCCATCGGATGCCCGCTTCCACGTAGTCCCGCTTGATACGGGAATAACAGAATCACTTGTGGTTCTGTTATTCCCTAACTGAATGGCATCCCAACGATGGTTCAATCCTAAGGTGTGGGTACCCGTGCCAAGAGGATGAATGACACTGAGCCTATCAGCTGTCTCTACGGAACCTTCGAGATACCAGGCGCCCTCTCGTCGTAGCATCGCCTTGTCACGGTAATGCGGGGCTCTGCCGTGTTTGACCTTCTTTCCCTAGCTACTAGTGGGACTTTAATGGACAGAGTAAACTTAAAAATTATTTCTGACACTGAGCCTACGGAGGAGTTGGATGTCGAGCTTACGACTCCAACTGACCTTCCTGTAAATTTAGATCAGGAGCGAGTCTACAGAGGAGATGGATGTCGAGCTTACGACTCCAACTGACCTCCCTGTAAATTTAGATCAGGAGCGAGAGCTTCTCAACTCTCCAACTCCTGATCCAATAACTGAACCTAAAAAAAAGGTTTGGTGGTGCAGCCAGGAAACGACTGAGTCGTCTCCTCAAAAGCGGGGTACCTTATGAAACCGCCTTGCACCAAATTCTTGAGCGACGTACGCAGAATCTGTCTCAGGTGGAGGAAAAAACCCCCATGAGTAGGTGAGCAAACGTTTGCGCACAATAAATCCTTGCGGGTTGTGATGGAGGGTCGAATAGACCCACTCACTTTGGACCTAACCTAACCTAACCTGTCCTTACAGCACATAAACAAGGTCAGATAACCTCTTTAGAGAAACTAATACGCCCGCTAGTAAAAATATAAAACCAAAGTCAAATACCAACATCATAGTTAATGCGGATACAACGACTGCAGTACCAACTAAGGCACTGTGACCATTACTACATCGCCTTTGGTAACATCTGGTAGTAGCAGTAGTAAACGAAACGTCAGACATAAAAACCTGCAGACCTGCGAAAAAATCCGGATAATAGTTTTCACATACATAAATTTCCGAAGTCTCAGAAAAATAACTTTTACACACTATATAATATATCGATGTTGTGTTTAATTGGTAGACTGACAGCTTTTTTAACAAATGAATGAGATAGTCTTCAGAACGTGCATTCCGTTCATCGTCATTACAAGATAATTTTTCAACCAATCATGCAAGTGATGATAAATCATGCACCGATAGATGATTTTACATTAATGAAAGTAGCTTTCGCTAGAGGTTTACAAAGTAATGGTAAAAATGCTCTACAGAAAAAAATATTCATGCAAAATCCACATTTTTTGAAGTAACCTTCTCAAAAGTAACTAAGATATCTACAACATCGTAAACTACGTGGGGCCACTCATTTTCATGAAGTAGTGAAATTTTGTTATTGTCATTGTGCGACAGCTTTTTCTCGTGATGATGAAACATTGTGATCAAAACCAATAAAGTGTTTCTTGAATATATAAAAAGTAATAATATATTTCGTAACCAAATGACCCAAATTTCTAGAAATATCAGAGAAAAAAGTACAATAGAAAGGACAGGTCTGTGAATAGAGAAGATATAGGCAAAAATAAAATTAGAATGTACCCTTCTCACAGACAGTCAATAGTTTTTTTTTTAAAGAACAGAATCTTCTGTCGAATCGTTGGTAGCTGATTGTTTTATTAGGTTTAGGACCTGATAAAAACTAATGTTTCATAATGAAACTCTCAACTGCCTCTGAATGAAGGTAGTTACTTTATACTGATGCGGGTGTGTTGGTTTTACCCAAACAGAAACAGTGTCAGAAAAAAACTAAGCCTCCATAACAGACAGTTAATTAAATTTACTAAGCACAACATATGTAGCAGTTGAGGAAATTTTTTTCCTGAAAATTTTACAATATTTGAAAGTATTTGAAACACCTATTGATGCCATTATTTAAATGTCCGCCAGGGCTTCTTTGGGTGAAGCGCATCCGAAACATGCAATTTTCCATTACTTTATCGCTCTATTTCATAAATCAGGCTGAATGGGCATGGCTTATGTTGACCTTGAGGACCGCTGTGGTTTTTGGCTCATTCGCATATACCAGCGACTTAAGAAAACCCCATAAGAAAAAGTCTAACGGAGTGAAATCGCACGATCTCGGTGGCCAGTTCACATCAACTCCACATGAGATGACCATGCCCTAAAATCGCTTGTGCAGAATATCCAATATGGCATGAGCTATGTGGTTTGTAGCGCCGTCCTGTTGAAACCACATGTCGTTGGTGTCCAGATCATCCAATTCAGACCAAAAGAAGTTGGTAATCATCGACCTATAGTGCTGGCCGTTGACAGTGATGGTCTGGCCAACGTCGTTCTCAAAGAAATATGGACCAATGACGCCGCAAGCCCAAAATCCACATCAAACACTGACTTTTTCGGGATGCATTGAACTCTGTTGCATCTCATGTGGATTGTTATCGTTCCAAATTTGACACACGTCGTTGTCTATGGTCGTTTACCTTCAGTTCGTGGGTCAGTTGAATTTTGTACGGGTGCAGGCCCAAGTCACAAAGCAAAATTCGTCAAGTTGTGGTCTGCGAAGGCCGAGTTTTTGTGAGCGACGCGAAATCGATTGCCTTGGATTCTCCTGCACACTCTCACAGACGGCTATGTTTCATTGTACGGGTGTTGGTGGATGGTTTACTGAACCAGTGCCAGTGGACTGAAATTTATTCACCACATTGCGAATAGTCCTCTCGGTAGGACGAGTATGGCGACCGTAAAATGGGTGAAGCGCGCGGTACGTTGCCCGAACAGAACCCCCATTTTGATAAAATTATTTTATTATTTGCATGTATTGTTAAATGTTATATTCGTCCATGGTGATTTGGCAAAACAGACCAACAAGATGGCCGTTAACAACTGTCAAAGTTCGGAAATCTTTGTTGGAAGACCCTATATAATGAGCAATAGATTGAGATGAGTTTTCCAAACATCACATAATAAGTACTCTTGGTGTTTCACATGTCCCATAATGTTCAACACAGACAATACCATCTCACCTTCATGCAAATCATCGATCATAAAAGTATCTTTCACTGACTTCCGTCTCTAATGTTCATATTTATTGGTTGTGCAATTCTTCTGATTTGGAAAATAAACCAACTTTCAAAATGTTCTAAAGAAAAATAACAATATGTACCTACTTGTTCCAAAATACATATTCACAAATAATCATGCCAAGCTACTAAATAACTACTGTACTACTTACAAAATTTGGTTTTGCCTGGTCATTGGAAAGCATGAAAAAATATGGTCATTAATAACTTAAGCACACTGTGAAAGAATTAGCGATATTCCAAAAGTGATCATTTGAGAAAATGTAGAATAGCAAAGTTAATCAAGATTATTTAAAGCAAAATTAATGTCAAACTCATCACCCCAAAAATTCCAAAATGTACTAATTTTATCAACTTTGTGTAACTTTTACTATGATTCAGGAATTTTATTATTCAACTGTCTGTAATCAAATGAGTTTTGTACAAATCACACTAATAAAAAATTGGAATTATTTACACGTGAAAATCTGCAATGCAATAATGATTGAAGAAAAGAAATGAAAATGAAATGTCAACTTACTCCTTCTGAAATGAGGTTATTTAATTTCTCACTCTAGACTGTTTTATTCAACTGATACATGATATTTTATGCACTCCTTTTCTTCCTAGCACTTTCTATCAAAATTTTCGAAATTAATAAAGTGAAAAAAATAATGGAAAGCATGTGAATTAGAAAATTTCAAATCTTCAATTCTGATTTGAAAACTGGGGAAACATCGTCTTCTGTTTCTCAATGAACCAAGTCGTTTGACGAAATTTCCATGAAGTCATTGTGCCGTCAAATTGAATTTAGTAAAAGTAGGTCTCACGGCGCCATTTGAAAGAAAATAATCACTTTATTATATCGTTGAAAAGAGACTTTGATATTCTATGAAATGATTTGAAATATCATATAGGGTTCTATCCAACATTTTAGACTTGGATTCCGATTGGACCGAAATAGGTTTTCAATTGTTTTTTCATTAGAAATTACGACTCCAATGCCCTACGGGGTCTGTTAAAATAATAAGGTGAATTTTCTTTCTTCTCAAAAAATATTCATTTATCATCAATTTCTATTTCGTCCCCTTCAAAGTAGTTCTCTACAGATATAATACACTTGTGCCATCATTTTTGCAATACTCGCAGCAGTTCTGATAGGTATGTCCTTTTTTGTATGTCCATGAGGTCTCTCAGGACGTCCTTTCATGCGTTTCTTCAATCTTGGGAATAGGAAAAAGTCGCAGGGAGCCAAGTCCGGTGAATACGGTGGTTGAGGCATGATAACGGTGTTGTTTTTGGCAAAAAAATTACAATCAAGCAATTACGAGTGAGCAGGCACAATACCGGACATTTTCTTTGTATTGTTTTTCTCAAGCGGAGCATAAATTCAAGATAAAACTCCTTATTAACCGAACGACCATTGGTAAGATCTCCTGATGCACTACACCACGGTAATCGAAGAAAACAGTGGGCAAAACCTAGACAATGGATCGAACTTGGCGTGCTTTATTGATCTTGGTTCCCCTGGGCTCTTGCATTGGGACGATTGCATTTAGGTTTCAATGTCATAACCATATAGCCATGATTCGTCACTAATTATGATCTTTTTAAGCAAATCTGAAAAGCCGTTGACGTCAATCAACAATTCGTGAGCGAGGCTCATGCAACGTTATTTTTTTACTAATTTACGAAAAAGGCATGAGCCAACCGATAAGCCGACATCCTCAGCAACTCCCCTAAGAGTGACTCGACAATTCTTCATAACAATTTTCTCCACTTTCCCAACATTTTCATCAGTTGTTGACGTGCTTAGGTGTCGAGGGCAAGCATCGTCATTCACATCTTCTCGACCTTCTGTGAAAAGCTTGTCCACTTGTAAACATGTTTCTAACTCAAAGTACAAGCACCGTATGGCACTGTCAACAAAAAAAAATCGCTAATCGAATATGCGTAGCCCGCGAATTTTGAACATTCACATCATTTTTTGAACCGACCTCGTATATCTTCGTTCCGAATTTCAAATTTCTTAGTCCAGATAAAACTGAATGGAATAGAATATTTTTATTGGTTTTAAAATAAACATTATATAAAATATATCGAAGTAAGTACGTAGGTTTCACAATATCAACAATTTAAAGTTTTCATTTCATTTTTTCAGAGACAATCTAAAGATTATATTTCATTTCAAATCTACTGTTAAGGACTTCATCGTAGCTATAGAAGGCTTTGTTTGTTAAATAATCTTTCAACGCAATTTTCAGTGTTTTAAGATCCCTGATCTGGCAAGATAGTTTGTTGTAGAATTCTGGAGCGACCTGTACAATGATTTTGATGTCACCCAGGATATATATCACATCTAACAAAATGTTATCTTTGAGAAATAATAGGATCCTGTGATATATCAATACTGGTCGTCATGTATATATTATAAATGACAGTATAATATATCAATAGCAATACACTGATATGTCAGTTCATATTTACAACAATATTCTCTACCGCGGTATAAAAACATCAATTCGCACTTCTTCAATTATTGTTGCATTGTTTCGATTTCAGATTCGTTTGAAGCATAGTATTTACAGCAGAAATACAGCAGTGTTTTTTCTTTTGGAATTACCGAACGAAAGAAGCTTACCTGAAAAGCAGAATAGCGCCCTCCCTTTCTCGGTCTATTATAAGATGGCAAATATCTACGAATAGGATCAAGTTCATTGATATGTAACAGACCTTCTGTCAGTAGCTGCGCCAAAATGAACATGGACTGATTCCACAGAAAAAGGCCACCCTCGGTGTTTGGTTTTTTCTTAGTGGTATTGGGTTCGCATTGTTCCTTTTCGATATTTTCCTTGGGAACATAGTAGTACATTGGGATTACTGGATCTGTTGAATATAATACCATCAGGCCAATGATTATTTGTGTTACAGAAATATGAGTTCTCTGCAAGCCCCCAAAAATTAATTTTTAAAGTTCCCGCCAAAAAAGTCAACAAAATAAACAGTTGAAACTGTACCAACATGAAAAATAAACAAAAAAAATTCGCTAATCTAATGTAGGTAGCCCGTGAAATTTGAACATTCAACATATTTTTTGAACGGACCTCGTACACCAAATTTCATGAAGAATAAAACTGTTTGAGACACTGATAATAAATTTTCCATGTAGTGCAAACATTTTGGTGGACACTTTAGAGCTTGAAAAATGTACCTTTCCGGTGTAATATAATTATCAAAAGTCATACTCACCTCCATGATGATCCACCATTATTCTTTCCTTCAGTAAGTCTTGGTATTCCTGAATTTGGTCAGGAAGTGCCTTGAAGACACCATCAATAATCATGAATATATAAAAGAGAGGCCACTCACATTCAATATTTTCGAAATTTTTAATTTCACTTTTTTGATAATACCTACAAATAGTGTGTTAGTAAAATGAATAGTGTGTAAAGCAAGGGCGTACCAAGTGAGAGACGTTATTGCTCACATCTAGAAGGCAACTATTTAAAAAAATTAATGTATACGAGGGGTGTCCCAGAAGTCCCCGGTCTGACCTAGAGATGGCGGTAGTTGTTTGAAAAATATCACTGTATTAGAAAGTACACAACTCATAAAGCACATGTTTCAAATATGAAGACGCTGCGTTATCTAGTATTTGTTTGGCAACCATCAATAGCGAACGTGTAGGTAGTACAATACTTTTATTTGAAAGGCCTCAGCCCAATCAATATAAAAGTTGAACTGGATTCCTCTCCGAGTAAGTCTGCTCCTTCGTTTACAACAGTAAAACATTGGACAGCAGAGTTTAAACGAGGTCATACGAGCTGCCAAGACGAGTATTGCAGTGATCGTCGACTGGAAGTGCGCGAGCTTGCAGACTTAGTAGGAATTTCAAAAAGTGCGGTACATTGTATATTATCTGAAAATGTGGACATGAGAAAGCTGTGTGCAAGATGGGTGCCGCGTTTGCTCACACTCGAGCAAAAACAGTGTCTTGACGATGTTTCAGTTGAGTGTTTAGCTAAGTTTCACAGTAACAAAGCAGAATTCTTGCGTCGTTTCATAACCCTAGATGAAACATGGGACCATCACTTTACAGCTGAGACAAAAAAATACAATCAAAACAATGGACTCAAAAGGGAGAAACAGCTCTGAAGAAGGCGAAGACCGTTTCGTCTGTAGGCAAGGTCATGGCATCGGTTTATTGGGATGCACGTGGGAAAATTTTCACTATCTTAAAAAAGGTAAAACTATCAACGGCGAGTATTATGTGAACTTATTGCAATGTTTGAGTGAAGAAACCAAGCAAAAACGCCCGCAATTGGCTAAGAAAAAAAGCGTTGTTTCATCAAAACAATGCACCAGCTCACAAATCCATTATCGCAATGACCAAAATAAACAAATTCAAGTTTGAATTGATACCTTATGCACCCTATTCGCCAGATTTAGCCCCCTCGGATTATTTTCTGTTCCCAAACTTGAAAAAATGGCTCAGTGGTCAAATATTTTCCAACTATGAAGAAGTGATGTCGGCAGTTACAGGTTGAGCGCCAACTACTCCGATCGGAGTATAAGGGCATCTGTCAGCGATGCCACCTACTCCGATCAGAGTGTCGTGTATGCCTAACTCCCAACTTGTAAAGATCAGTATTCATTCGGCGTAAGCTAGAAGAAGTTTTAGCTGAACTGGTGTCCTTCTAAAAACATTTGTTGAGCACGTGTTATAGTTGGTAACGCGGTTTTTATTATTTGTATCGTTAAACAAGGATGCCAAACCTGGACCTTCTGGATTGCAGAAAAAAAAACTTAATTCACATGTGTACAGTAGGAAAGCACTCACAAATGAAGAATTATTGCAGTGTTTAGAAGATAGCAGTGGTGACGAATATTTTCCAGAGTACGAAGTCACAAAGTGCCCCCTAGTTGAGATCCTGGGTACGCTCTTGCTGTAAAGAGAACCAATACCTGCTGTTTTTATCTTCAAGTTCGCTCTTGTAACCATCCCGAATGTATCTCTTGAAGCCATAGTTACCTTTTAAACATCGGATAACATTGTGTTTCGTTTCCTGATACAAGCTTTCTTCATGAGTGGAAAATGCAGGAAATGATATCGTTGGCAATAGTGAAGAATCAACATCCTAATTTGAAGAGACAAATGTGTCAGCTCTGAACCATAAAAACTTTCATAAAGAAACTTATTATTACCTTTGTACACGATTCTCTAGGCAAAAGAGTCTCGAAAATACTTCTATTTCGATTATGGGCGTCTATATCGACATAAACAACACTCCAGGAGGCCCCTTTTTCACCAAACAAATTGCAACCATTTATAGCCTCGAGCGCTGACTTAGCGAATCCTATTGAGCTGGCGTGAATTTCAGGAGTCCCATCGTTGTATTTACAACCTCTTTCCCACATGCCAAAATCTGGTGTACGGTACGCTCTTTCAACATAATACACTAGATTTTGCACAAATGCTACTTCATCCTGAAAATCACATTGACAACATTCGTAATTGATGAACTTTTTGAGTGATGAAAGACATTTCGTCGAGTTGTTAGTGAACTTGAAATGTGTTGCCCATCCTTGCACTTGGCTGCACCATACTGATGAAGGGACACTAGCCCGAAACACGTGTCTATAGTTTGTCCTTTTTTTACAAAAAAGATAAGCATGTATGTAAGCTTTGAAATTTGAATTTATTTCTCAAAGGTTGCTATAATTACTTTCATCTAATGATTTATAAGATTCCTCTAATATATTAACCCACATTCACAGAATATTTAATCAGGTTTTGTATATTTAGCTTCTTATTGAAATATTTTCAAAATTTTCAGTCTGATGAAGTTGGATATCACTTCTGAACTTCTGGTTATTTGGGTAAATCGCAAGGAAAAAGAAAATTTTATTCCAGATATCGTTTCAAATGAAAAGATTGAAACAACAAGCACCTAGATGAGCACAAAATGAAAGATTATATTACCTGTGTGTAAATGATCTGTAGCCCCGAAGTGATCATTTGCACTAGAAACAACAGATAAATGGAAACAACATCTATTTGCAAATGATTGTATTCATTGTCATTGAAGATTTCATATCCTGTAATCATATGAAACTTAACGTGTAAAGCATGAGAGCTGCATTGCTTCTGTTTGAACAGCTCTATTCGTTTCGACTGCCTCTCCCAGCACTCCAAAATGCCTCTCATGCATTTTACTGCAGATTGTCCTAATTCATATGATTTACCTCTATCATCATCTATTCTCCTGAAACAGTTTTAATTACATCAGTAAAATAAGCATGTCAAACCAACATACAGAAATTTTATACTAGTGACAACAGGTGAATTAATACGAGGTCTATTTAAAAAAAAATAAGATGAATGTTCAATAGAGTTATCATGCTTCAGCCACCGTATTCACCAGATTTGGCACCCTGCGACTTTTTTCTGTTCCCAAGACTGAAGAAACCCTCAAAAGGAGGTTGAAGAGATAAAAAGAAAACTGAAAGTTAACTAAGACTTAAAAATAATGGCAGATTGCTTCCTCAAATTTTAAATAGTCATGTAGAGAAAAATTTCAAGAGCTTGAAATAATTGATTCTGGAACTGTAGGTATTTCCAAAATCAAACTTTAAAACATTTAACTTATAGTTGGGTTGATGAAGGAGACAAGTATCCGAGACTCACCTGTAAGCTTGAAATAAACCCCAGACGGCAGCAGCACAGTAAATACTATCACGAACGCTCCCCACTTCTGTATCATTTGATAATACTGGAAAGAGACCAGTTATGGGACTTTGATAGCGAAGTAATTGGCGTTTGACTATAAAAAAAGTATTTCATTTATTGCTTATTAAATCGTCAAAACTTTGCTTTGAGAAAAAAGCTAACCCATTCCATAGTATATATCAAGCTGCCTTACTGTGTCCTCATAATTGGAAATCTTCAAAAATTGGTCTAAGTGAGTGCTCTCATCAACGCTGCTGTGTCTTGTAGTCCTGAAATGTTAAGTGTAAGTATGAGATATAATAATTTTTTTGACTTACTTTTTCTCTTGAAAACCCATTGGAGACTTGATTTCTTCGAGATTATAAAATTGTTGAAAAGGACTTCATAACAAAACGTAACCTAAGGCACAAAGAACTTCAGAATGATGAACAAAAAATGTATAATCTTCTTAATTTTCAGAAATTGGCATTTGCGAATGGCGCTTTTAAACAGGTTAGTTTTAGATGTTTTGGCTTATTTAATTTGATGTGTACTCATGTTTTCATTACCCTAATCAAGTTTGTAATGGATTTGTACTAAAGCTAATCATTGTTATCAACTTCCTGTACTAGAATTCGCAGAGCATGTTCAATTTAGAGGTAGGACCTCTTTTATTCTTAGCTTTCACAAGTTTAGACTTCTGAAAGTTGCATATGGAAATGACAGCTGAACCAAACTGATAAGAAGTAAAAAATATACGAGCTTTCATATTCACAGATGAACTTATCGATCCATCAAAATCGATTCTCTTATTTTCTGATGGATTTTAGTTGTATCATCCAACACATTATTAAATCTCTGATTAGTTCCTCCGGTGTCACACACCAATCAATCGAGATTTGTAGTTGATGGATTTGATTACCTTGGCAAATTACCATACACAAAATTTGAAGAATAAAATAAATTTTTTCTCTCATCCTGAGCTACTGAAATTTATCGTATATTCAAATAATATTTCTATGCATTTCATATGATTGGTATCATCATACATATTTTATGAACAATTTTTGATCAGATAAATTTTATCAGAAACTATTTCGTTACTGCTGTTCTAGAATTCCATTCATTTTTATCTCTGAGAAGCAGTGTGACAATTTGCTGACACCGATTTTTATCAAAGAAACAATCCGAATGTCTTACTCATCATTGAGAATTAACAGTAACAATTGCGAATTCACATTCAAAGACTTGAATTCACAGCTAAATACAATAGCGGTCACCTGAAAATCCATTAATTAGTGGTTATCTCCGGAACATACTTATTTGATTATCGAGTTCGGTAGCCGATCGGATCGATGTGGGTGCTTTGTTCACTCACTCAATTGACCACCGTGTTGGTCGGTGGTTCAAGTCACAGGCTGAACGATAGATTTCATTTGTTATCGCCCGACCCCTGTTAGGAATCACACATTAAAAGGTAAGACGTCGTAATTCCTTAGCTCGCACAAGTTTTAACTTTTGAGGGTTGTCGTCCGTAGGGGTGCGACAGCTGGTTAACGGAGAAACATAAACATTTTTTTTTAACAAGTGAATATTCAAGATGGGTTCCAAAATTGATCAAAAATGTGGTTTGATGATTCTAAATTAACCACTATAGTTTTACTAAACTGAAAACTAGGGAACTAAACGTCAAAATACCAACCAATGATTTTATTTAAAGATGTTTCACATAGAGCTGTCTTTTTGTTTTGGTTCAGTCACTATCTATGGTTACGAGTACAGAACATGAACAACTGATCGTGACATTTGCTGTAACATTTGTCAAATTTTCAAATAAGAAGAAGAATTTAGTGTACTGAAGTGTGAAGTACTGAGTGAAGTAAATATCAACATACAATATTTTGACTTATGTTTCGTAAAGTTTAGGTTTTATCGAAAAGGAAATGTTTCCTCATCAGAAAAGTTGTTGAAATCTTATGGAATTGGCATTGTGTTCAAAGCTGTTCACTTTTCATATCTTTCGTTTCATTTGCTTCATTCTGCCCAATTTGGCATATGAGTCATACTTTGGAATAGCTATGGGTTTCTAAATATTCATTCCACACTGTGAAAATGTCTTCAAGAGACAAGGAATATGGAATATTTATTAAAAACGATTTACTCAAGTCTCAAAGAACGGTTCTGCAGGGGCAGATTGTAATAATCGACCATAAAGGAACAGATGGAAATCTTACAATAAGATGCTTGAAGGACAATGAAACATGGGAAACTACACCTTTTTATTGCTCACAGCAAAATATAGTACGCATCAGCGCCAAACTTTGGCCCTTCATAGCATCGATCACATCTCCAATTGAACGAATGAAACTTGCAAAAAACAAAGAGTTATGCGATTTGTTGAAAAATGTCTGCAAAGAAATGGTGGTTGGCTTCAGTGATACCAAAGATATTTACCTAGGGACTGTTAAGTATATAGGATCTGTGAAAGGTATGGGTTACTGCTACGGATTAGAATTGCATGTAAGTAACCAGAGAAAGATACTTTTCTTCTATTACTATACACATTTATTCACATATATTATTACAATATTATGGTGTATTTTGAGAAACATGATCGTTACAGATAGTTGATGAGATATTGGAATTTGTTTGACTAACATCCTTTCTTTTTCCTTCGGTAAACTTCTCATTTTGTCTTTGGAACACAAATTTGAAGCTACTGTAGGAAGGAATTTTGTATCATATATTATTTTAGCATTGTACTTAGTGAACAATGGAAATGGTCAAGTCTAATATCTGTTATCAAAAATATATACTGCATCTGTTATTTAATGATGACAAAGATATCTTAGATAATATTTAAAATAGTAAATTGCAAATAGGTTTCCTAGTTGACTTGTGCACCAATGATGTAAAAATATAAATTGTAATTAACTGTATTAGCACAGGCCTTGTGTTCGTCCTACTTTTTGGTAGGAAAGTAAGAAAAGGTTCAACTTTCTGTAATGTTTCCCCACTTTGTTCTACTTTTTCACCAGAAACTGAAAGTTAACTAAGACTTAAAAATAATGGCAGTAAAAACAGCCCAGTCTCTTATTCTGCATATGAGTTGAAAATATCTTCCGATTTGACATTTGAATTTTAGCCACAGAACCTCTCGTTAGTTGAATTTCATCAAGAATTCTGTTAATTTTCATTTTTTGTTCTCATACTGAAAAATTATTCTGTTCAAAACTATTAAAAGTATTCATCATCTTGAATACAGGAATATTTTCGATTCTGAGAAATGTTTTAGTCATTGTTTAATTTTTTGTAAATATACTTTGAAAATCCTTTTACTTTTATAACTGAAGTGCCTAATTTTATAATTGACTCAACTGTACATTTCGATAACATCAAACATCATAAATCATGGAGCGTGATTACTGAGACAGAATTATACTTTTTTATCAGCAAGAATAAATATGGTAAAATACTTGGCTAACAAAATAGGTATCTAAATACTGCATGAAATTCTGAATATACGAGGTGTGTTGAAAAAATAAGGTGAATTTTGATTTTTTTCAAAAAATATTCATTAATTTAGCAATTTCTGTTTTGTCAAAAATGATGCTACCCAATCTAGAAAAACACCCCTCAATCCGTAAGAATGCATTTTATCTAGTACCTTTGTATTATCGACACAGTCGACACCAACAAACTAAACATGCCAAACAGCTGAAAATATGAACATATGTTCGAGACGAGTGTACCAACATAATAATAATAATACTTTATTTCCGTGTAGACAATATACATTGTATAGGAATAGTCAATAAAAGAAATAAAAATAAAGATAAAAACATAGTATAAGAAACATACAAGTTGAAACAACACCTTAAAACTAAAATAATACCCTACTTATCTAATCTAAAAAAAAAATGCATATTCGAATATCTTTGATAGTCCATATGGTACTGTTACTGGACGATAATTTTCCATTAAGTTCGGGTTGTTTTTCTTGAAAATGGGAGTTACTTTTCCGATTTTCATTTCTTGCGGAAAGACACCTTTTACAAATGACAGATTAATCAGATATGTTAATGGTTTTATTATCGTTGGAAGAATTAAAATATTTGAAAATCACTAATCGAAAGTACGTAGCCCGCGAAATTTGAACATTTACCTTATTTTTTGAACATACGTCAATTCTGTTTGAATCGTGCCAAGTAAAATTCACTTTGTGTATAAGACTAAGTTGATAGTTAGACATAGCTATGAACCGAAGGAGTGTCATCTGGAGGTTAGGATGAGATCATCAATTTAGGTATTGCATAATATTGTTCCCAATACTTTTTTCTATAGGGCACCATAGAGAATGTTGAGAGAATTACCTCTGCAGAAGGAAGTTAATTCGATACATGAATGGTGCATATTAAACAAGCTTCCACTGAATATTCAAAAATGTAAATTTATGAAATACACCCTCAAGCACAACAACATACAGTTTGACTACGCAATAAATGACGTCATATTAGAACAAAGCACAGAAACTAAAGATCTGGGCATCATATTCGATAAGAAACTTAGCTTCACGTCACAAATTGATCAAATCACATCTTCTGCAAAAAAATGCGTGGCCTTATCTTCAGGACGTGCAGCGACTTTCAAAACCAAGAATGTTTTATAAACACTTTTTAATGCATATGTCCGATCTCGTCTGGAATATGGCTCCCTAATCTGGTCACCTATATACAATGTGCTTATACAGCAACTCGAATCTTGTCAGAGAATCTTTATGAAATACAGGGCTTATAATCTGGATGGAGCTTACCCATCCCAAGGAATTGATAATAGAGTTTTGCTAAATAGATTTGCCCTATTATCCTTAGAAAACAGAAAAACATATTATGCCTGTATCTTCATATATAAATTGATTCATGGTTGACTGCCCAGATTTGTTATCTCAACTAGATTTTTACGTAGCGAGACGAAGTAATAGAAACGAAATATTTTTGCCTAGGATCAACGTGTTGATAAAATCCCCAGTTTATAACATCTGTAAAATTTATAATAATGAATCGAAGAGGTTTTTGTATTAAAGTGTATAATTTTTAAAATTCTTGCAAAGCGCTTTCGACTTTCGTCATTATCAGTGCTCACTTGTCAGGCAACAGGAAGTATCAAATTAAGTAAATTGCACATTTGTAATATTTGACTTATATAAAACAAAATAGGCTTATAGCCAAGAAAATACATTTTTGGATTGAGGCCATGTGGTTCAGTCAAATTTATAATAGTTTCTATTCAGAATGTGATTTTTTTTGTTGTTCCATTTGGACGCTTCAAGTATATAATTTGTAAAAAACTATTTTTTATGCAATTCTATTAGGATTCTACAGTATATGTTTTTTTTATCATTATATGAATGTATCACTGTTTGTATAATATACTACTTTATTACTCTGCTGATTTATATGCTATTCGTTATATTCCATTGTACTCATACTTAGTCATTGCTGTAAACTTAATTATATTTGTCTTGTAATCGGAATTACTCCTGTTAGACAATAAACCCTTTTTTTTTGCTTTTGGCAGGTGAAATTTTAATAGATTGCACGACTGGAATTTTTTCAATTGAGTTTTAATGATTTCGATTTTTTTGCAGCATTGTTATAATGACCACTTGTCTTTTGAAAATGATATCAAATATGTTTCCATTTGGCTCATTACTCAAAATTATAAAATTCATTGTTTTATCATCCAGATAGCGCAAAATTAATATCATCTTGAACGTTTTCTTTTCAGGACAAAAGAAAGAATAATTTTTGTAACGGTTCCTGTGCTGGCATTCAGTATTTTGAGTGCCCGCGTGGCTACGGGGTGTTTACTACAATAGAAAAGATTGTACCTAAGAACAATAATAGAATTAGTAGTGGCGTTGTCGATCCAACTGTATCATCTCAAAAAACAGATTTGGATCTCTGCCTCGAAAAGAATCTGTACAGTATGGTGAATGGTTCGAGCAATTCCAAACCAAAATATGAAGAGATCATCACAAAATATGGGGAGTATCCAAAACACTTCACAATGCCCAGCAAGAGTTGTTCATATATGAGAAACTCTTTATCTCTTCAAAATATGCTGGACATGGAAAACACAACCGTCAACACTAACAATGACTTCGACCAAAATACTGTCATTCAGCCTGATCGAACCTACCTCGTTTCGGACCATAAAAAAGTTAGAAACAAATCAGAAATGGATTTGATTGATGTTATTGGTGGTACATGGTCTGGATCGACCGATAAAGCTGGTTTGGAGTCGTTCTCGAATTTCAAGAAGAATCTAGACAAAAATGATAATGTAAAAGAAAAACACACGTTTTTTGATAACGGTACTATCAGCAGAAGAAATAAGAGTATGAATCCCATTTCACACCTCCTCGATGGGAACAGCATACCGAAGAAGAGCACTGCTAAATTTTATACTCATGATTTACCTGAAAGTAACACTCAAAAAATAACCAATGTTAAACCTGAGGTAGTCAAAAGTAAGTATTAGTTTTTGAGAAAGTAAGGTTTTGGCTTTCAACTTCTCCAAAAAATACGTGAAATCATGAATTTTTTGTTTGTTTTTCAAGTCACGACTTGAAAATTACTTTCAATAAATTTTTAGAGACAGTAATGTAACTATATAGTACTACATTGGCTGAAAAGTCTCGGGCCTGACACCTAGATGGCGTTAGTGTTCTTGCATTCACCGCTTTTTCAGTTAGTACTAACCTATAAAATAAAGCTGTTGGAATTTCATGATATTCTACTCATAAGTTTGTGAGTTATTGTGAGAAGAGTGACACTACTTTTGTTATTTTCAAAACAATGGATCAAAAACAATTTTGTGTTTCAGTTTTACACTTGATGGGAAAAAATACTGTTTTTGTCAAATGGAAATTTGTCGTGCTGCCTACGAGGGTGGTCCCAGAAGTATCAGGCCCAACAAAGAAAACAAAAAAATTTTGGAAAAACGTACTTATTTTTCAACATAATCTCCTTGCAGCTCTATACACTTCTCCAAACGATATTCAATAAGTTCGATTTCCTATAATAAGAACTGTCTTGCTCTCCTCAAAATAGCCATTAACTGCTAACATCACTTCTTCATCGTTGGAAAATCTTTGACCACTTAGCCATTTTTTCAAGTATGGGAACAGAAAATAATCCGAGGGGGCTAAATCTGGCGAATAGGGTGCATGAGGTAGCACAATTCAAATTTTAATTCGTTAATTTTGGTCATTGTGTTAATCGATTTGTGAGCTAGTGCGTTGTCACGATACAACATGTGTTTAGCCAAATGCGACCGTTTCTGCTTGATTTCGTCACTCTAACGTTGCAAAAAGTTCGCATAATACTCGCCGTTGATAGCTTTACCTTTTCCCACGTGCATCCCAAAAAACCGATGCCATGACCTTGTCTACAGACGAAACGGTCTTCGCCTTCTTTAGAGCTTCTCCCTTTTGTGTACACTGTTTCGATTGTTCTTTTGTCTCAGCTGTAAAGTGATGGACCCATGTTTCAACCATGGTTATGAAAGGACGCAAGAATTCTGCTTTGTTGCTGTGAAACTTAGCTAAACAATCAACTGAAACACCGCCACGACACTGTTTTCGCTCGAATGTGAGCAAACGCGGCACCCATCTTGCATACAGCTTTCTCATGTCCACATTTTCAGGTAATATATTATGTACCGCACTTTTTGAAATGGCTACTAAGTGTGCTAGCTCGCGCACTTCCAGTCGACGATCATTCCGTACCGCTTTGTGGATTTTTTTCATGGTTTCTGAAGTCGTCACTTCATTTGGTCGACCACTGCAATGCTCGTCTTCACGGCTCGTTTGGCTTCATTTAAACTCTGCTAACCAATATTTTACTGTTGTAAACGAAGAAGCAGACTCGCTCAGAGTAGAATCCAGTTCAGCTTTTATATTGGATGTGGTTGGGCTGAGCTTTTCAAATGAAAGGATTGTACGACATTCTCCATTTTCACAAATTCACCGAAAACGTTCGCTATTGATGGCTGCAAAATGAATACTAACGACGCAGCGTCTTCAAACTTGAAACATATGCTTTATGAGTTGTGTACTTTCTAATACAGTGATATTTTTCAAACAACTACCGCCATCTGTAGGTCAGGCCGGGTACTTCTGAGGCCCCCCTCGTACAATAGCACTCAAAGTGAATCTCATTGTCTCTTAGAAATCAGAATCATTCATTCTCATTTATCCACTGTTATCACTCTTAGAAAACCTCAAAAATAACTCGTTGACTGAAAAACGTTTCCAGTGAATAAAACCAGATAGATGTTGCTTACCTTGGTGAATCACTCGTTTACAATCCATTTTATTTTTAACGAATCCCGGTAGGCACTTTTACTTGCATAACATTTTATTATAAATTCAGTTTTTTTTTTAAATAAATTTCGCGATGTTTCCGTAATCATCCCACTTCACAACCTACACTGTACCACTTCACTGTTTAAAAATAGAACAGGGAATTAGTTGGCCATACTAAACTTGCAGTCTTTTTTAGATTGCTATTTATATCTTAGTTGAAAATAAACTGCTTAAATCAGTGTCGATACTAGCCATTAGAAATTCGCGCATTTGCCTAGAAAATGTGTTGTTCTATTAGACTCTTAAAAAGTTCGTATGTTCTTGATTGTAACTTGATGATTTAGAAAAATGTATCAGAAAAATTATCTCAACCTATGTCTCAATTTGAACAAGAAAAATAAAAAAAACACCAAAATGAAAGACTTCAGCCGTAAAATGAACCATGATGTTATTTATGCTAACACCCAATATGAAGAAGAGGATATCATTAATAATATTCCACTGTCTGTCTTAGAAATTAACGAGAAAAACGAGCAGGCGGCGAGAGCTTCGACTTTCTACGTTACCGAAAAACCAAAGTACCACGATCCACAGCCTGGAACAACCAACGATTTAGTGATTGGTAGTTTAGTGGAAGTTTTGAATGACATTAGCGAGACTCCCATGTACGGTGTAATAAGGTGGATGGGAATCGAAGGCGGCACAAACTTTGTTCTGGTCGGTGTGGAATTGGAGGAGGAACACAATAATTTGCCTCTCACTTTGACTGACGGGACACACAACGGTGTGAGATTGTTCCGGTGTCTTGAGAATAGAGCTGTGTTCGTTCCTCTGGAGCAGTGTCATAAAGATTCCAGGTTTCAGGATGGCGTACCGACTCCAAGTGTAGAAGCTTCTGCCCATGAACATGTCGTAAGTTGAATACTTTTTACTGCATTTTTTGTCAAGTTAGTCTTTCAGACAGGAAAGATCCGACCTAAACATCAGTGTGTTGGGACTTGTTTAATTTCAACGGGGCTCAACTGCATGTATGAAACCTTCTTCTAAGAGAACGATTGTTAACTAGTAACAGCCCCATCTCGTGAACTAAGCACCAATCATTTACCAGAACCTACTGTATAGGTAGTTGTGAGAGATAAATATTTGGGATTTTATTTCGAAATATTTATTTTCTAGTACATTGTATGTGCTTTGCAAGTCTCAAAATTCTACCTCTAGACTCATTCTGGCCATAGAAACATAACAATGGGTGTACCACAAGGTTCCGTATTAGGTCCTATTTTGTTCATTCTCTATGTAAACACCATTGACTCTATAATTGAAGACAATTTTTCATCAATTGTCTCTGCACCTGATACTACAATTTTAGAAAATAAATGATGTTGACGAGCATTAAATCAAGTATCCAGTTTTTTTAATGGGCACGATTTATTTTTCAACACAGATAAAACACAGGTTATTCGTATTCACAATGGCCAGAAAAAAATTGAAAGTCTCCAGTTCAATGTAAATAACATATCTTTAAAAAGTGATGGTGGTAGTGTTAAGTTTTTAGGTATTTATCTGAATGAATGCCTGAATTGGAATAGTCATTGCCATTATCTGATATCTATAATAATAATATGCTTTATTGCCCAAAGAACATTGGGTCTTATTGACAAAGCTGCAAATTTTCATCAGTAATCATAAACATATATACATAAAGATTCTTGTAGACAGTACTTTAAAAATTATAATATTTTAACTCTTGCATCAGTCTATATATTTAAAATGGATGTATGTGTGTTTAAGTCAAATTTTACATTAAATATCAGTATTTACCACCAGGATAAGAGAATCAAAAACAAGTTCCATGTGCCAATTGCAAAAGTAAAAGTGACTTCTTCTGGGCCAGAATACATTGGTCCAAAAATTTATAACAATCTTTCTGAATATTTGAAGGCTTCAAAGCAACTGTTTGATTAAAAAAAACACAAAAAGCAAATCTCTCAGAAAGTTGTTATCATACATCAACAGAATTTTTTAATAATTCTTAGGTCTGTACTCATTTTACTATCGCCTCATTCAATTTCTATAATTAACTCTTAGTATCTTTATTTTATTGTGTTGACAGTTTCTTATACAACTTTATATTGTCTTTATGGAAATAAAGTATTATTATTATTTTAGTTGGTATGATGAAAGGGTACTTTGAAGATTTCTGTATTCCGTATTCTCTTTTGATTCATATTCAAAGTAATAAGTTCAATAAGTTCCGGGAAATTATTTGTTGTTTACCTACTATTAGTTTTTTTTACTGATGTGATCTTTTTAGGATTGTCCTGTGATTCCCGGGGCAGTTGCTCCTCTGTGCATGCCAACAGAAGAAGACGTACGAGCAGTTTGTGGAAAATATCGAGGAATACAAGGTCATCACAACTCGTGTTATTTAGATGTTACCTTATTTTCGATGTTTACCTACACATCAGTATTTGACAGTTTACTCTTCAGACCAAAGGACTCTAATGATATTGACGACTATGATGAGGTTAGTGAAGATCCACTTTATTCCTAAACGTGAATATTCCCTCTTCGAAATGTTGGTATTTCCCAATAATTTTCTTTCGTGAAATGATGAGAAGTATCGTCAGTAGAGTGTAGATCAGTAAAATCGGCTATAAATTGAAATCATAAACACCCATTCTGTTTAAAAAAATCTGTTTAAAATCTGTTTTTCCGTTAACCAGCTGTCGCACCCCTACGAACGACAACCCTCAGAAGTCGAAACTTGTGCGAGCTAAGGATTAACGAGGTCTTACCTTTTAACGTGTGAATCCTAACACGGATTCCAAAATGGGTGTTTATGAACAGAGGTATAGGGTCTACCAGTAGGGACTTCCGAACATTGACAATTGATAATGGTAATGGCCATCTTATTGAAGCTACATCTTTCAAATTATTTATCATTTATTCATTCTACTTTGCCAAATCACCATGAGCGGATATATCTTTCAACAAAACATACAAATAATAAAATTGTTTTATCAAGATGAGTGTTCTGTTCGGGTGTTATTTGTTTTCAATGTTCAGTATTAGATAAATTAAACTGTTTCAGGTCCAAAGAGTTTTGAAAGAAGAAATAGTTAATCCCCTGAGAAAAAACTTGTACGTTAGTGCGGACCATGTTATGAAACTTCGGCGACTCCTGGACAGGTTAAGTTCTGTCTCAGGTCTCACTAGTGAGGAAAAAGATCCGGAAGAATTTCTGAATTCTCTGCTAGCCCAAATTCTCAAGGCTGAGCCTTTCCTAAAACTGAATTCTGGGCAAGAAGCATTCCATTATCAGCTATTTGTGGAAAAAGATGCTGAACTAACCTTACCTTCCGTTCAACAACTGTTTGAGCAGAGTTTTCTAACAAGCAACATAAAATTGAAGGAAGTTCCGTCATGTCTTATCATTCAAATGCCCAGGTTCGGTAAAAATTATAAAATGTACCCAAGGATACTGCCGTCACAGTTATTGGATGTTACAGATATTATTGATGGTTGTAAGTATATTTTTTTTTATATCGGCAACTAAACAACTAAAAATGTTGTCTTTTGGTTGCTATTCTACAGCTGAAATAGTGTATCACCCCGTATTTGAAACTCACTTTAGGTATGGTATTTCATTTTGGGGTAGTTGAAGCAACTACCTATTCAACAACATATTCAAATTGCAAAACAGAGACTTGAGATATATGTGTTAAGGTAAATATAAGGAGCCATGTCAGCCACTATTTAAATTCCATTAAATATTAACAGCATATTCATTATATGTTTTGAAAATGGTATTAATTATAAAAAAAACATTCAGACAGGTTTGGCTCCCATTAAACATTCTACAATTCTCGCCAGATCAGTGATATTAAACTTCCTCTTCATTCTACAACTTTGTACTTTAATACTATCGATTTTGGCACAGATGTCTGCATAATGAGCCATGGTGAAATAATTATCAATGCCGTACAGTCATGAATCTGGGGTCCTGCATTGTCAAATGCAAACCCAGCAAATGATGCGTATTTTTCAGAAAGAAAGTTTTTGATGAAAAGAATCTGGATTCAAAAAGAAAAGAACAAGAAAAAATGTGCTACCTAAACTATCAACGGGGCTAAGAACTGATCATTCTGTTGACACAAAAAAACAAATTTGGTTCTTGAACAGCTCTCTAGCTCTCAAATTCTGGCGATGAAATGAATTGTGTAGATGATCCCTAAATCCTTTTCAGATTCTCAATTTCACTTTGAGTGACGGAAAAATAGATCATAAATTATGAGCATAGTTTATTTCCTTTGTTCTTCAATTGATTTTGAACCTGTTAACGTCGCTTTAGACAAAGAAAGTCCAAACTTGTAACATCCACTAAACAACTTATGTAGTATTTTTTCAATATTTGTCATTTGTTCCAGCTCCAAGACAGTGTACCGTTTGTGGAAAACTCGCGAGATGTGAGTGTAGAGAATGTTTTGACAGTTGTAATAACGTTGGATTAGAGAGTACCGCCTACTGTATCGAATGCTTGAGGACTGTTCATAAACATGAACAAAGGAGGCACCACAGGCCCACCAAGCTTGATATTTCGTCTGAGTATTATACTTTGGAAGACGCTTATAGACCTCCGAGACTCTTTATGGAACTTTTTGCTGTGATTTGTATCGAAACCTCGCATTACGTGGCATTTGTCAAGTGTGGTGTTGGTCATGAAGCTCCTTGGTGTTTCTTCGACTCTATGGCTGATAGATTAGGTGAGTCACTATAATTGTTTCATATATTACTTTGTTTTTATATCTCTTCAAAACTATAATTTCTTACCAATTATGTAAATATCATGGCTGAACAAAGATCGGGTGATAGAGTACTATCCCTGATGGAAAGTACACAATTTTCGCACTGTAAATTTTATTGCAGTTGGACTAGTACCAGTCCAGCTGATGTTCGCCATCTTGGCTGTCCGCCACATTAGATTTAGAATGACGTCATTTTATTTTTCATATGTTTTCTAGCAAACGTTTTTATTTGATACCTGTTTCATGGGAGTGCACAAAATACTAGTCCGCTATCTTGGACATTCCGCCATATTGTATTTATGAAACACATATGGAGGTGCATAAAAAAACAAGTCCGTAATCTTGGGAGTCAGCCATATTGGCTTTAGAGTGGCGTCTTGTTATTTTTCATATTTCGTCTAGTTCGTCGTATTGGATGTAGAATGCTGTCACTTAGTCACTTAGCTATGCAGCCAACTACTACTTCAAAATTCAGTTGCAAGATTTGGCCCGAACTAACATAAATACTTACATATATTCATACAAATTCACATACAGATGTTGCCAGTTAAATATAATCTTGTAAAAAAACATTTTAACCCTTCCAGGTACATGAGGGTGAAATTTTATAAAAAGTTTGGTGACAAATTAGATACAAACAAAACTGTACAGATGAATTTTTTTAATTCTTAGATGTAATGTTGAATTTTTTAACATTATCATTTTATAGTGTAAGTCTCATTAAAGCAAAAATCTTGGCATGTAAATTCATAATTACAATATAGATATTGAAGGAGATATTGAAAACAAACCGACAGTGTAAATACGCAGGGGATAATTAAACAAATATTAATACAAACGTACGAGGTCTGTTCAAAAAATAAGGTGAATGTTCAAATTTCGCGGCCTACTTACATTTGATTAGCGATTTTTTTTGTTGGTACACTCTTCTCGAACATATATTCACAGTTTCAGGTGTTTAGCATGTTTGGTTTGTTGGTGGGAGGCATACAAGTTAGAAATGTTTTGCATATTCGGCGATTTTCTGCTAACGAGAAAGCTTGATCAAAGAATTTGCATAAAATTTTACGTAAAAAATGGAATTAAGTGCTTAAAAACACTTGAAATGTTGACAGTGGCATACGGTGATTGTACTCTGAGTCAGAAAAATATTTCACAAGTGGTACAAGCTTTACACAGAAGGTCGAGAAGATGTGAACGACGACGCTCAAATGTCAATGTTATGTTCACTGTTTTCGATTATCGTGGTGTAGTGTATCACGACTTCTTGTCACATGGTCGTACGGTTAATAAGGAATATTATCTTGAAGTTATGTGCCGCCTGCGAGAAGCAATACGAAGAAAACGTGCGGTATTTTGGAAAAATACCGCAATCATGCATAAGCCACCATATTCACCAGACTTGCCCCTTTGCGACTTTTTCCTGTTTCAAAGATATTGAAGATACCCATGAAAGGACGGCGTTTTGCGACAAGACCTCTTACATACAAATAATAATTACTTCAATAAATGTAAAACAAGTCAGTATTTTGAAAAATATATTCGTAGGTGAAAAAAATGGTTTCAACATACCCGAAATGGTGGCATGTCCAGATATTTCCCGCTGGTTGTCTGACGAAAGGATGTGTAGGCAGTTACACGAAGAATTTCCAGTAGATCGACATTTACCGGAGCATGCCCGTCGATTGCTTTGTGATGCCTATATTTGTATGTATCAAAGCTCTGATGTGATGATGTATAGATAAGAGAAATACTTAAATTGTGATGATTCGTTATGATCGTCAGCCTGGCTTTATAAAAATTGATCGGGTGAGATTTGGAAGCGAAAGGGATTTTTTTAATCACCATAATTCTTTTGCGACGACATATTTGCTTCTCACCATCAAAAAACTTAATTATATCATGTGAAATCACATTCAATAAATTCAATTACCATAATGGTTGAGGTCAAGATAATTAAAATTTATTATGTTTCGTTATCATTGTATGAATCAATAGTTTATGTAAATATTCCATGTTGTGTAGTAAATCAATGTATCAGTCATGTTTGATTTGGAAAATGTCATTATCCAGGTGTCTTTTTATGATAAAATATGCACTTATTTTTAACCAAACCTTCCAATATTTATCAACTGAAAATAAACATTCTTCAAGTCAAATAACTTTTCTTCAAACAAAATAATAACTTCCATCAACTCCAACCAGTGGCAATGTAACAGAACCATTCAGGACTATTAGATGTTTGCTGCCGATAAAATTGAAGTTAGCTGAATTTGTTATTTGTGGAGAACAACCCTTATAGAACTTTTCTCTAGAACCTGTTAATTTGGTTTTGGCTCAGTAAGTATAAAATGATGTTGCACAAGTTGAAATGGAAAAGTATAAAAGGAACACTTTATTGTGAAGTTTTTGTGAAATTTTCACTACACAGTTGAACAACAATACAATTTTTTTGGGGGTGCCTATTCTGTGTATAGACACGCCCTATACTGTATAGATACGCCTTCATGTGTATACTGTGTATAGACACGCCTTTACTGTGTATAGGCACGCCTACACTGTTCAGAGACACGCCTATAATGTGTATAGACACTCATTTTACTGTGAATAGGCACGCCTATACTGTGTATAGTCATGCCCATACTGTGCATAGACACGCCCATATCGTGTACAGACACGCCCATACTTTGTATAAACACGCACTATACGGTGTATAGACACGCACTATACCGTATATAGACATGCCTTCACATTGTATAGATACGCCCATACTGTGTATAAACACGCACTATATAGTGTATAGACACGTCCTATACTATATATAGACACGTCTGAAAAAGCTATTGTATAAAGTGCATTATCAAATATCGGTCGAATCCATCACATAGGGAAAATATGATACTGTTATATTTTACCATTTTGTCCATGTATTAAGATATATTGAACATCTGAATGAAAAGTTTACTTTAAAAAAATACTTTTTCAAGATGTAGTTTGCATGCTCTTTGAAGGTTGGTTCATAGTCAACTACAGTTCTGTATTGTTAGCAGACAGATTGAGTCATTTCCACCAATAGGGGAATTACCCACAAGCTTAATCTGAAAGCTTCTATACTCTTCATCAATATCTGCGATCCTTAAGTTCTTCACTATATTGTGAAATTTTCACTACACAGTTGAACAACACTTGTTTTGCTATATAATTTTTTTGGGCGTGTCTATACTGTGTATAGACACGCCCTATGCTGTATAGACACGCCTTCATGCCTATACTGTATATAGACACACCTATAATGTGTATAGACACGCCTTTACTATGTATAGGCACGCCTACACTGTTCAGAGACACGCCTGTAATGTATATAGACACTCATTTTACTGTGAATAGGCATGCCTTCAAGCGTGTATGGACACGCCTATACTGTGTATAGTCATGCTTATACTGTGTACAGTCATGCCCATACTGTGTATAGACACGTCCATAATGTGCATAAACACGCACTATACGGTGTATAGACACGTCTATACGGTGTATAGACACGTACTATACTGTGTAGAGACATGCCTATAAAGTGTATAGATACACCTATACTGTGTATAAACACGCACTATACGGTGTATAGACACGCCTATACAGTGTTTAGACACGCACTATACTGTGTAGAGACATGCCTATAAAGTGTATAGATACGCCTATACTGTGTATAAACTCGCACTATATGTTCTATAGACACGTCCTATACTATATATAGACACGTCTGAAGAAGCTATTGTATAATGAAACTCGTGTTGAGTTTTTGTAAAACTGTAATAAAATCTCACAATAAAGTGTTTCTTGAATATGTTATGGAATTTTATCAAGTATCGTTTGAATCCATCACATAGGGAAAGTATGATACTGTTTTATTTTACCATTTTGTCCATGTATTAAGATATATTGAACATCTGAATGAAAAGTTTACTTTGAAAGAAATACTTTTTCAAGATGTAGTTTGCATGCTTTTTAAAGGTTGGTTCATAGTCAACTATAGTTCTGTATTGTTAGCAGACAGATTGAGTCATTTCCACCAATAGGGGAATTAACCACAAGCTTAATCTGAAAGCTTCTATACTCTTCATTAATATCTGCGATGCTTCAGTTCTGATTGTATTGAAAATTTATTCAGATTAAAATTCGTAAGAATACTGCTCAGTTATGTAATACAACTGAGTTACTATCCGAGGTAGAAATATTATTTGTAAATTTGCAACTTTTTCAGTACATGCAATAATATGAAAACATTTTTATTGTCATATGACATATTTTTGACAAAAATATGGCTATACACTTTACCTTTATATTTTCAAATCCATCTTGAAGATATGTGCAGGAAGATGTTCAGATTATTAAACACTCAAAGTGTGTATCTCCAAAAGTTAACAGTAATTCAAGTTTCATTATTGCCACTGGTAATTTTAAAATATTTCATTGTAAAATCTCGAAATATTCATCTCTCCCAGCTACCTACATCTTAGGTTCTAGTAAATGCCTGCCGGAAAACAACTACTTCCCCAGCTAATATCACGCTGCATATTGAATTATATCCGGAGATAGAGCTGTAACTAGTTAACTATCTCTTGGACGAAGGTTTCACATATGCGTTCCAGCCGCGTTGAAATTAATCGAGTCCCAGAGTGTGTAGGTGCTCTACTTGAATAATTTTAGAATGGTCCTGCTGCTAGATGAACGAGAAACATCTGCGAGACTAACCTGTTTCGAGGTATCTTGTATAAATGTCTGTCGGATATAATTCAATATCCAGCGTGGCATTAGCAGGGGAAGTAGTTGTTTTCCTGCAGGCATTTACTAGAAACTACTGTGTAGGTAGTTGGGAGAGATGAATATTTTGAGATTGATGTCAAATACTCTGAATGTCCAACAAACTAAATTTTATTTTGATATTGCTTTGTATTTTTATGAGCTTGCATTATTTGATTCAGATGTACAAGAATTACATGTATTCAAGGAAACCCACAAGGACATTTGTTTAAAAATATTACATGCCTTGTCTATAAATATCAATTATTGGAACAACAAATCAACTTGAAGAATACAAAATCCTGTAATTATATAAGTGAAGTATAAAGATGGTTCACTGCGAAATGAATTTAATCATCATGAAATGATGTGATATAAATATTCCTAATTCAAATACTGAACAGTTTATTCTGTGAAATCCATAACCTCTTCTCTTGTGGTATTACAATTTTGGTTAGCAAATATTATTAGACCTCTGGACTCTGTCTCTTGTTAGACATTTAAAAGGTAAACTGCTCATTGAATTTTTTGAAGAATCTGTTAGTATTTTTACATATGAGAGCACCATACAATAGCTATACACTATAAAAATAGCTTCTTCAGATGTGTACAGTACTAAATGAACCTCCCTGGAGAAGCTATTGTATTGTGAAACGCATGTCGCAGTTTTGTAAACTGCGTGTGTGGCGTATGATGTGTGTGGCTGGCTTGTGTCTGTTTGTGTGTAAGTCTCTTTCGAATAGTGGACAGAAATCTTTGCATTTATAGCAAATTTCAAGAAAATAACATTTTTTGTTTGTTTTCGCTATTAAATATTTTGTTACAGATTTCTTCACATATTAAAAAAACACGCTTTAATGTGAGATTTCTATTCGATAGTTTACAAAATCGCTATACAATAGCGTCTTCAGGCGTCACAATACCGTTTGTACGACGTTTTGATTGTTAGTCATGCTATTACAGTCATTTGAATCATTATAACTATTACTACCTGACAAATTTCTACGTGATGAATTCATTGCCTAAACTATTTACCTATCTAGGCTATCATTTAACCTACTTTCAAGATCTGCCCTAATTACCAATTTTCTTATTGAAAACTAAATTTAATAAAGGGGAACTATTCAAATCTATTTTATTGTTGAGCAGTAATCTCAAATTCCTACATCTATTGATTTCGAAACACTCCAAAAGGTTGAGTTTTGAGACTTTCTCATCCAAATGCAATACGATATAATCATGATTCAACTCAGCGGAAAGATGATTGGCAAATGTTGAATTGGTCTTTCCCTTCAAGAGATTCTCCCGGATTTTCCGATATAAAATTTTGGAGAAGAACCACAAGTCAACTTGTATACTCCCGATCACTGTTTTTAATGAATCGATTCAACTTATTACTTGTTCTGTAGACTATGTCCAATCCTGTGTTATTTTGAAAACGGCAGATATTATTAGTAGGATCACCAAAATAAGAGGTAAAAAGAAAGAAATAAATGAATGAAAACTTACACTCATTTTTATTATCAGATCATGAATCTAACTACATTTGAGAGAGATTACAGAACAGTGGATTATTAAAAGAAATATACACCAATTGACGATCCAAAGAAAAATAACGGTCCATTCGTTGCATTGCAAGTATATTTCGTAGTTGGCCACCAAAACGTCCTTAACCTAATGTCTCATTGAAATGTATATTCAGTCTTCAGTTTTACGATTTAATTCTTTGAAAGAAACTTGATAAATTCATCAAATACTGATTTTTTTCAACTACTCAGAGTACGCATCAAATTATATGAAAATTAAATAGCTATATTGCAAATTCGATCAAAATAAAGCTAATGCTCTATAAATTAAATAAAATCCAATTGTTGGTTCATCTCAAATACTGTTCATATCACTATTTTGTTACAATCAATTGTCTGAATCCTCGACTACCTTTGGTTGCCCGGGAAAGAATAAGGACTGCATTCCTGGCCAATTACAACCCAATGCAGCGATAACTCAAACTAAATCTACGAATTTGGAATCTACTCCAAGTAGATTTCACACTAGATACACCGTAGCTCAGCTAAACAACCATCTAAACTATTTCAAACTATCCAGAAATTTGTAAACAATTTAAAAAATAGTAAAATCACTTCTAATTATGAGTTATGACGATGCAAGTCCATTCATGAATGTTCAGAAACCTTTTTTCTAATAGTTCTTCCAGAATCACAGCAGTCAACAGTACTTTTTTCTTAAAGAACATTCTCAACGTATCGTTATTATTCTGTGTTAACTTATACTGAAATGAAATGAACCGAGACCTCATTCGAAGTGATTTTACTAATTTTCACCCTTGTAAAGTAATTCTGTAAAATAATAGTTGAATTGGCTATGATAGTTAACTATAAATCAGATTTCAACTGAATCATTTCCAGGATACTGGCCATAACTACTGCTCTATAAGAAACATAAAATCCAAGTGTAACAAACAATCCCGTGTTATACCACGAAAGTTAACAAAATAAGAGTAATATTATTAAAGTCTTGTGACTGAACTTATAAAGTGACTCTAATATCTAAGTGATAATCAAATAAACTCAATACATATATCTATCTATAGTTTAAAATAATTTGTACTTTTGCTCTCACCAAAAGATTTTTTTTCATTACAATGCTTCAAAAAAATTGTTTGACTGTTCATAGCACGTATGAAAAACAGTCAGTTATTTTTTTTGCAAATGATGTTATTGCAATTGATAGTGTTGACTTAGTATGCCTCATCTTCATCCATGATGAAATCACTCCCAAATCCAGAATCCAATGTATATCTTGGGCTATAAAAAATAATACGTTACAGATCAGTCGGAAGATATTATAATTTTCAATTTTGAAAAAAAAACACATCAAGTGGTGAGTACACTGTAGTTTCGTTTAATTCACTGGACCACGATATTCTTCTGAAAAATCATCAACTTTATGGTGTCAGAGGTGTATCCCTGAAATTGTTCAAATCATTTTTGACAGGGAGAACTCAAAAAGTACTTTCAAAATTTGAAATCAACGGTAGACTTCAAGAATTCTACTCTGCCACTAGAAATATCATCTTAGGTGTTCCCCATGGATCCATTTTGGGTCCTCTGCTTTTTTGTTATATTTCACGACACACCTCAAAGTTTATCCTCATCAAGGATGTTATGAATCTCTTCAGTTCATGCAACAAAATTGGCAAATGAGATGTTAAGAGTTGTGTTCTTGTGACAACCTTTGCTTGCTTGTTGATAAAACTGATTCAATTTAGTAACAAACTTTAACCATATTTCAATGTTCTAGTTAAACTTGGGTCAAAATCTAATCCGGTTTACCCATCTAGTAAATGCCTACAACAAAAATGTATCTTTTGAGATACAGTTATTTCCGGCAGTAAGAGTTAACACTCTTCAATTTCCAATAAAATTTTACTCTTCATGGAGAACTAAAATTTTAAACCTTAATGCAGTGTTCAACTTACTTGACGGCTCTGCACGTAAAGAAAACAATCCTTTTGAGTTTCTTATTATAAAAGAAGTAATTAAAGCTCCATAAACAGCCATCTTCGCCGAAAGGATCTGATGCGAGATCGGGGTTGTATGAATAAATGTTACAATTTTCCAAACAGATTTCGTCGTTTATTGCGTTCCAAATCGCAGGTCTCAGAAGATTATACTGCTCACCTGCAGTTGCTGATAAATTGGTATCAATTGCATTGCTCACCCATTGTCGTGATGGTTCTTTGCTGAATTCATGACTCTGAAAAGAAACATTAATTTGGGTATTAAAACCACTACAACGGTAAAGGGTTTTTTCATCATTATTTAATGTTTTTACAATTTTGTCTGGTGGAACAATAGCGGATGCCTTCGAGTCCATTTATTTCAAAATTATAATATTAGTTGGGTGCTACAACAATATTCATATGTTCAATAATTTAATGGAGCAATGTGGACTCCTGTGTGTTTCAACAGAACCTGTGTAGTGTGTGTATGTATGTGTGATGTGTCTGTGTGACATGTATGTGTGGCGCATGTGACTGTCTGCGTGGATCTCTGTATGGCGTTGTATGTGTAGCTGTGTGAAACGTGTTTGTGTGGCATATGTGGCAGTCTGTGAGTCCTGTACGACTGTCTGTGTGGCATATGTGGCTGTCTGTGTGGCATATGTGGCTGTCTGTGTGGCATATGTGGCTGTCTGTGCGGCGTATGTGACTGTCTGTGTATCGTATGTGGCTGTCTGTGCGGCCTGTGGCTGTTGGGGTGTGTGTGGCGGCGAGTTTGGCGTGACATGTGTGTGTGGCGGCGAGTTTGGCGTGACATGTGTATGTGGCTGTCTGTGTTGCGCATGTCGGTCGGTTTGGCGTTGGTGTCCATGTGACATGTGTATGTGACTGTCTGTGTGGCGCATGTGCATGTGACTGTCTGTGTGGCGCATGTGCCTTTGTGGGTATGTGGCTGGTGGTGTGTGTGGCGGTCGGTTTGGTGTTTGTGTCCGTGTGACGTGTCGTATGTGGCAGTCTGTGTGACGTGCATGTGTGAGACCTGTGCGACTGTCTGTGTCGTGTGTGTGGCGTGTTTGTCTGCGTGGCGTTTGATGTCTGTGTGGCACACATGTGTCTGTGAGTATTATTTGAAATGCATTAAGTTTTCAATGTTGTATTTTGCATCCTGAGTTAGCCCCTTGAATGAATAACTGAATAAATGTTTGCAATTAACGTTGTTCTTTATTTGGGCAAATCAACAATCCTCAAGGATCATGTAGTTGTTTCGGGAGGAGTTTTTTCTTCCAGCTTTGTATCCGAAAGTTACTTTTTTGCATTATCTACAATTTTTGAAAAGGGTTCGGATGTTTCCCACAATTCTTTGTATGAAGACGGTGAAGTGAAGCCAAAAAGCTTTTTTCCCTTAAACTAACATCCAAAAATATGCTTTCAATTCAATTCTAATGTAATAAAACTTTAGAGATCAGACAGCAACATCAAGAGCATGATATAAAAAAAATATTCTCTTGAATTAGAAGTTTTTTCTCCTGTGAACATATTTGAAATGGGTGAATAAAGATCCAGAACATGGGAACGAGAAAAGATGTCATTTTATAAGTTTTTATTACCAGAAGTACGTTCCTGAAATTGTCAATTTTTTGACAGTTTGGACTGTTGAGTGGTTGAAGGTCTAAAAATAGTATAAATAAAAAATTTCCATTATCTATCAATATCAGTCTGAATAAAACAGACAATTGATTTCATATATACTCACCTTCACATCCATAAAGTCATAATCAGGAAAACAAGAGTTCAGGGTAGCAATCAAATAGAATAAAGTCTTACGACTGATAGTGTCACATAATGGACCTTCCTCGTCTCCCGAGATGCTTCGGCTGAACTGGGAATAGCCTTCTGGAGGAGAGAGTGCTTGTAGATCATTGGGATGTACTCCTTCGGAATTGAACTTTTTATATAGGGCTTTGTCTCCTCCAGCCATCTTACACGAGTAACTTTCTATGCGCCCTATAATTTTACTGTCTCCCGTTTGAATCAAAAGAGCGTTATTGATAGCTTCAAATCTTGTGCTTTCGAGAAGCTTCATGTTGAATATCACAATTTATCAAAGTTTCACTTGTAAACGTTAGTTTTACTTTTATTTATGTCGTACGCGAGCACAACGCTCTATTTTTAAAAAAGTTCTTAAACATAGCTGTGGGGTGTATGAATATTCCTTTTCTTTTTGAATGGAGGAGACTAACGGCAGGCACAAGTCTTACAGATCTTTTGCTCGATAAATAATTTAGGTACATTACAAACGGGCTGTTAACAAAAAAAATACTACTGTCAAAGTAGTTTCTCGTTTAGTTCCTATTAGTTCACCGTGATTTCAACACAAAGAAATTAGCCTTGTACTGCCTTGTAGAGGGCAAGTTGGGCGAGTCCACTTTTTTTCGATGGTGAATTAGCGTTATCCCACCTTATTACTGTTCAGATAACAGTTCACACACCATTTTAACACTGTTAAAAGACACACGACACATTCGACTCAATCAGCTATCGGAAAATTATATTTTTCTGGAATATTTCTTCGCTTAAGAGAAAAATCGCACAAACAAAAGGTCAACTTCAGATTTAGCTTCTATTATGGATGATTGTCCTTGAATTTGACATGTCAACATCAACAAAAAAAATGAATTAATGCTTCCTTCGCACGATTACTGCGTTTTGGCCAATACCACTCTATTCTCTTATTGGCTGTCGTATTAAAACGTATTTTCGGAAGTCGTTTACCATTGGCTCTAACTTTATACATTGAGTGAATAATTTTCGATTGATTGCCTCAGCCTATAGAAACAAGATAATGTTAAGAATCGACAAAAAAAAAGAATCCAATCAGATCAATCAGTAGTTACCGATGAAATAAAAAAATAATTTCTCTTTGGTTGATGAATCTGACAAATTCTTATCAACTGCTAATAAGAATAGGAAAACGGAACAACTCATAATTGTATATTAGAACTAGAATGCGTTTCAAATATGGCGGATGGACAAACCGCGTAATCGCTAAAACACAGTAAATGACCCCATTACAATGGTGACACCACACAATCAATGTGAGTAGCATAAAAAGAGGAAATGAATTATATGTTATCTAGTTATCTTTTTCTTTTAGAATTAGCACATTTCTTAAAGAAATAATTCACAATAGTCATCTATTTTCAGATTCAAAGTAAAACAATATAATTTCATATTACAAAATTGATACTTTTTATCATGAATGAACATATATCGAAATATGGCATCATAGCATTATTGTTTACAACTGAAGTTTGTTTTCTAATGACTATTTCTCCTTCCTCTCATACAGCTAAATATTGACATTTCAGTTAACTAGTTTAGTGATCCAATAATTTTTCTAAAAAGAAGGTATGGTTGAGTCACAGGATCAATTTTATGTGAAACTAGCTTTTCTGACTCACTGACTGACTGGCTCACTCACTGACTGGCTCACTCACTGACTGGCTCACTCACTGACTGACTCACTGACTGAATCCCTGGCTGACTAACTGACTGACTTACTGACAGACTAACCGAATCATTGACTGCCTCACTGTCTGATTCAATGACTCACCGCTTGACCGAACGACTGACCGACTCAGTGACTGACTCAATGACTCACTGTTCGACCTCTACTTACCGGCTCATTGACTGACTCACCGACAGGCCCGCTGAGTGACTCACTGGCCGACTAAATGTCCCACGGACTTACTGGCTGACTCACTGACTATCTGAATCACTGACTGACTTGACCCACTGACTGACTCAATGGCTCACTGCTTGACTGACTGACTGACTGGCAGACTGACTCACTGACTGACAGACTGACTGACAGACCGACTTACTGACTGACTCGCCGACGACTCTTTTATGATAAACAAAATTACTAAATACGATAAGTTATTGATGAATAGCACATTTTTCTTTGTGAAAAATACTTTGAATTGATATGTCCCGTTCTACTGATATTATATTGATATCCTGAGAGATATTTCAAATGAAATTTCCCACTGCAGGTATTTTATCTGCTCGATAATTACATCAGAAACTCTGAGGATAAAAACAATCCCGAATGAATAAAATGCAATTAAACACTAACTTTAAATCCGGCGTCCAAGTTGTAGCTATCTTTTTGTGTGGGTTTAGTTATATATTTGTTGGTCTATCGTGTCGCTGCAAAGCCTTAGCTTATATCTTCTGCTATCGTTCGGCCACTCGCGCATTTTTCCCTCGAGATATGGAGTCATTTACATAAGGCTGTAATAAATGAACGAAGCTATCTAGGTGCACGGTGAATATATGCATGGCCTGTTCAGATTACCTAGATTCGATAAGTAAAACTCATGTAGATGCATTTCGGTTTTACCGCGAAACATGCTGCCCTACACCAACACGGCATTTGTTTATTGTATCGGAAATTGGAGTACGGCGGAAATTAACTCTATGGAAAAATTTGGCTTGTTGGTATTTGCGTTTGATACACTGAAGGAAAAGGATAATATGAGTCCCAATCGACCTGAAGAGTCAAATAATCAGAAGTTTCATTGAGTTCTATGAGAGTACCAATGAATACATAGTCCATAGAAGCTCATAAGCATTGTTCCTTAGACAATGTCATAAGTACGGTTTTAGAATTTTAGTGTATCTGAAATTTATAGTACTCATCCTGACCACCAGTGAGCGATAGCAGTACGATGTCGGTAATCAATGTTGTTACCAACATAATTTGGCATCAGTCGCTGACAACCAATCGGTTTTTCAATTAATTCTGTTGGTAAACTCAATAAATACCGACATCGTACTTCCATCGCTTTTTGGTGGTCAAGGTACTAGAAATTTCAGGATACACTAAAATCGTACTTATGAGCTTATATGAGCTTTTTATTCTTTGGTTATACCTCGCAGCCCAAGAATTCACAAGATTCTCTCTAGAGACTAAATGATTTAAATCAACTTCTCTTTAATGGTGAGGTCATTCTATTTGCAGTGGAGGTGAAACATCTAGATATTATCCTTAGTAAAAAAGTCATCTGAAACGCGCACTTGGGAAAGGCTGTGGAAAATCGTGGGGCTTAGGGTCCAAACAGATGCATTGGATAGATGTTATAATTGTCAGATCAATAGTGACGTACGGAGAAATTGTCTAATGGTCGAATTCTTTACACCAATAGTCTCAGGTGGAGCTGCCTAGTTTACATAAATATGTGGACGGTGTAGTGTCATTAGCACCACACTTTACAATGTTTTGGAAGAATAGGTTTTACAGAATGACCACGTAGACGCCCCGATTTGACACCACTAGACTTTTTTTCTAGAGGGGTGGTTGATTAAAAAAATCTACGAGACGCAACCAATCACCTCTGATAAAGTACGGAAGAAAATTATTATTTGCGGTAGGCTATTTACACCTGTTATTCTTGAATATGACGGAGGAAGCTCGTTAATACCGTTGTATGCAAGTTAATGATGTTCAATTCGAATATTTGACAGTTATTTTTTCTGTTTAGTTCAATTTTCTAGTTCAAAATTAAATACAAATTTAAACAAGTATTTTATTGTTCATTTCCGACCGTTCGGTCGGTAGCCAGGCGGTTCGACGTGGGTGCTTTGTTCACTCATTCGAATTGATCGATTTTCACTTGCTATCGTCCAACCCGTGTTAGGAATCACACGTTAAAGGGTAAGACCTCGTTAATCCTTAGCTCGCACAAGTTTCGACTTCTGAGGGTTGTCGTTCGTAGGGGTCCGACAGCTGGTTACCGGAAAAACAGATTTTAAATAGACATATTTCTGACATTATTATCGTTGTAATGCTAAAAATGTTAGAGTTGGATACAGAGTTGAAAGACTTTTGAAATAAGTTGTCACTCGACTGTTATTTCCGTTTGAAACGTTTGACATGAGAGTTATTTTGCGGAAGAGTGGCTTACAAGAGTTTGATTTGTACACAGAAAAGTGTCCCTTCGAAACCTAAAGGTGACGGTGAAAACCAGAGCCCAAACACAACGTATTTATGATTCAACATTAGACCGCGCTGTTTCTACTCGCCGTAGATCTCATCAGTGGTGCTAAGCTGGACCACAATTGCATTGCTGGACTAAGTAAGTAAGGACGGCGTCATTTGGCCTTATGAAAACGCCACCTATGAGACCAACAGAGAACTCAATTCTTGAATATCAAGGATATAAGACCCTTCCCAAGGCAAGGTTCGACATTAACCGCCAACAAGATTCGTCTTCCACTGCAAGGCAACTAGCTGTGAACCAGAATCCAAACACAACGCATTCAACACAATTTCTTTCCAGCGAGCATTCTGTTGAGGTCTGAGAACATGAAAACGTCGCTGGAGGCCAGATCTGGAGAATACGGTGGATGTGGAAGCAATTCGAATCCCAATTCATGCAATTTTGCTCTCGTTTTCATTGCTTTGTGACACTATGTATTGTCTTGATGATACAGCACTTTCTTTTTCTGCAAATCGGGCATTTTTTTAGCGATTTCGTCTTTCCAACGCTCAAATAACGCTATGTAATAGTCGTTGTTGATTGTTTTTTGCTTTTCAAGATAGTCGATGGATATTATGCCATGGTGTATGCCAAAATACTGATACCAAAACTTTGCCAGACGACCGTTGCGTATTTGAACGCTTTGGAATCACTTGCACTCAGATGATGATAGTTTTGATTCTGGTGTCAAATGATGGAGCCATGTTTCATCTATTGTCATATATTGACACACAAATTCGGGATTTTTATGGTGGAACAGATTGAAACAGTGCTCAGAATCATCAATTCGTTGTTGTTTTTGGCCAATAGTGAGCTCGCACAGCACCCACTTTGATTAGAGCTTTCCCATTCCAAAATATTCATGCACATTATGTCCAACACGTTCCGTTGATATCTTTAGAGCCTCAGCTATCTCGATCAACTTCACTTACCGGTCATCCAAAATAATTTGTGAACTTTTTTAATGTTTTCGTTGGTAACAGCCTCTTTGGGGCATCCACTGTTTACATCGTCCTCGGTGCTCATTTCACCCCTTTTAAACTTAGCAAACCACTTCTTAACGGTTGATTTTCCCGGTACAAAGTCCGAACAATGTTCATCAAGCCAAGCCATGGCTTAAATAGATTTTTTTTTGCCAAAAGGCTTGCTTTATCAACACACGAAATTCCTTTTATCCATTCTCTTCTAACTAACAAAAGTTGCTTCACTTAAAATATTTTATACAACAAACTAAAAGTCCGACTGCTGAGAAACTTGTACAGGTTTCTTTTGAAGGTTAGGGTTAACTAAGCATCATATAGATTTAATACTAGCAGCGCCATCTGTGTGTTAGCCTACGAACTTCCAGCCCATATAGTATAATTCAACTCTTAATCAATGATCAATTGTCAAAATGCTTGTTAATTGTTGGTACTGTCTATGCTATTAATGTGGTTGCTTTAGTATATATAACTCTGATTATTTTACTCACGGTAGTGACGAGGTGTAGAAACAATTGAAATGGTGGTTATAGTACTGAATGAATAAAAAAGTGGGTTCATATCATGGTCTGCATCATAAACAGTATAAGGTTTTGAGATAAAAAGTACACAAATGTAAATAGATAATTTATTGTCTCCAAGAAAGATAACCACTGTGTTGTAACTTTAGGTAGATGATTCAACAACTACACAGTTAGAATATGACATGAATTCAGTTGCATATTAGATATACGTAAATTACAAAATACATTGTACAATTATTGGAAAAAAGATTACAGAGGTGTGTGATGTGGAAAACCTATTGTAATTTTGTTGTTGTTTTCTTTGAAATGTCTGTGTATTAGGTATCCCGATATGTTGATTGAACCAGTTTTTGAAAGTACTCTTTTGCTTGAACTGGCAAATGAAACATACATGAAATATGTTTAACACAAAAATAAATATGTAGTTTCATTTCAAAATCAATATATCTTCCAAATAAGATTTATCCTTTCATTTTGAATTTGACTGTTAATTATTTCAGCAATTTGAAGGGAACGAATGCTATAGATCACATAGAATCATCAATAAATATTCACTTTCTGTATTCTGATTATTCCTCATCCAAATGACATTGTACCAAACTTGATCTTACAAGATGAAAATTCGGTATTTTCACATTTCAGGATACCTTTTGAGTTATGGAAAGAATTATGGAAAGAACAAGAGATAATCACACTTTTAACCAATATGCCGAATATTATTTAATTTAAATGCTTTGGCATTATACATTTTCAATGTGTATACTACAAAATTAGAAATAAACAAACTATAAACCTATATAACTTCATACAAAACAAATTTGTAAGTCTATTTGTACAAGTTGATTAATATATAACATATTGCAATATATTCAAACGACCGCAAAAACGATCTACATATAGTAACAAATTGAATGCCCCAACACTAAATAATTAATAATTACCAAATGCACATTATTGTAGACTAAAAACGTCCCCCAAAAAAAGGACAAAATAACATTATATGTAATCATAAGTAACAATCTTTTTCAGCTTCTGTTGAAACTAAGGTTTAATTGCTATTGACAAATTGGAGTTTACATCCACATACAGTTATGAATGATCTGAGTTATTCCCATTCTAATTTCTATCACTCAATCATCTGTTTTGAACATGTTTATTTCGTTTTTAAGGATTTGAGGGACGATGACCCTGTAACATGAAATTTTATTGTAAATGTATATCATCATTCGTGATAGATTGAGATGAAAATTCTACTTTTACTGTTGATTAATTTGCAACTCTAAACTCAAGACAAAGTCCCCCTAATTTTATTTTTAGGTTTTCCAAAAACGATGAAAAATGAAAACTGTTACAATAACGAGAATTACTACCTTTTCTTGACTCAATATTGTGATTGAAATAATGTATACTTATGTATGTATGTATACTTATAACATTATATTTCAATATTTCGAGAGTATTCACTGGCATCTTCAGGGAGAAAGTGTTGATGAGAATTATCTCTAAGGATGTCCACACAAAGGGTGACACATATAGTAACAAAACAGCATTAAAGTGAAAATTGTGGGTTCGACCATATGTCACAACAAACAATAAACAATAATTATTCAAAAAAAAGTAATATTGTGAAAATTTCTATAGACATAGTATTTTTGAAAATTATCTCTATCAAAAATACCATGTTGATTAATATTTTTATATAATAATACTGTTAGTTTGACTAATTATCATGTGATTGAAACCTCAACTTTCAATTTAATATCGTTTTGTCACTACATATGTGTCACCCTTTTTGTGAACATCTTTACAGATCTTTCTCTACGACAATTTCTCCCTGAAGATGACAGTAAATACAGTAGGAATATTAGAAACATTGATATCAATATTCATGATTTTTTTTACTGTGTAACCTGACTTTGAGGCAATCAGATATTTGTTGATACATCACAAATTATATAACACAGAATAATATACATGTTTGTGAAAAATGATTGGGGAAGTATATTGATTGAAAGTATAGATATACATTCTTTCTGTTCTCTTTATAAATATTTACTTATTTAGGACAACTTTGTTTCAGTACCAGTATTTCTCGGGTTTGAAGGCAGTTGATATTTGGAATTTATTCCTGACGCTTCACATTCTGAGTTCAGATCACGCGTGAATGGTGTCTTGTATCATTGTCAAACTTGTGGATGAACAACGCTTGCAAATTATTGAATTTCATTATCAAAATTCATGCTCAGTGAAGAAAGTGCATCGTGCACTTCTTCCAATTCGTGGGCAGTTTCGTCGGCCTACTGAGGGAGCTATTCGGAAGCTTGTGACTGAATTTCAGTTTACAGTTCAGTTTACATTATTGGACATTAAACCACCAACACGTATACGTAGAGTGAGGACGGAAGAAAATATTGCGGCTGTATCCGCCAGTGTTCGTGATGACTGTGAAATGTCGATTCGCCGCCGTTCTCAGAAATTGGGCCTGTGTTACTCCACTACGTGGAAAATTTTGCGAAAGGATTTGGGTGTAAAACCTTATAAGATACAACTGGTGCAAGAATTGAAGCCACACGACCTCCCACAACGTCTAACATTTGGTGAATGGGCGCTGGCAAAGTTGGAGGAAGATCCACATTTTTATCAAAAAATTGTGTTCAGCGACGAGTCTCATTTCTGGTTGAATGGATACATTAACAAGCCAAATTGCTGCATCTGGAGTGAAGACTAGCCACAAGCATTGCAAGAACTACCGATGCATCCCGAAAAAGTCACTGTTTGGTGTGGATTATTGGTCGGTGGCGTCATCGGGCCGTACTTCTTCAAAGACAACAATGGCTGGAACGTTAATGTGAATGGCGAGCGCTACCGTGTGATGATTGACGACTTTTTGTTGCCCAAAGTGAAAGAATTGGACATGCCTGACATGAGGTTTCAACAAGACGGTGCCACATGCCACACGGCACGCGAAACAATGTCCCAATTAAGAGCCGCCTTCGGTGAACAGTTTATCTCACGTTTAGGGTCCGTTAATTGGCCGCCTAGATCGTGTGAATTAACGCCTTTGGATTATTTCTTGTGGGGTCATGTTAAGGCTCATGTCTACAGGAATGAACCAGCAACGACTGACACTCTGGAAGCCAATATTGAAGCATTTATATGTGAAATACCGGTCGATATGTTGGAGAGAGTGTGCCAAAATTGGACCTTGCGCATGGGCCATCTAAAGCGGAGCCGCGGAAAATATTTGCATGAAATCATCTTCAAACATTAAAATATATTGATCGTTCTATCGATTTCAATAAAGATTTCATCATTTTTTTCACATTTTTTGTGTTGTTTTGAAAATCAAATCCTATACCTCTTAAAAAATCACACAATAATAAACCTCTGAAGAAGTAGGCACTCGTATCTCTCTCTCTAGGTTTTCTTGGCCTTTGCTTGGGAAGAAACTCCTAAAATCAACGGCCCTCAAACCCAAATACAAATAGTGATACTAAAAACCTCGGCCGCGAAAGACTCAACCATTTTGTCAACTTTGTTCTAGCCTGAATCATTGTTTTAATTATTAATTCAGGTATTACAAGGAAAAAAGGATGACAAACTGGTCAAATTCTTTCACTAAATCAAGGATCAACACGCTTGCAGATCAAATATCAAATATGGAGTAGAAATATAGAAATAGTACATTTCAGACTGCTCCAACTTTGTCAATAGCTTCTCCTTCATACATTCCAATGGAGAACAACATTTATGGTTCAGTTACATGAGCGATATTGAGCTGAAATAGTTGGTTATTTCTACTTAATGCATTATTATCACAATTCATCAATGAGATTCTGAAAATCGCATTATTAATGCCGGTCCAATATTGAAATAATACACACAGTTGTGTACTTTTTCGTAAAAATGATAACGCCGATCGCTTAGTCGGTTTGTGTTGAGGCATTAAAATATGTCGCGCGTATACATGAGAGGACTGGCCCAATTTATAACACCTATGAACATTCCTTATCCACGTTCAGATCCCGTCAGCTAGCTCAGAGTACCGACGCTTCTTCCGACGGACGACTCGTCGGATTATTATTATTGTTGTTCGTCGACATCATCGTCACTTCTCCAGCATGACTGGAACAATAAAACTTTTTATGCGCAACGAACGTCGAATAGTAGTTGAAATAAATGTCGCAAGATTTGCAATATCTGGCTCCAGTTTTAGCTGTGCCTTGAACAACTTCTTCCAATTCTTCGGGCTTCGACGTAGAAGAAGGTTCCATGACTTCCTCTTTTATTATATGATCTTCATCGTGCGCTATGATTACTTCCGGCTCAATCGCCTCTTTTTTCACCAGTATCTCCTCGTCTTCCTCCAGAAGAGGCATAGACCTGATTTCTTTTTCCTCGGAGCCATTAACAGCTGAATCTTCCGCGTGTGAGCTCTCGTGGACTAGTTTAATGTGCCTCAGAACGTTGGCTTTGTATGATGAGCTGTAGGAACACTGGTTGCAATGGTGGCTGGGTTCCAGGAAACTTTCAGTGTTAGGAGATCTGGATCGGTCGTCCAGAATACTCGCTGGGCCATGGGAAGGAATCACGTTCACTTCAACCGTGCTGGTACCTTCATCTTCAAGAATGTATGTGATATACTTCTCCTCCTGAAACAAAATAAAGACAATAATTAAGCAGGTATGAAATATTTGAATTCTTATTTATTATAAAATCTATTATACTCAGTAAGAACACGCCTTTGAGAAAATCTCAAAGGTGCGACTTCGTTTCGTCCTGTTCATAATAAAGGACGTATGCCTCTCTACTCACAGGCGATTTTGGTGAAATTGATGACACGTGTGAATCGTTGTATTCGTGCTACGTGCCGCTGTAAGGGTGTCTGCAGTATGCTGTGTAATGCCCGCTGTGATTTGGAGACTGATCAGGGCCACCTTCATTCCGAAACCTGGGAAAACAGGACTCGGCGAAGGCCTTGAGACCAATCAGTCTCATGTCATTCGAGTTGAAAACGCTAGAAAAACTACTTGACAGGCATATCAGGCACGTATCACTGGCTACCAGACCATTACATCGAGACCAATATGCATACAGGTCAGGTATGTCAACAGAAACGGCTCTATGTCGGGTAACAGAAAAAGTAGAACATACTTACAAAAACAAGGAAGAACTTTTAGCTGCTTTCTTGTACATTGAGGGCGCATTTGACAATACGTCGTTAGAATCAATCATCCAGGCGTCGAGGAGAAGAGGGATCGACAAGACAAGCTGTAGGTGGATAGACTGCATGCTTAGGGGAAGATTGGTATATACAACCATTATGGGGGAAATAGTCGTGGCACGGGTAGCAAGGGGCTGTCCTCAGGGGGAGGGGGGTTCATCCCCTCTGTTATGGAACCTTGTAATGGACGAGCTATTATGTCTTCTGGACCACAACGAGTATAAAGCAACTTTGGTCTGGTGGCCAAAGATGAAGCAGGCGACCGCTATCAACAAACTAGACAAGATGCAAAGACTTGCATGTTATGGAATGACGGAAGCAATCAGAACTACCCCAACAGCTGCATTGGAGACACTCCTGAATCCACCTCCTTTACACTTTGTGCTAATGGGGAAGGCCAGGATGGGCCAATTCAGACTGGAAAACTCACCGAACTACAAAAGATCGGACCGTACAGAAATTTCGGAACATGTGGAGGAGCACATATTGAATATGTGAACGGACCACATGACATCGAAGTACACCTTTAACACAAACTTTACGGCCAAAATCATAAGCCGTGAAGAGTGGAAGACCATTAGTCATCCCGAAAACATATTTGGAAAAAACACCTGGTATACAGATGGATCGAAGACCATACATGGAACGGGAGCTGGAATATACCGAGCGGATAGACATTTAAACTACAGTTATCCACTAGGACTATATACACATCCGTCTTTCAGCCTTGCAGTGTGCAAGGCTTATTAAAATGAGACTTTAAAGAAATGAGTGGATCAATATTTTAACAGACAGCAAGAGCGCACTAGGGGCTCTGACAAAACCGAAGGTGACATCAAAACTGTTTTGGGAATGCTATGACGAACTGAATGCACTTGCAAACAGGAACAAATTAACTTTGTACTGGTTACCAGGATATTCAGGAATCACAGGTAATGATGAAGCTGATGAATGCGCTATACACGGATCATCAACTTCATATATAGGTCCTGAACCAGCTCTGGGGGTACCAAAATCATTGGTACGAAAACAGTTTAGGACATGGACCAAAAAGAAGCACACAGAGTACTGGACAAAAGTACCTGGCAACAAACACAGTAGAATCTTCATTAGGGAACCGTCCGAGAAAAGAACCGAAGAACTACTTCGATATAGTAGGGATCGGCTCAGAATAATCACAGGGTTACTAACCGGTCATTGTCCGCTTAGTGGACACCTGAATAAAATGGGGATATACAACGGAGACCTCAGCTGGAGATTATGCAACGAAGGGATAGAAACAGCTCTACACATCTTATGCGAATGTGAGGCACTGAATCACAGGAGGCAGGCAATATATGGACGTACAAAATTACGTCCAGAAGAATATGACGAACATCCAACACGAAACCTGTACAAACTAGTACAGGGAACGAGACTGATGGAATGGGTGTCATGAGAAGACGGGAGAATAAACGCAATAAGCCCAGGAGACTGCAGTGTTTTCTGGAGACTTGAACTGAATGGACAAGTCAGACAGCTCCCAAGGGACCAAAAAAAATCCCACTGTGATTCGAAAGTGCATATAGTGTATAACGACAAGGAGCCACATCGTCAGCTGCATAATTGCTCATATCTAATCCTTCTAGAGGAAATTCGATGGCAACATTTAATTTGCCACTGAATCTTTCCGTTGTAGAGACTCTTTTAAAATAAGGGAAAACTTATGGATTGATAGGGACTTTGTACATTTTCTTCTTTCCTTACACTTCGAACACGCCGATTTTTCATCTCCATCCAGAGTTTCCTCTCTTGTGAAGGATTCCGAGCATTGCGACAAACTCAATTGGTCAGTTATTTGTAGTATGGGGAGAAACAAATCCCAGAAAGGACCGAAGTTTACTGATGAGTGTTCACAGTGTGTGCACTTCATCGTGGATTTTAATTGACCAACGAAATCATCTACAACCTTCGGTTGTGCCTTTCCACTGTCGCTCAGTTCTTCGTCAATATCCGTTAAGATCGGTTTAGGTTTCTCATTAATTCCATTAATGTCCTCACGTAAACACGTAGAAGATAACGAAGGAACTCCTGTCCGTCTGGATGGGTTTAAACCATGAATCGAGGAGCAAAACTTTGAATCCTTTGAGGATAATTTGTTGAGTACTCTATCAGATGAATCTTCTGACCACAATTCCTTGATAACTTCTATGAACGCTTTGATTAAAGCACCCTCCATATTAGAGTTACTAGTATTGATATCTTTCATGTATTCATCCTTTTTTAAATATTCCAGCAAATATCTCGTGTTTGATTAACACTGGATTACCGTTCATGAAACAGGTGTTGCTAATATTTTTCATCCCATCAAGCCCAAGGGTTTTGACGAAGAATGTGTCACTGATCTAATGTTGTTGTAGCTGTTGATGCTACGTTCGCCACTGCTGTCTTTTTCTGAGTAATCACGGATTTGATGATTCTCCCCATCATTGCACCGGTGGGATAAGGAATTCGAAACTGAATTGGATAGATATATGTCAGAACTTTTTATTTTGGGAAAAGATGATAACTCGATAAAAACTCATTATAGATGCCTGAATAACTATTGATATTTGAATAATTCTCACCTGTAGATCTGGGGATCGTTTGTCGAAGTGCATCCTGATGTGGGTTCTCATTCCTCGCAGTGTGTTCCCTTTGTACCTGCAAATGGTACACCTGTAGGCCTTGATCCCCGCGTGAGAATCCATATGCCTCTGAGCTGCACTGGCTGTAGGACTTATGACTTCGCAACAAGGACACTTCCATCCCGCAAACGATGGGCTCGTTATGCATTGATGTCCCGGTTCGATTACTCCCCTACACTTTCCACATTTCCTCGGATCCATTTCGCCCCGTTTCAAGCAGTAGTACGCTTGATGTGCGTTGAGATTATCAAGTGAGGTGAATTTGATACCGCAAGCAAGGCAAATCAGTTGCTGGTACTGCCCGGCAGGACTCGTCGTTCCGGTACTCCTAGGGCTGGCAGGCGGACTTCCCGAAGTTTTACAACTGTCTTCTTCCTGTGACCTTGCAGAACAGTAATGCTTCTTGTGAATCACATAGTTCTCTAGTTTACAAAAGACGATATTGCAATCTTTGCATTTTGATACTCCTTGCTTCACCAGGACCTGGGGCATTACTGGTGGAATCGCAGGCATCTCAGTCAACCTCATCTGCACGTCGGGGGGAAATAGAGGTAAAGATCCTCGCATCAACAAGGGATGTAAGGAAGAACCGTCAAATGGCGGTAAATTGTTCATTTCCGGGCTCGTTCTAACTTTCTCTGACTTCGACTTTAATCGCTTGGGACTACTGCTTCTCGACGTTTCATCCAGTTTCCTTTTTGGCGAAGTACTCAAGCTAGGAGACGAATTGGTATGAGAGACTGGCGTTGTTGGAGGAGAACAGTGCAGCGACGGAACGCACTCAATTTTTTCAGGAGAAGGAGACCGCTTCCGATTTTCTTTCTCCTGCTCTTCGCCCAGGTCGATAACTAGATCGTCAAGCTCGGGAGATTTCCTCACACTCAAATCTAACGGAGTGGATGAGGTATCTCTGATAACTACAGGTTCTTTGGATTTGTTCGCATTCCTCACTACTTCATGCTGTTGACTGGAATGATTCGAAGTCAATGCGTTCGTCATTGGTTGAAGGGTACCATTTGGTAAAAGGAAGCAGGGAGTGTCAGGGTTTGGCATGCCAGCAGCTGGGGACAGTCCAGGCAAAACACTGGCGCTTCGGAACAGGGAGTATGGCACAATAATAATGGGATTGGTTGGTAGCGCCAAGAAGGGCTGATTTGGAGCAGCCGAAGTAGAAGGGGAGGGGGGAGTTTTGCAAGAAGTAGCCTCTGCAGGGGAAGTAGGCGACGAACCGGAATTATTAGACGTCGTTTTGGCGGTTGATATGGAAGGTTTGATCATATGCCTGGAATTGCAGTAATGCATTTTGTGGGCACGAAACGTCTTTTGCGAACTGAATCTGATGTCGCATTCTGCGCAATAGCGATCCTGGTTGTCACTACTGGAATCGCCGTTGGGTATTAAGTTTGTCGTACTAGGACTAGGGCTTGGAGACACGGTATGCATCCGCATATGTCGGTTCAAACTGACTTTCTTGTCGGCACTGTATGAACACTGCGTACAAGTGTACTGTTTTCCAACACGAATATTTTTCGACGTTGATTCGGAAAGATCTACATCCGAATGGTTTCCACTCGCTTCGGCTCCTGTTGACTTCGACTCGTCGTCATTTGCCGGTTTGTTGATCCTATGAGAACAGTAATATGTTTGATGAGCTTCCAAGGTGCTCAGAGACGAGAATCTGATTCCACAGGGCGGGCATTGGAATATCGGTACAATTGGCTGCTTAGGTTCTAAGGATTCCGTTGGCCTTGACACCTCAGCGGCAGGAATGATATTGGGAAGAAAGAATCCCCTTGACAGAGCGTTCTGTAGAGCAGAGGGCAAACTTGCCAGATATTCGCTAGGAGATTGTTCCTGGTCAACATTCAAATGTGATAAGAGCTGTGAATGCAGCGCAGGGTCAGTAGCCAGATTCGCTTTCAGTCGAATCCTCGGAGTCTTTTCATCCGACTCGACTTTTGGTGAATGTTCGGTTTCGTCCTCGACTTGATCCGGTGATGGTTTCTTTGGCGTTGGAGACGACTTCGACGTGTCTGCTGGGTCAGTGGACCAATCTCCTACCTCTCCTGCAACAAAAAATGCAAATATAAGCAAGAATGCTGGTTTACCAGGAAACACGAGAGCTGATAAGTGTGTGGCGAGTATTCGATAGTGACAGGCGATAACCAATAAAATACTGGCGAGAGTTCGTAAATAATGGGTAAGAGAGAAGAGATGGAAACAGAAACAGGTTAGTACAAATGCATCAGAGATAAGAACGAGCAATACACGGGTCGGGCATGTTGGAGTTCGACTCTAATGAAGCAGTCGATCAGAACGACCCACGCAGACACTTACGTTCTCTTCCACACCCGTGCATCACATCACCACCATGACATAGGGCTATCGCCCATGACACAATCAATAATCACTACTGAATACTACCTCACGACTTCAACATACTTCTCTTGCTATCGGAAATATCGGAAAAAATAAATGAATTGGATTTTCTACCTTATTAACGAGAATTTATGTCGATATCATAGGACATGTGTATTTCAAGGAGATTTGCTGATGTAAAAAAAGGTTTGTCTCCATACCATTTCGACAAATCAGAATTAAATACTTTATTGAATATTTTCTCTTAATATATTCAATATATTTTCCACTGCCAGACTAGACTCTGGCGTTTTATGACGTAGACCACCATAAGTTCACTTCAATGATTTCAAGTGAGCGAGTAACACAGGTGGGGGGTATAATTGTGGCGTAATTTAAACTTTTACGACCGGCCCATAGGAGCAGCTACACTCGCTGAGATAAGATCGCATCTGAGATCTTTATTACAAGACACTGCACACGATATTTAAAACATGTCAATTGGAAAACAATAGTAGTAACATAAAATAATAATGACCAATGCCGATGGCAAAGCAGATAAAAGATATTAGAAATTAATAAGAACGCAGATGGGACTTCTCGCGACTGATAAACATCTTTAATTAGAGTCCGGAATGTGGAGTCGGCGATGATAAAATCGGCGTGGACTCGTGTGTTTTCTTGCAGTATTCTTGAATGTGTTTGGGTGAGTTGTTCATTCTACCTACGGTTAGGACATTTGTTTTCATCTTGTAGAAAAGCTACAGAAATCATCTATCATTTCAATAATATATCATTCGAGACTGTACTGGAGGAACTGGGGATGTAATTCTCTCAGTTCTGATGAATTAAAGAGACAACTTGTCAAAATTATTCGAGGAGGCTATTTCCGCAAGATGGCGGTGCATACCTCAAGGAAAACAAAGAATTATCAGACACTTTGTATTGGCATTTCCATGGAATATCACATTTGTCCACTTAACAAAATTCTTTCAGAATTCCTGTAGTGGAAGTATGTGTATTATGTAGTATTATGTAGTATTATGTAGTATTATGTAGTATTATCGTTCGAAAGATAATACTACATCGATAGTTGAAGAAGAATCAGTGTTCAGAGTTGAATCATGGGATTTTTGTGTATGACAGAGGATTGGCAGCTAATTCATTGGTCCTTACAAAATAATAATAACTATGATGTCTCCAAAGAATTTGGTAGATATTCGATGTTGAGTGAACAATAAATCAGTTCTGTTTCTACAACATATGGTTATAATGAGCTTTTAATATTTAGTTATGAGAAACTGGATGAACCTTTGGGAATATAGGCACACATATATTTCTAGTACTTGGAGAAAAATCATGTTTTTCAGAGAGTAAACACTTGAATTCGTTGACTGCTTTACCGATTCTGGGTATAATATTTCAGATTTTTGCTAATTTCTGATCTTAGAGAAGGCTGTACATGGACACATTTTCTGATACATAATTATCACACTGTATCAATAAAGACTTTTTGAATTAACTAGTCATTGAAGATATGGCTTTCACATTTCTGCAAATATTATAAAAGATACGTGTAACAAAATATTTAAATGTGAATACGATTCCCTATCTATCAAGGTTTTTCTTAATTTTGACGTTCAAATTGTAACGTAACACCAGATGTCGCTCACTGCATGGTCCTCTCAAATACAAAGTTGTTGTCCATTGTAATGTAAAAAGGAAGAAGAATTCCAATATATAGAAAGTAATTATTTGCGCCATACCACAATACGTTTTCGATTTGATTCATTTAAATGTTCAAGTCTACTTGTGTGTAGCGCTGAATTGAATATGTTAGGTCAGGATCATTAGGAACACAAAAAGATATTTAGAGATTATCAGCTACATTAACATACTTTATCGTCACAGAGGGTTACATGATCATCTGTTATCTAATTTATTATTACCTGTAATCTAATTTCGTAAAAAGAAATTCCTTCTTGCTGCTAACAAGACACCTAGTTTAATCAAAATAGGCGAAAAAAGTTTTGAGTTATTAAAAAAAGAACAATATTTTCAGTATAACTTTTGACTCCCCGGAAACGAAACAAGTTAAGACAGTTTATATGAACTTTTTTCATGAAATGTAACAAGTACTTAATCACCACCTGAAATTAATGACATCATTCACCCTTTGTAATATTTTATAGAATGATAATAAAGTTCGATTGATGACCTATTTATTTTGTAGAAATTCATATTGAATATATAATAAAGAAAATGACTTTTTTCTAAATTCTACTGAGTTTATTATTTGTTCCGACCGGTTTCTTGAGACTTAAGAATGGTCTAACAAACCGAAACCGGTCGTTACAAATGATAAACATAGTAGAAATTATTTTCTTTATCCTACCATCAATAAAGTGCTGCCGAATTTTATGAAACTAAGCCAAAATCGTAGTTATCCGCTAGGACTATACACATCCGTCTTTCAGGCGGAAGTGTATGCTATCTTGTAGTGTGCAAGGCTTATTAAATTGAGACCTCAAAGAAATGAGCGAATCAATATTTTAACAGATAGCAAGAGCGCACTAGGGGCTCTGACAAACCCGAAGGTGATATCAAAACTGGTCTGGGAATGCAATGAAGATAACTGAATGAACTTGCAAACAGGAACAAATTAACTTTGTACTGGGTGCCAGGGCATTCAGGAATCACAGGTAATGATAAAGCTGATGAATGCGCTAGACGCGGATCATCAACTTCATATATAGGTCCTGAACCAGCTCTGGGGGTACCAAAATCATTGGTGCGAAACCAGATCAGAACATGGACCAAAAAGAAGCACACAGAGTACTGGACAAAAGTAACTGGTAACAAACACAGTAGAACCTTCATTAGGGAACCGTCCGAGAAAAAAACCGAAGAACTACTTCAATATAGTAGGGATCGGCTCAGAATAATTACAGGGTTACTAACTGGTCATTGTCCGCTTAGAGGACACGTGAATAAAATGGAGGTGTTCAACGAAGACCTCAGCTGCAGATTATACAATGAAGGGATAGAAACAGCTCTACACATCTTATGCGAATGTGAGGCAGTGAATCACAGGAAGCAGGCAATATATGGACGTACGTCCAGAAGAATATGACGGACATCCAACACGGAACCCGTACAAACTAGAACAGGGAACGAGATTGGTGGAATGGGTGTCATGAGAAGATGGGAGAATAAAATATTAATGTGAGTGGAAAAGTTGAATTGTGAATTATAGGTAACACCAAGATCCTTTATTTCAGTTTTTCTCTCTAGGATCTCTCCCTTCATTTCATATTCAAACAGAATTGACTCTTTAATACGGGTGTTTGAGAGTACAGAACATTTTTTTAAATTGAAATATAATTTATTTCTTAGACTCCAATCCAGACTCCAAGTCTGGAGACTTGGACTAAATGGACAAGTCAGACAGCTCCCAAGGGATAAAAAAGCCAAAATCGTAAAATAGGGTTACTTTTTGAATAAAAGTTAATATTCATCAAAAGATTAGGTTGTTCGGAACAGTAGCAACATCACTTTGTCAACTTATGTCGGATGCACAAATTGATAATGCATGTATATACTTTCGTTGTCCGAACTGTAGCCTTAGTATAAATGTCTTATAGTTAAATCAATTATCTCTACTTGTCACTCAATTTCTCTGAATCACCACGAAACTTAATAAAAGCTAATTTACGAGTGAAAACCAATACCCGTTAAAGACCATAATCACTTTCTGGATATTACACGGGGCCGTTGAGGTGTTTAATGATAAACATTGTAATTTCCGAGATTCTTATAATAAGTAGGTAAACGTAAAGACAGTATCGCACAAAATTATATTCTAGGTACAATGCTGAACATATAGCCTCCAGCTAGTCACCCACAAAGCAACAGAGCCGATAATAAACGAACACATTTTTAACGCTGCGCTGGTAGAATGCTTTAAGCACACATGATTTATAGTTGTTTATGTTCCCCCTTAGGTTTGGCTCGTTTTATGGAACGATTTTGATGTATTGATTGCTACAGTTCCTGGTCGTATAATGATAACTGTGGGCTCGGTCTGATAAGGAAAATCGTGTATTTACTAAACAAGCGCTTATCGGATTCATGCGAAAGATAATGTCGTGGAGTTTTATCAGTAAATGACACGATTTATTCAACTGTTATGGACTCGGTTCGAGTTTAACGTGTGATTGGTTTTTTTGTCACAGTTTCGGTTAATGCAGTTGTTATTCATGACTGGAGAGAATATTTTTATTGCATTAACTCCTACCTNTCCTGGAAGGCAATGAGGCTGCTGACTCCTTTGCAAAGGAGGGTACTGCAAGCAGCTTCATCGCACCAGAACCTGTCATTGGCATGACTTAAGGCTTTGCCAAACAAACATTGAACACCTGGATGGCAACAATATTTATGGATTCTGGCAAAATCTTCCTACTACAGTGGGGATGACCCGTCGGTTGGGCTACCTACCGGGCGCGTCCCCAGGTGGCAGATAGAGGAACGGCCAGAGGACTGGAGGCCCAGTCCGGAAAGCCAATGTGGCCTTACGGACGGGGTCGCCGGACTCCTGGTCAATGGCAGAAATGGGGGGTGGCTGGGGATGAACAGAAATGTCCACCCCAATCTACGGCTTGTAATGAGGCTGGACATAGCAGATCACCTCGTGATGTAATACAAAGACCAAGGCGTACGCGCATTTGAGGCGCCGAGTGCGAAACGAGAAAGAGAGCGAAGGAGGCAGGAGTGGCAGCAACTATAAATGCACCCTCCTCCTCCCTCACTCCACCTCCAACAGCAAGGGCACTTCCTGGGGCGGGCGCCAAGTGCTCCGCCGTGAATAAAGGCAAGGAACCGGCTGCCCCTGCACCTCCATGGAGGGAACCCCAATAAAGTTGAAGAAGCCGCACAATGACAGTAATTACGCTGCACCTTCCAAAACCTTCGCGGAGGCCACCGTGAGACACCTCAAGGTTGCCAAAGAGCGTGTGTGTTCAGCGAGTCTTGGCCTACACCTGCCAATACAAAGGAGATGTCTCCTAGTGACCTGTACACCTTCCTGGAAAGAACAGGGTGGACGATAACCTAGGAGGACAACTCCTCGGGAGAATGTACAATGGGTCACATGTGGCCTAAGTGCTGTAGATCTACACTCACCCTCCCTACTCTACAGATACAGAAGACCAAACGAAGGTCTATTCGAAATAAGACCTTTGTCGCTATCAACAGAACTCCTTCCACACTTTTCGCTTTCCAAGCTTTCTAAGGCATCAAGAAGCCTGCTGTCATGTACCGGTCTCAACAATTTTAAACATTTCTCATTTATTTTGTGGTCGTGCTCTATGGCCTTGTTGAGCGACACTAGATTTTTCCGGTCCATGAAACCGAACATGCGAAACATGTTCCTTGTAGTGAGCTAATATAGTCCGTTTGGTTTGACCAACATATTTCTTATCACAATCCTCGCAGACTGCCCAATACTTGTTGAAGTGTATGCGCAGTTTTGAAAGCCACTCTTTTATTCAATTTTTTGAATGTTCAGACCAACCCATTGGTGTATTTGGGGAAGCACTATGAATTTTGAATCTTCCTCTGTTCGAAAAGTTGGGGCATTAAGAAGATACCCCCTAGATCTTTGTTTTCTAATCAATTTATCCATTATTTTTTATGGATACCCATTGCTTTTAGCCACCTCCCTGACAACTTTTTTTCCCAATCTCACACCTTTCTTTGCTCACAGGAAATGTGAGCAGTCTATGGACAAGATATTGCAGTTCCGCAATTTTTTGTTGTAGGCAATGATGGGAGCTATCTGCACGTATTTTTTTTATTTTCATTGGTTTCGTCTTCTACACCCAACAACTATTTTCTGAAAAGTAATACTGATCAACCGATATATCAATGTGAATTTTGAATTGAAGTGAAATTTACTGGGTAAAATTTTCATTTTAACTTTATTTGCTTATTTCATTTCTTCTTACTCATTGCATTAATTACTTCATTCACCATTTCCAATTGTCTTCAATTGTTGACGTATATTTAGGTCTCAACTCTGTTAATTTTTCAACACAACAAAGTCTGTGTTTCTATCATTGAAAAACTATATTTTTAACTCTTGTAGCAAGAGTTTTTGTTGTTGTCGAAATCACATTCTTTCAAATTGAATTGATTGCTTACCTTTCCCACAGATTCGATGATAAATAGTTACTTGAAAATCTTTCCAAAGTTCTTCGTATATTGGTGGTATGGAACTGAGATGTATTTATCTTGGTTTTTGTCCTTTCTGAAAGTCGAGATTTCGTTCATTCTTAACCTAAACTTCTTTTTCCTAATTATGTCATCTACAATACCTACCCCTCGGGTCGTGTCGAGGTGTAAAAATAACGATTTGGTGTTGGGAAAAAACTCCAGTAATAATCATTACTACACCAAAGGTTCCAAACAGTATATCACAAGTAACATATCATGTTAATAGTTAAATTTTTTTGATTTTTTGGTTTTTGCTTGTATTATTATATGTCATTGTAATTATTTTTTTTCTTTATTAGCTTACGGTTGAGCGAATTTTCGGACAATTTTTGTCTACGAATTTAAATTGAACCGAAGCGCTACCGAAACAGCCCGAAAAATGAACCAGTCACCACCATACTCCCCAGATCTTTCGCCAACCGACTACCATCTTTCCAAACACAGTAGAATTGTTGTAGGCCATTTTATGGTCCTTATCATTAACATGTTTTGATGATACACATCTGTTTATGTTCCTCTAGTAGATAACACTTGTGAAACAATATAAAACTTCTTTTTAGTCATCTCGGAGTAGAACAAATTCGTGGTTTTGGTGTTAGTTTCTTCTTTTTTAAAACACAGTTCCTGGAATCGATGAGAGTAGGTAAAGGTAACGCTTTGACATTGAAGTTTTTCAAATCTTGAAATCCATCGCACATATCATCGATGAAAAAAAGTCCCATACATCACTACATAGTATAAAACAAAGTCGCTTCCCGCTGTCTGTCCCTATGTATGCTTAGATCTTCAAATTTGATTTTGATGCGGGTTTTTTCAATAGATAGAATGATTCAAGAGGAAGGATTATATGTCTATAACATGTATAATATAGTAGAGAAATACTGATAATTTCAGAGATTTCTAATGTGACGTGGTAAATAAACACTTGTTTTTGTGTTTACACTGTAAACGCTGGATAAACCCTACGAGATAAATAAAAAATGTACTACAGTATAAGTGTTGCCAACTGGATGAACTATAAAGTCGCTACAAACGAAGCAAAATTCCGCTACATACCACAGAGCTCACAGTTTGTGTACCGTTCAGATACACAAAACTGGAACTGTCATTTTCTAAATTTACAGCATTTAATTTTTGAAAGCTGTCGTCTCAACCAAATATTTCTTATCTTGAAATGATGATTTTAGAATAGGATTTATTGTAGAAGAGCATTACCTAAAAATCTATGATATTGGAGAAATATTCAAATATTTTCTTCTTCTCTTTCATCATGTAATGGCCTCAGCTATTAAGACTATAACATATTGACTGTGCATTCAATGGGGAATGTTCCTCCTGACGAAAATCAAGTAGTTTTCATGAATGAGCTCTAAAACAACGCATTTTAAACTTATCATTTCAACCTTTTTCTTTAAAAAATTATTTAAATCTACATCATGTTGTTTAGTTAGGTGGAGACCTTGATTCGCGATCCTTGTAGACTGGATTTCGCATGTGGGACGTGAATTCCTAAGAATTTTGATGGCCGAAGATAGTATACACGTTCGATTGAGGTACGGGACTTGAGGATTCTTTCGAATGTTTAATGAGAACATTTTCATCAACTCGCCGCTCATTGACTGTTTCGTTATTGTTACCGAAAAAGACGGGGTAATGTTGTTCATGTGTAGAACTGCTTCAGTTGATAAAAACGAAAGTTTTCTGATTGAAAGACGAAGCTTAGTATTGAAGGAAAAACTTGCATAAGAGGCGGGTGCAAAAAAACTATTCCATTTTATCAATACTCCGAAAAATATCGCAGGTCATTAACAATACAAGCAATGGATGTACTAGTTATGTAAAGTTGGGTTTTATAGCCTAGATATGATATAGATTGATCAGTTGGTGATCAAACTATCACGACACCTACACGAGATTATATTAATTCATTCCACGAATTCCAATACATTGAATATAGAAAAATATCCAAGACTAACATTGAAAAAACATGTGATTTCTGCAAACTTTCAAATTCTACCATTCAGGAAGTTGTTTTGTTTTTCAAGTATTGTTTCAGCTAACTGATGGACTATCTACTTACATGTCGCGTTATTTCCGCTCGAATGCCAATAAAACTCTTCTATTTATCATTACAAAGATACAGGTTAACCTAACCTAACCAGTACGTGAGGAAGTTCTTTCCTTTTGTGGGCATCTAAATTGTCCACAATGTACATAAAAACGCGATGGTTCATTAATCAAATAATTGCATTATCTTGTGTCATGGCAATAAGTTCAACTGATACACGAGAAATGGCTTTTGCCACTTCTGCTGGCTTCCATTCTGGATCATTATCACTCTTAGAGGATGACATCGTAATAATTAAAGCAATTTATGTTATCAAACACTTCTTTCACGAAGAATAACAATAAACAAGCGGAAACGAAAATTAAATTAGCGCTTGCGCACCTTTGATTTTTGCACCGCGTCACATGACAATAGAGGGCGCCACAAGTCACTGTGCGAACATTTTACTGTAAAAAAATCTGGGCAAACCAAAAACTCTCCACGCCAAGGGCAACAGCTATTTTTCATATATCCAAGTGTCATTTATTGATTCATTCAGGAAATTTTTAGGATTCACTCTCCTACAGTGTTTTCGATACTAACTCCTTTGTGAGAAAAACCCTGTGTTTCAAGTGGTTTTCTTTCTGTTAATGCTCCCACGTACATCTTCAATTTCCAGAAGAAATACGGGTATTCGTATCTTGTTACCACGAACTTATTTCATGCAATCGGGCCTTTGTGCATACGAAAATGGGTCATGATCCGCCACACAGGTGTTCGGAAATAAAGCAAAAGGCGAAGTGAGAAACGTATTGGCGCTGCATTTAGCAGGATGTAGCGAGAGCCGCAGTGTAAGCGACACTCCAACTCTAATTGTCCTTCTGGCTTTAGCATACAATGGTCGAACCACCGCCATATATCGGCATTGATTTTTTAATGTAGCCTGCACCGGCGAGATTAGCTATCATCATTGCAATCTTCAACCAGTCCCCATTTACAAATAGCTATTGTAGCAATGTTGTATATGTGTTCTCTTCTTTCTAATCTCGCATCGATCGGGCCGTTTGCGTTATCCCAGTAAGGAAAAAGCTGAAGGAATAATATGCAGGGAGATCTCTGAAAATTCAAGGAGGAAAATTTAACATTATCACATATGTATCTATACTAATAATATGTATGTGAAAGTTTGTGAAGATAGATCACAACACAACATAAAAATATTTTTTGAATGTTTCCTACACTAAATTAGTCAATTTCTACTAATTTTGGGGTGATAAAAACGAAAATAACAATGAAAAATTTTTATTAGCTCTGGTTTTTGAGATACACAGTACTTAATCTTAAAGAGTAGTTATACTATACGTGAAAAGTGAAAGTACATAAAACAATATTGTTATGTTTCTTTTAGAATATTTTAAGTACAAAATTAATAAAAAAAACATCATTCTTAGTGTTTTGACAAATAAAAGAAGTTTGTACCACCAAATTTCAATTAAGTCCATCCGATTCATTGTAAGATCGCTGTCATCCCTACACACAGACCAGCAGTAGTCTGCAAGCATTGCTTCATTCCAACGGCCCTGATATCTCTGTTCCATTAAGGCAATGTCTTGATGGAATCTTTCTCCATGTTCGTCACTCACAGCTCCACAGTTTTGTGGGAAGAAATTAAGATGAGAGTGAAGAAAATGAATTTTTAAGGACATGTTGCATCCAAGTTGGTGGTAAGCTTGAAGAAGCTCTTTAACCAATGCTGTGAAGTTATCATCTCTTTTGTTACCTAAAAACCCATGTACAACCCCCTTAAAGGCTTCCCAGGCTCTTTTTTCATTTCCTGTTAAAATCATGTCAAAAGCAGGATCATTTACGATTTCACGGATTTGAGGCCCAATAAAGATGCCTTCCTTGACTTTAGCATCACTCAACCTGGGAAACTTTGCTCTCAAGCTTGTCCTTCCTGGTCCATGGCCTTCACAAAGTTTTTCATTAGTCCCAACTTAATATGTAATGGGGGAAGGAGAACATCCTTAGGATCTACAAGAGGCTCGTAAACTACATTTTTCTCATTAGGGTTTAGGTCTCGTGTAGGCCAGTTCATTTTTTTATAGTGAGATTTTCTATCCCGACTGTCCCACAGACACAAAAAACAACAGTACTTGGTGAACCCTAATTGCATTCCTAGGAGTATAGCAATGACTTTCAGATCACCACAGATGTGCCACTTGTGTTGATCATATTTGATTGATTGGAGAAGTGTTTTCATATTTATATACGTTTCCTTCATGTGAACTGCATGACCTATAGGAATAGAGGGTAGCTGATTTCCATTAAGCTTTTAAGCTTAGTTTTGAAGAGTCTATAAACAGTCTCCATTCAGATGGAGTGTGATCCAAATTCAAGCAGTCCATCAAACCATTAACATCAGAACAAACTACGAGGTTTTCTTCTTTCTCAAAAAAAGGAAGCAAATCTTTTTGACGCTGTCTGTACTGAGATATTTTCACATCATGTTTTAGAAGATTCCACTGTTGTAGTCTTGACCCTAACAGCTCAGCCTTTTTCTTAGACAAGCGAAGATCTCTTATAAGGTCACTCAACTCTGCTTGACTAATTCTGTGCGGATCACTAGACCTATCGCTTACCTCAAAATCAGGGTCATAGGATGTAGAAGGATGGGTTGCTCCTTCTAAACAGTCTTCATCACCTTCCTCTAAAATTTCATAGTTTTGGGGTGGAGAAGGGACTGGCAAATTGTCTGAGTGTGGTACAGGCCGAAGAGCAGATGGGAGATTAGGGTATTTAACCGTTCCTCTTTTCTTCATAGATAAACCTTGCTTAATGGGAGGAGTTAAGCAGAAATAACAGTCGTCTGTATGATTGGTAGGCTCACGCCAAACCATAGGTACTGCAAAAGCCATTGCCCGGTTTTTATTTTTCAGCCACTCTCGCAATATGACGGAACAAGAATTACAACATATATGAGGAGCCCATGATTTATCTTGGTCCCCAACTTTCACACCAAAATAATGTTCATAGGCTGTCTTAACGATAGGTGTCATTTTACGTTTCTGAGCCTTAAATGTTATTTCACCACATATATAGCAAAAGCTATCGACAGAATTCACACACTTTCGAGGCATTTCAGATCAGCACTTGAATTAATTTAAAAATCAACTTCACACGATAATTTCAATAGCAACCACGTGCGTACAATTGACAAACTCACATAGGTTATGTTTACTACTTAAGAACAGCTGATGAGAGGGGTGTTATGTAAACAAACATGTGTACCAACTGTTGGTGATGAAATATTTCATTTGTTGAAAACTCAATATACATATATATAATATAATGATACTATATCTTGAAAACAAGAGCTAATATATAATTTTTATGGTCACTTTCGGTTTTAACATGTGGAAATACATTAAAATCATCTAATTTCAACCCCGAAACAAAAACTTTGTTGTGTTGTGATAGATTAATGTATGTATATATGTTTGTGGCTCTTTCACGCCTAGACGACTGAACGGATTTGGATGAAACTTGACCGTACGACCATGTGGCAAGAACTGCATTACGCCACTATTATCTAAGAAAACAGTGAGCAAAACATAAAAATTCGATCGAAATTGGCGTGTTTTTTTTGTCTTAGCTCTCCTGGGCTATCCCTTTGAGACCATTGGACTCTGGTTTCCATTTAATAACCATATACCCATTATTCGTCACCAGTTATAAACTTTCAAAGCAAATCTGAATCGTCGTTGGCCATTAAAAAATTTCTGAGCGATGCTCATGCTGAGCGATGCTCATGTTGCAACAATTACGACCGATTAGTGTATTGCCAACCTTATCAAAGATTTCCAGATGGCGACTGGGCGCCATCTGGAAAAAAATTAAATGGATGACACATCTTTTTGAAGCTCCTAACAAATGCTTCAAAAACCTAGAACAGAATGTCAATATCTTCAATTACTACAAAATGACGGAACTTTTAATAATTGCCTTCATTCATTGACATTTACGCATGCTTTAATTTCATTATCCTGAAGTTGACCTGCTCGAAAAATAAAAGGGGACGACATTAAAGAAAGGCACTAATACAATACTCATTATTACATACAAACTGAATCTCGCCCTAACTGCATGAACAAAATAGGATTTCTTTTTTTGTTTATTGGTCATAAAGACATTTATTATTATTATTATTTTTGTTTTAGTCAAAATTCACCAATTTTGGAACGAACTTTGCTCCCACACGCTTCATGCCCAACATTTTCTGAAAAATTACACGATATGAGACAGCCAATATGCCAAGAGCCTCAGCAACTCCCTTAATAGTGATTCGATGATTCTCCATAGTAATTTTCTTCACTTTTTCAACATTAACATCGATTGTTGATGTGCTGGGGCGGCCAGTGTGAGCCTCGTTATTCACATCTTCTCGACCTTCTGTGAAAATCTTGTGCCACTTGTAAACCTTTTTCTGACTCAGAGTACAATCACCTTATGCCACTGTCAACATTTCAAGTGTTTTCGAGCACTTTATCCCACAGTTTACACAAAATTTGATCCAAAGTCTCTGATCCCTATTTTTCGGTAGCAGAAAATTGCCGAACATCCTAAACACTTTCAACTTTTATGCCTCTCTTCGACAAACTGAACATGCTATTCAGCTGAAAGTGTGAACATATGAGAAAAGTTTACCAACATAAAAAAAACTAATTGAATGTTTGTAGCCCGCGAAAATCTAAGAATAGGAAATACCGACATTTCCAATCAACCTTGGCGAAATTTTTCCGATTGTACTTCCCCAACTATTCGTGAACAAATCAGAATTAATGGCCATTCAGTAAACTCTGCGTTCCTGTACCGGCAGTGATAAACAGTTTAAGAGCCGCCATGTCAAATCTACCATTTCCAGCTTTCGAGTGGTTAACGCGTTCAATTTTTGATTATGTCATTATATTCGATGGCAGATAGATCACATTTTCGCTCTTATTTCTTCGGCTTTATTAGTGATATCCTCTCCTCAAACGTGCCTGACACCGATCGTTCGGGGATTTTTTATGATTCCAATTATTCATTAGTCATAAATGCCGCAGTGGCGTTACTCACAATTTTTTGCCAACGTTCAATGGCGAATATTGAAAACAAGTTTTAAATTAGCAATAGAGTTGGAGACGTATTTGAAATTCCTTGATGAACTTGTTCTATTCATGAAACAAAACTACCGATATGTTGAATACTCTAAGCTGGATTAAACGTTCGAAATATTAGACCAATCTTGAAGTTCCTATTTATCATCAGAACTTTATTAGAACAGAACGGAACAGAACAGAAACTCGCAACAGATCCAACAATTATATTAAGCAAAAAAAAACCTGAAATGAAATTACAGTGAAATAAAATACAAGTAAAAAATAGAACAATTGAACAAAAAATAAAAATTGAATAGAACTGACCAATACTTGATGAAAATCCATATTGAAAGTAATTAATACAGTTAATTGTATGATTTTCACTATAAAAGGCTTTTACAAATATCGCGACATGTGTTTTGTTATACAATAGCTTCCTCAAGCGTAAACTAAAAGTTTCTTCTAAATTACAACTATTTTATACTCTAACATATTACCTACTTGTATGCCTACTTTCTAATGAGTGACATTTTCAGGTAGATTAATTCTAATGAATGACCTTTTCACATAGATTCATTCATTAGAAAGTAGGCATACAAGTAGGTAATTTGTCAGAGTATAAAATAATTGTAATTTAGAAGTAACTTTTAGTTTAGGCTTGAGGAAGCGACACGTGTTTCGCTATACAATAGCTTCCTCAAGCGTAAACTAAGAGGTTCCAAGCAAGTTACTTCAGGGTTTTTTTTGGTTATTATAATTGTTATTTTCAGCTATTGTTTTTGATTTGCATTGGTTTTTTTAGAGATTTCAAATCATTTTATATAATATTAGACAATGGAAGTCTGAACCAATGAAATAGAATGAAAATGTGTATACCAGGTAAATGCGCCATATTGACAATTGTGTAATTTATTGAGGATACACTATAAATCACACTTTTGTCAATTTTCCACGGTAGTTCTATGTTTGTTGACTAGTTTCGGTCATTTCACCATTTTCAAAACTGTTTTGAAAATGGTGTAATGATCGAAACTTGTCAATAAATATAGAACTATTGCGGAAAATAGACAAAAGTGTGTTTTTATAGTGTATCCTCCATGAACATAAATTTCCACAAGCTAAACAAGTCGTCAATCAAAGAAAAAAAATGTAATTTATACTTTGTGAAGTGAGTAGAAAATGAATTATCTCCGTTGTTGAAAAAGGAATATACTCCCGTTGCCTCCGCCATTATATAGACTTCATAACCGATTCATTATCATGCACGTAATGGTGGGATACCTCATCAATCAATAATTCACTGGATCATTCATTATCAAAATGATGCTCCATGACACTGAGTGTGATGATGGGAAAAATCCTTTTTGATCATTGTAAACCGTCCATTATTCAACACTTAAATTAAGAGAATCCATATGTGATACTTGATGAAAATCCATAACGTATTCAATGAATTAAGAGAATCAATTGCATCTATGCAATGAAGGTTTTAACAAAAATCTTTACATAGGTCGATTTATATTTTTGAAGTGCTCGCCATCGTACTTAAAAAGTGCGCAAATGAACTCGCACCAGTATTTTGCAGAATAACTCAATTGTCGATTCAGGAATACTTTGAAACGTTCTTTCAAATCCGTAAAATTGCGATGTTCTTCCCGTGTCTGGTCCAAAACCAAGAAAAAAAGGAAGATACGTTTTCTTTCTGAAGTTTTCAAATGTAGAAATGACATGAACTGTCATAAAAGACAGATGAATTATTTGGAAGAAAAACGATATCTCATAAATGCACTTTGTGAATCTGCCGATTCCAGCAAAGATACGAAAACTCATTTCATGTTCCTGGCATATACAGGGTCATAATAAATCGTAATACGAAATGAATTATTTTCGTTATATTTTAAGTAAACTATGAACTATGTGGAATTTTATAGACTTTCCCTTTCTCCATTATAAAATCTACTGGGGGTTTACTAAAAATTGAGGTACCTAGTGATTTTGAAACCGTAACAAATTCAATGCCACAAAATCCCAGGCATCGGTTTTCTCTAGGGAGACAAATGTCTCCGAACCGGATATAATAGTATCAGGTCAGATAATTCCGCTTTCTGATTCGATACGTTTGTCAAAATGGAAACCACCACCAATGGACAGAGTCAAACGAAAGTTGTGATAAAGCGGAATATCACGGATTTAATTAATATTCTTTAAAGTATTAAACCAGTTGAGCTTCATTTATATGTTAGGTTTCATCAATCTATATCGACTTAACTTTTCTTTCTCAATCATAAAAAACTTTTCACCAAATTATATCTCGAGTACTTTCAATCCTCTGAGGGGAGGGTGCACGACCCCTGTGCCTCTCCCATTTGATCCTCCACTGATCTCATCATCTGCAAACATGAGAAATGAACAATAAATAAAAACACGAAGCGCATCATTGATAGATAAATTAAATATGCTGGCTGTTTCTTATAAATCCTCTAGAATAAACTGCTGGGAATATACATGAAAATGCAGTTCCCAACATCGCAGTTCGAAACTGATACTGCCAGCATTGATGAATATAAATAAATAAAGTCGACGTCGGCGGCGGTAGCGAAGCCTTATCGTAACGGTGCAAGGGGGCCGTGGGAGGGCAGGAGGTGACCCCCCAAGAGGATTCCGAGCAGAGAGCTAAGGATATTTAGATATTCTAATAGTGGCGGAGTCGGCTGATAACGTGTATGCTAGTGCTGGTCTGGTGCGATAAGCGTCGCGACGGAGAGGTCTGCCACTGATAAAGACGCTCTGCGTCACTGTTCTGTTTCGAGGAGGCGATAACGTTGGATATCGGTCTCGCCGCAGAAATAATAGGCGCAGATGAAATGAATTCGAGATCGAGAACAAAGTGGCTGCCGAGCGATGTTTCCTTGTTGTTAGCTTGCAGGAATGAAACTAATTATTTCGTCAGGTAGCGTCTAAACGCTGCGAGTTCCAATTTCGAACAATGACACGCTTCCAGGTCCGGATTCCCACCCAATCTCGCCCTAGGCGCCCAAGCGAAGTATGCTCCTACAGAAGTGGGTCTGTCCACAGAAATATCAAAATTGTTAATGACGACCACACAATCAATCGTCATTCAATTCTCACATAAAAGTGGCTGTTTCAATTATTTCAAGTATTTTTTCTTAGACTCATTGCGAACTCTTTAAAAATATGTGACAGAATATAATAGTTATTATAATTTTTAAGGTACCAACTGAATAAGACGAATTATCTTCAGTTAGTAAGTAAGATCAAACGAAAAACTATCACACATGAAGGATATCTTATGGGGCGTACCACAAGGATCAGTACTAGACCCGATTCTGTTCCTTATTTATATAAATGACCTGGTAACTCTCTCAATTCAAGGAAGTTTTACCATCTTTGCGGATGACACCACGCTCCTTTGGCATGGAAAAAATACTTCTAATATGAAAGAAACTATCTATAGTGATTTAGAAGTTGTGAAAAAAATGGTGTGACGCAAACTACTTGTGCCTTGATATTAAAAAAACAAACCTACTCACCTTCAGCTGTAATATTAACAATGTATACTTGAATGGACAAATTCTTGAGAATAAAAAGCAATCCAAATTCCTGGGAATCTTCATGGATAACCAATTGAAATTTGATCAACATATTTCAGATTTGAATAAAAAATTGGCATAATGATGTTATGCACTTCGAATAGTTTCAAATGAACTGAGTTCATCCACAACAAAAATGGTATATTGAGTCCCACCTGAGATATGGTGTTGCCTTCTGGGGATTTTGCAGTCAACAACTTTTTCATTCAGTGTTTGTTTTGCAAAAGCGAGCGGTTAGATACTTATGCAAGGTGGGAGTACATGAGTCATGCAGACATATCTATTAGATATGTGAATTTAGTTTTGCTCAAATTGTGTTTCTGTGTATTTGTGTTTTTGAATTGTTTCTTTTCTCTTATTCTTTGAAGTGCTTCATCAATAAGATAGGATTTTCTTGGACAATAAAGTATATATCTATTCTATTCTATTCTTCGGACTAATACTGTCTAACCTATACTTATGAAAAATGGGAAATTCACTCACTCAACATTCATTTATCTCTGTTTATCCGTACTGGTAAGTCCGAAAAAGCTGAAATCTGGTATATATGTGCTTCTTACGTTTCCGATGTTTTCTAAGGAAGGATTTTCAAATATTCCAATCGGGGAGTCCCCCGTGGGGGTGAAAGAGACACGTCATTTCTGTTTTCCGACATCTAGTAAAGAAACATTAGAGCTTTGGATAGAGAACCATTTTCCTAGAAATCTGACTCTTGATAATAACAGACCTACCATCTTCAAGGGCGCTAAACGACCAAAAAAGAACGATTGGGGGGTCGTCAAGAAGGTTATCACAGCACCGGCAGTTGAATGGGTTATCTAGTCGTTTCAGCCCTTCAAATATCTTGGAGAGGATGGTATATTTCCAGCTCTTCTTCGAAACGGACTGGAAATAATTTTACCTATTCTCATAAAATTGTATAGAGCTAGTCTGACGAGGAACTATATACCACCTAGTTGGTTGGCAGCAAGGGTGGTATATATACCTAAAGTGGGTCGGTACCCTAAATCGGTACGATCAATCAGCCTTATATCCTTCCTGTTGAAAGGACTTGAGAGGATACTGAGAGGACATATCAGGAGGGTAGCATTATATGCATCCCCACTGAATAACCACCAGTATGCTTATCAAACCGGCAAATCGACAGATTTAGCATTAAACAACCTTGTAGAGAAAACTCCCAATCCCTTGACAACAAGAAGATTGCGGTTGCTGTATCTATCGATATTGAAGGAGCATTTGACAAAGCACTACCTAAATCTATAGGATCATATCTGGCTAGGAAAGATATAGCTTCGATCATAACTGGCTGGATATATGCTATGATGGTAAACAGAACTGCAACTACGACTCTTCAAGGCGAGGATATTGGGTTCAGGGTCACCAGGGGCTGCCCTCAAGGTGGGGTACTACCTCCCCTTCTGATGGATGGTCTGCTTGATGCCCTCGACAGAAGAAAAGTAAATCTGCAAGCTTATGCAGATTACCTTGTTATCTTGGCAAGGTCCACGTCGGGAAGGGTAGCTTGTAATATCCTCCAAAGCACGATGGACGTTGTTCATAGTTGGTTCCTTAGGGAGCAGATGTCTGTCAACTCCAGCAAAACTGTTATAATCCTCTTCACTAGGAGGGGAAAATTGAAGGATCTAACGCCGCATTTCCTCAATGGTGAGGTTATTCCATTTGGAATGGAGGTGAAATATCTTGGCATTGTTCTTGATAAAAAACTCATCTGGAACGCTCACTTGGAAAAAGTTTTACACAAAGTCAGACTGTCCCAATGGACATGCCGAAGGATTTGTGGTAAAACTTGGGGTTTAGGTCCCAAACTGCAACTGCCTGATGGCCGATGTCTTTACAGAAAACAGCCCAGGCGAAGCTCTCTGGCGTACAGAGACAGGCTTGTCTGGCCATCAGTGGTGCCATCAGTATCACACCGTCTCCACATTTTCAGGCGTTACCGCCTACTCTTTTCTGTTGCAGTTTTTCGTATGTTTATGGATTTATATGGCTTCCCTTACAAGCCGACTGTGGTATCCATGATCGGGTGCAAGTAGTTTCACATCTTCAAACAGTATCGTATGATCTCCTTCACTAAACGCGTGTTCTGCTACTGCCGATTTCTCTATTTGATTTAATCTACAGTTTCTCCGATGTTCTTTCAGCCTTGTACCCGTGGATCTTTTGGTGGTACCGATATAAACTTTTCCGCAGGTGCATGGTATACGTGTATATCGGTACCACCGGTGTATATCGTTACCACCAAAAGATCAATTGGTACAAGGTACAGGTAATAACACTGCATCAACAAGAGAGGCGGACTACCTGAGTCAACATAAATACAATCTACGAACTAGAATTTACCAGTCATCGGTGAATCATCAAGATGAATAGATCTATGAAGAAGCCAGCCACTCGTGCTGGCGAAATGTTAGGATGCAGTTCCAAACTACGACGGCCTGCAAACCCGAATGAAGATAGTAACATTGAAAATCTTGGCCGCGAAAGCCGTAACCAATTCATCAGGTTCATTTTATGTTGTAGATGTGCAATAACAAAGGTTTTTTGAATATTCCAACTGGGGCGCCAGTCGCGCATTGCACCCGTGCAGAACCGGGGCAGGTCACTAGTGAATTATAAATTGAACGATCTGAGTGGAAAACGTTGTTGAAGACAATGATTAATCGGAAAATAAACCTCTCAGATATTCAAGATACATATGTATGTATGTTATTATAGATAATTGACAATGTTATCATGGTCATAATCATAAAAAAATTAATCGAGTCTGAAGTGGAAAATTCACGAGGTCAGAAAAACACTTATTTCTACTAGAATCGAGGCACCGGGTTGCCTTTCATAAACGATGATTTCGAATCGTTCAAAAAAATAGGTACGATTAAAAAATGTTAACTTTCACGGCCGGAGATAACTGTGTGAAAGCTATTTTCCGGGTTTCTTCGCCGTGGTCTGCAGGATTTCATGCCTTCTTTCGTCTACTACGGCGGTAGACATTATCAAAGGCGATTATTGGATTACCTGACGTTGTCTGTGTTCCTGTAAGGACAGGTAGCCAGATTTCATTGATGTTCATTCCCTCTTTTTTCCACTGAAATTATGCTCGTGTTTTTGAATTTCTATTGCGTTTATATATACTCTTAGATAGTAGTTTTCAGTTTCATCGAGTATTACTATATCTTCGAATGAGATAATGTGTGTGCCTTGGTTCCAATGTAGCCGAACCTCAGCTACAAGGAATCCGGACCCTGGGTGTTGCTAAAAGTTCTCTGGGGTCCTTAGTTGACCTTGGACTTTGTCTGATAGTTTTTGTTGTCCTTAATATTGGTTTCACGTCGTATTTCTCTAAGATTATCCCAATCTGGTCTGTAACATGTTTACCATAGGAAAGGAACCTTTTTTCCTTAACCAGCCTAGCTGGGGTTACTTTGGCATCATATCTCAAGCGTCTTATTACCCGCTGGAATTCATAGCTGTACTCATTCTCTTTGAATGCATTTTCAGGCGATTGAGTTCCGCAGGAAGACTCTCAGGTTCACAAATACGTCACAAAAACCAACGTTTTGATCAGGTACTTATGGATCGATGAAATGGTAATTGTTATGTAAAATGTAGTGAATTCTTGGGAAAGAAAGTTTTTGGCTTTCTACTACTCCATCTTGATACAAAAAAAGGATGAGGGAATCTTCCAAAGAAAGGAAGGAAGTAATCTTTGGAAGATTCCCTCATCTTCTTTTTTTTGTATCAAGATGAGTAGTAGGAAGCCAAAAACTTTCTTTCGCAATTCCCAAAAATTAATCACTCCTAAAAATATAACCCGTTCATTTCATATGGTGAATTGTCTTGTTATATATCGAAGGAATTGGGCGTTTATGACAACTGCACGACTTCTCACGGATAAGCCTCATCATATTTCAACTAATTCACATTGAACATTATACAGATGAATCTTCTACTTGAATAGCCCCATTCAATGGTGGAAACGCACAATCCGTTCGGTAGTTAGTTTATCGCGGACAAACAGACAGACACGCGTCGGAGGGATCCTGTTTTATAATACGTAGTAATAGTAACGAAAAAGATCAATATATATAAAAAACAAGAAACAATCCGGAGGCTGGACAAAAGTACTCACTTCAATCTAAGGCCAAGACTGGGGATGAACAGAAATGTCCACCCCAATCTACCGCTCGGAATGAGGCTGGATATAGCAGATCACCTCGTGATGTAATACAAAGGCCAATGCGTAAGCGCATTTGCGGCGCCGAGGCCCAAAGGAGAAGGAGAGCGAAGGAGGCAGAAGTGGCAGCATCTACAAGTGCACCCTCCTCCTCCCCCACACCACCTTCAACAGTGAGGGCACTTCCTGCGGCGGGCGCCAAGAGCTCCGCCTTGAATAAAGGCAAGGAACCGGCTGCCCCTACAGGAAAGCTCCCTCACTGGTGCACCTCCACGGAAGGAACCCCAAGAAGGTTGAAGGAGTCGCGTAATGACAGTAATGTGGCTGCACCTTCTAAAACCTTCGCGGAGGCCACCGTGAGACACCTCACGGTTGCCAAAAAGAGTGTGTGTCCGACGAGTCTTGGCCTACACCTGCCAATATAAACGAGATGTCTCCTAGTGACCTGTCCACCTTCCTGGAAAGGACAGGATGGACGATGACCTAGAAGGACAACTCCTCGGGAGGATGTACAATGGGTCACATGTGTCCTGAGTGCCGTGGGTCCACACTCACCCTCCCTACTCTACAGATACAGATCAATATAAAGCTTTTATAACGACTTAGAGTTTTTCAAAGTAACATTTCATCATGAAACATCACATGATATGAAATGGCGATAAAATCAATGATTTATCGATAATTAATCTCCACCGATATCAATAAATGAAATCTATTTTAAAACACATGATAATGATGGATCGCGTCATTTCAATTGATATTGATAAATCGAGTGATTTCATAATCACATCCATTAAAAACAATGACTTGTTTCCTGAAAGGAATTACCACGTTATTGAAGATTTTTTTGATGAGTTCAAATTCGAGATGATCAAATCACACTCGGTTGTTGAATAGTCTTCTGTTTTCAAGATGTTTTCAAAATTCAACTCTGTTATCACCCTATTTCATCAACAAAAAACGTAATACGGATACTTTTTTTCAAGATGTATGTGCAAGTTTCGGTTTATAATACTACGTATGAATACTCTTTGAAAAAATTCTGTAGGAGTAATGAGTGATACACAATTTTATCTGTAGAAAACCCTAACTGTATCGATATCATCTTAACTGCATAGCAACAGATGAAAACTTTTTTAGTTGCTTAGTTGCCGATTTATAAAAAAATCATACTTGCAACCATAGACACGCCTGGAGAAGCTGTTATATCGCAAAACACGTGTTGCGATTTTGTAAAACTGTTTAATAAAATTCTCACAATGAAGTGTTTCTTAAATAAGTTATGGATTTTCATTGGTTCATCCCATCACATACGAGGGTGGTCCCAGAAGTACCAGGCCTAACCTAGAGATGGCGGTAGTTGTTTGAAAAATATCACTGTATTAGAAAGTAAACAATCTATGAAGCATATGTTTCAAGTTTGAAGACGCTGTGTTGTTTAGTGTTTGTTTGGCAGCCATCAGTAGCTAACATTTTCGGTGAATTTGTCACGGCCATCGTTATGTTTTTCAAGGACAAAAAACTCAGGGAGTTTATTCAATATAAACGCAGTTCTCCTAATGAAAGAGTTCTTAAACAGTGAAGTTCGAGTTGTATCTCGTTGAACTTCAAAACGATGAGCAGCCAGAGTCTGTCGCGTATTTCTGATATGTACCGCTCTTGGTGGAATCAAATGTGCCAAATCACTTGAACACTTCCCGTGAAAGTATCTATAGAAGTGAGACAAATCACCAACCTTTCTTCGATGTTCCAGTCTATCAAGGTTGCAAGTGATGTTCTCGCCTCCAATCAGACGGATGGCTCTTTTCTGGATGGAGAGGTATCCATCGACGGCCACTTGCAGGAAACTTTTTTTCAGGAAGCTGGAGAGCCATACACAGAAATAATCCGACAAGCCATAGCATCGAAGTTTGACCACTAAACCGGCATGATGGTTTGCACACGGTTAAAGGCCTTAGAAATATCAAACACAACAGCTCTTGATTCTCCATGTTCCTCGATTGCGTTATTCCAAATATGGGTTACCTACTATAGAAGGTCGCCTGTTGATCTTTGTTTCCGAAAGTCATATTGACGATCGCTCAAGATGTTAAAGCCTTTCAAATATTTGAGGATATAGTATTGCGATTTTGTAAAACTGTTTAATAAAATTCTCACAATGAAGTGTTTCTTAAATAAGTTATGGATTTTCATCGTTTGATCCCATCACATACGAGAGTGGTCGCAGAAGTACCCGGCCTGGCCTAGAGATGGCGGTAGTTGTTTGAAAAATATCAAGGTAGTAGAAAGTACACTATCTACGAAGCATGTGTTTCAAGTTTGAAGACGCTGCGTTGTCTTGTATTTGTTTGGCGGCCATCAATAGTGAACGTTTTCGATGAATTTGTGAAAATGGAGAAAATTGGTCGTCGTTATGTTTTTTAAGGACAAAACACAAGCACTACAGAAAATTTCTAAGGCGCTCTTAAAGCGGTGCTTGTACGGAAGTGGCTATTCACATTGGATTTTAATCGCTGAAGATCAAATTCCACTGGAAAAACGTTCTCAGGGAGTTTATTCCACATAAGCGAAGTTCTCCAAATGAAACAGTTTTTAAACAGTGGAGTTCGAGGTGTACTGAGTTGAATCTCAAAACGATGAGCAGCCACAGTCCATCGCGTATTTCTGATATGTACCGCTCTTGGTGTAATCAAATGTGCCAAGTCACTTGAACACTTGAAAGTATCTATAGAAGAGAGACAAATCTCCAACTTTTTTTCGATGTTCCAGACTATCAAGGTTGCTCTTTTCTGGATGGAATCCAGCAGCTTCATGGTATGCTTAGGGGCAGAGCTATATACATGTGAACAATACTCCAAAGAAGGTTTGATCTGAGCTTTATGAAGCATCAAAAATTGCTGAGGTATGTAGGTACAGTTTTCTGGTTCGGAACAGTGTTCCAAGCTTTTGAGCAGCAGCCTTTGCAATCCCAGCGACATGATTGTGCCAAGACATATTGTTGTCCATTTTAACCCCCAACAAACTTATCGAAGTAGAAAGCGGAATTGTCTGTCCTGACATTATTATATCCGGTTCGGAGACATGTATCTTTTTGGAGAAAACCGATGCCTGGGTTTTTGTGGATTTGAATTGAACCTGGTTACTTTCACCCCAATTCGAAATCACTTCTAGATCCTCATTAAGATATGCAACCTCCTGCTGCCGGTGAAGATGTGCATCCGCAGTGAATGTCTTGGAACTCGAATGGTAGGACGGGATATTGGGTATACAGCAAGTAAATTGTTACGGTTTCATTTTGTCATTTGTTCTGTTTTGAAGTCGACGACTATTCAAACCTGAAATGAATACTTTCATGAAGGTTGTGGGATATTTTAATACCTCGTCATTTGCTCACTTCCCACTCACTGATAAACAACTATACAAGGATATATTCGAATGCGTTCATTATATTCCAACGCATATTCGAATCCCCTAAGGATTATGTGCTCTGAGGGAACGGTGAATTGACCACTTTGTTTCCATGAATGTCTTGTCGCCGAGATTCAACTTTTTTGTGAGACTTTTGGTAGCCATTGGCTGATTTTGGAATTATACCGTTTAGAGTATATTTCTCGTTTTTGTTTTGTATGCAGCTCCAGGGTTGATAAAACAGGTGGCGCTCTCCCCCACCCATCTTACCCACTTCTAATTTACTGTTTAAAAGCTGGCGGCCTACCCTGGGAGCTATGCTCTCTAATCCCCAGTAGCCACCCTCACGCCAAGTTATGGAACAACGAGGAATCGTTTACGAATTGACTAAATTAGTCTACAAGGAAAAAAAAAATGTGACAAAATTTTATATCGTAATCATTAATCCTAACATCAAATTGGAATTGGTTCTGTCTAATGGCTCGACTACAGTATTTAAATTGACAGATATCGGAGGTGAATAGTAGAAATTTATATTTTTCAACTGAACCTAAAATTTAAAAAATTGAACCAAGGTTCAGTGAATTTCAAAAATGAAAGTCGACTTCTTTTTTTTTCAAGGGCAAAACACAAGTACTACAAGAAACTCCTTATGACGCTAGAGAGCGGTGCCCTGTGCGACTTTTATCGGACCGATGACACATGTGTATTCTTTCATCATCCCAACTGTATCTACCCCCCGTTCATTTATTTGTGGGTGTGTGCGCCCTCATTGCATAATCTTGATTAGACTTGTTCCGTCCAGATCCAATAACGCGGCAGAATATTCGTCGTCTGTTCGTAGACGAGCAAAAAGAATCGGATGTTGCGGGCTACACCAGAGAGTTACGAGCCCAGCGATTGTTGGCGTTAGACACGACTTGAATCTCTAATGATCTATTCGGGTATTGTTCTTTATGTGTGTCGGAACCAAGTGGAAGTGATTCTATGCACGTTTACACATGCAGCCGATAAACTCTATCGATTCTTTTATTGTATGTATGTGTGTAATGTTTTCTTTCGGATCTTCTTCGGCGAATAACTAGATACCTGCTACCTCTCAGGCGAAGCGTTATCGTGACATGCGGTATGAATTATGCATAAGGAGGATGGTGGCACTGCGAATTGAAACTTCTGTAATGATGATCTTTTTATCGGACGCGAGATAACAAGAAGTTAGTTTACTAAAAGTGATAATTAACGAAAAATAATCCTTCCAAGAAGTTAGCAATCAGAGACAACTTCGCAATACCTTCGCAAGCAAGCATCTGTACGATTTTGCATCGAAAAACTCTTGAATTTTATTCGAACGGTTTATTCTCGGTAGTCTGATGAAAGTTATAATTGTTAGGAAATGCACGTTGGAAGGTATGACCTCGTTAGTCCTTAGCTCGCACCAATTTCGACTTTTGAGAGTTGTCGTTAGTAGGGGGGCGACAGCTGATTAACGGAAAAACAGATTTTCAATATTTTTCTGATTGATTCGGCCGTTACTTGATGAAGATCCATAGTAATTTCACAAACTACACTTAAACGATTTGATCTCCACTAACTTTCAATAGGTTTTCAATAGGTTTCAATTGATAAAGTGATAGTTTTCACGAGAAAATATGGCCTTTGCTTTCCTCTCGGGCGCATTTGGCCAAGTAGGCACCCACTTTTCTAGCTTTTTCACTTTTCCAATACGTTTTGAACCATCAAAAGTCGCATAGGAGCTGACACTCAAGTCTTCCACCACCCCACGCACCGTTTCTGATGGGTCCTCCTCCACCAGAGTCCTCAAATCCTCAACTTGGATTACTATAGGTCGACCACTTCGGGGTACATCTTCGAGGCTAAAATCCCCGAAACGAAATTTCCAAAACAACGTCGAACAGTGAGTTCATAACACTACGATTACCGAATGCCCGGTTGATTTTTCTGGCATCTATATATAGGGTGTAATGTAACTACGTTAAAATATTCAAGTGACGTATTCCTGAGACAATTTCAAGAAACAAAGTCTATTTGTGATGCACTGTTTGAAACCTTTGGTGTAGTAATGAATATTACTGGAATTTTTTCCCAACACCTAACCGTCATTTCAACACCTCGACACGTGTTTCGTTCACCAAGTGATCATCTTCAAGAGGTATATCAAACTGATTTTCCTTCCGTTATTTCAACACCTCGACACGTGTTTCGATCACCAAGTGATCATCTTCAAGAGGAATATCAAACTGATCTTCCTCTTGAAGATGATCACTTGGTGATCGAAACGCGTGTTGAAGTGTTAGCTCCTAGGGCGCTAAGTGAAGTTGCTGAGAACATTACAAAAACTAACTATGTGATGGATCTCGTTGAAATAAACAACTTTTTCCTTCAAAATGTTAATCAAAAAATCATTCGTTTTCGAGATACAAATAACTAAAATTACAAAAAAGTAATGACAAAAACCAACCATTTTTTAAAAAATTTTAACAAACTGTATCTTGAAAACGAATAATTTTTCGATACACATTTTATAGGAAAAAGTTCATTTTGACCACATACTTACTTTTTGTAATGTTCTCAGCAACTTCACTTAGTTTATACAGACTTTTTTCCTTAAAATTCACTAATGAATACGACACTTGAATATTATAACGTACTTACGTTACGAATCTTTATTTATTTTCCCGTACTAATAGGTAACCCCATCCATACAAAAACGGTTTCGAACGGTCCACAATGGTCAAAAAACATTCCACGGCATTCGATTTTGTTCTGGAATATTCCACAATGTCCCGAGAAAGTTCCAGATTATTCCCGAACTTCCCGGGACATTTTCAATGACAAGCCTACTTTTAAGTAGGTATATATGTTTTCTACCCGTGCGAAGTCGGGTCCAATGGCTAGTACTCAATAAATGAATAACGGTGAAATACTGATTAAAAAAAAGTGATCTTTGTCTTTGAGTTGACATTCAAAATCGAGCGTTTTGTTCAATTTTACATAAAATATCCTGTAAAAAGTAATTTCAAAAAAGTAAATTCCATGTAGCAGAATTAATCAACCGTACTCCTTATATTAGGTAGATAGATCGATTATCAGGTGAAAACAACCTTTACCTAGAGAAACCTATAATCTTTCTTCAAATGGATCGGAAATTATAGACTTGATGTTTGAAGAGGACAGAGAATCGAGTAGTTAATTAAACGTCAAGCACCTCATGATAAAAAATGATACGATTCGACAGGTATATAATCACAACGCGTTCACTTCTTAAATGCCCAAATCATTTATCCGTAAATACCGAATAGTATGTTCCGTAATTCAGCAGATCTCGAATTATAAAAAATGTAGAAAAAAAAAAGTACGCAGTATTTTTAGGGGTACTATCTCAACTTCTGTGGCCGCTCCTGACGGATAGTCTGCTTGATGCCCTCGAGAGAAAAAAAAGTAGATCTGTAAGCTTATGCAGATGACCTTGTCATCTTGGCAAGGTACCCGTCGGAAAGGGTAGCTTATAATATCTTCCAAAGCACGATGGACGTTGTTCACAGTTGGTGCCTGAGCGAGCAGATGTCTGTCAATCCCAACAAAACGGTGATAATCCCTTTCACCAGGAGGAGAAAATTTCCCCCAATTGTGAGGTCATTCTATTCAGAACGGATGTAAAATATTTTGGCATTGTCCTTGATAAAACACTCACCTGGAACGCTCACTTGGAAAAAGTTTTACACAAAGCCAGACTGTCCCTATGGACATGTCGAAGGAACTTGGGGTTTGGGTCCCCAACAAATCCATTGGATTTATGTGATGATTGTAAGACGAATGATCACTTATGGTGCAATTGCCTGGTAGCCGAAGGCTTTACAGAAAATGGCCCAGGCGAAGCTCTCTGGCTTACAGAGAGAGGCTTGTCTGGCAATCAGTGGCAATCAGTACCACACCATCAGCGGCCATAGATATTCTTCTAGATCTACCTCCTCTCCACATTTTTCTGGAGAGAGAGGTTATATGGACTGCATATAGACTTGTGCACATTGCCAATTGCACGAATCAATTTAATGCAACAGACTGTTGGTTGACACTGGAATTCACAGCATTCTGGAAATGACCTCTGGCGTTATGCCTCCAACTGTCAACTACGAACTGCTTTATAAAGTACTGTTCTCGAGTAGAGAGGACTGGATCCTCCGGGAGAAGGAAATATTAAGAGCAGATATTTGTTGGTTCCGGTGCAGGTGTTTTCAGTCGCAGACCCATGACAGAAATATCAACCTGCCTAGGAACCTATGCGACTGTATTTCAAGCAGAAATTTACGCTACTGAATTGTCTGCTGAGAGATTGGAAGAATCCAACCTCATATACAAGTCGATAAAAATGTTTTCGGCGTTGGAAGCTCTTGGTTCCTACCGAGTAACGTCTAAATTGGTAACAAACTGAGAAAAACGACTCTCCTCAATAGGAAGACTCAACAGATTGTCTCTGGTCTGGATTCCTGGCCTGGAAGGCAATGAGGCTGCTCCTTGCAAAGGAGGGTGCTGCAAGCAGCTTCATCTAATCAGAACCTATCATTGGCATCGATTCAGGCTTTGCCAAGCAAAGATTGAACACCTGGATGGCAAGAAGATTCATGGAGTTCTGGCACAATCTTCCGGGATTGGCTCCCTCCAAGGCGTTTATTCACCCTTCGAAGCTTGATAACAAACAATTGTTGGACTACAGTATGGATGAACGATGTCACTGTCATTTGAATCATCATATGCTGAGACTCGGACTGTCGGAAGACAGTGTGTGTCGCCTCTGTTTGGAAAATGGTGAAACAACAGAGCACATACGTTGTGCCTGCCCCGCTAGGAACCGAATCAGGTTTTTAGAGTTCGGCATAGCAATACTCTTACCATCTGACCTGAAAGATCACTCGCCATACAAACTAATTCGCTTCGTTAAGAAGCTGGATTTATTTGGGCGAGTGTGAATAGATGTGTGCCACAATAAACCTTTACGGGTTGCGCTGGAGGGTCGAATAGACCCACTCACTTTGGACTTAACCTAACCTAACGCACTATGTTCCGTCAGGGAAGATCACTTCATTTGATAGTAATGATACATAAAAGAAGAAAAAATCACTTGTCTTCAGTCAGATTTAAAACAAGAACGGTTGGTTCATTGACCCATATTGAAAAAGATAATCCATCAGTCCAACATCGAATTTTGATAAATAAAACGATTAAATGAGACTATTCGTGAGATACCGAATCCAAAACTGTGTTTTCAGTTTACCACACAAGTTTCTTTATCATATCAGATTATTTATCCAAGTGTTCATGTTGATAAATGTTCGAGAGGTATTTGATATTCAGATACCCAAAATATAGATAACTGATTTCTATCATTGAAATATTGATAATTTTCAATATTTTCATTGGGGATCAAGACTGTATGGAGGAGAGATACATACATACTAGAAAATAAATACTTAGAAACATCATTCCCAATTACCTACACCGGCTCCTACCGAGCAACGTCTAAATTGGTAGCAAATTGCCAAAAACGACTCTTCTCGATAGAAAGACTTAACAAATTGTATCTGATCTGGATTCCTAGCCATACTGGCCTGGAAGGCAATGAGGCGGCTGATTTTCTTGCAAAGGAGGGTGCTGGAAGCAGCTTCATCGGACCAGAACCTGTCATTGGCATCGAATTAGGCTTTGCCAAGCAAAAATTGAACACCTGGATGGCAAGAAAATTTATGACTTCTGCCAAAATCTATCAAGATTACCTCCCTCCAAGGCGTTCATTCACCTCTCAAAGCTTGATACCAAACAGTTGTTGGACTATAGTAAGGATGAACTACGATGTCTAACAGGTCTTCTTAAATGTCACTGTCATTTCAATCATCATATGCAGTGACTTGGACTGTCGGAAGACAGTGTGTGTCGCCTCTGTTTGGAAAATGGTGAAACAGCAGATCACATACTTTGTGCCTGCCCCGCTGGGGACTGATTGAGGTTTTGAAAGTTCGGCAGAGCCGTACTCTTTCAAACTGAAATGAAAAACCACTCATCTTGAAAACTACTCGGCTTCGTTAAGAAGCTGGGTTTATTTGGTAGAGTGTGAATAGGTGTGAGCCACAATGAATCCTTGCGGGTTGCGGTGGAGGGTTGAATAGACCCACTCACTTCGGACCTAACCTAACCTATCCTACACCGTAGGTTCTGGCAAGTGCCTGCCGGAAAACAACTACTCCCCCGGCTAATACCACGATGGGTATTGTATTATATTCGCCAGACATTTATGAAATATGCCTCGTACCCCTACGAACGACAACCCTCAGGAGTGGAAACTTGTGAGAGCTAAGAACTAATGAGGTCTTACCTTTCAACGTGTGATTCCTAACACGGCGTGGACGATAGCAAGTGAAAATCGATCGTTCTGCCTGCGGCTTGAACCACCGAGTCACACATCGGTCAATTGAGATAGTGAACAAAGCACCCACGTCGAACCGCCCGGCTACCGACCTACCCAATGATCCTGAAGTCCTAAAGTCTAACTTTTTGTTCTAGAAAGACTCCAACATATTTGATTTGTTACGTAATTCAAATACAATTTAAAGTGTGTACAGTAGACAATTATTTTCTAGCTGATTGCTGTTCAGCAGAGTGCAAGTTATGAACTTTTCATCATGTCATTCGGCCTCGTTCGACATGAGATGCTTTTCAAGTGTTTTTACTCTGGTGTAACTGATATTCCTAATGAATACGATTAAATCATTTTTTAAGCACTGCTTTTCAATAGATAATATAATCTGCATCGTCTTGATTAACCTAAAAAATACTTATAGTTGGTTGCTAACTGATATTTCCTATACTTCACTACGTCTAATCATTACTACGAGTACGCATTTTACTTGATGAAGATGTCTGATAAATATCTTTAATTTATCTTCGTTTGCTCTTCTTATCAGTTCTTAGATCCTTATTACTTAGCTTTTGGACTAGCCGAGTGAAAAACAAAATGTCTGGTAACCTAGCAAGTCAATCATGTACATTTGTGACTATCTTATGGATTTTTTTCATTAAAACAGCACCATATTTAATGTGTGTTTCAATATAAAATCCAAATTGGGCAATTAATATTTGGTTAAATTAAATGAAAAGTTCATTCGTTTTTCACTTATAATGGGCTGAGTATGGAGCTCATTATTGAAATTAAAACTTTAGCAACCAGCTATTCAAATAGTTTTCCACTTTTTATTTCATATCGTTTGCGAGGCAATCCGAACACAAAGAGACCCCTTTCTATGTTTTTTACCACTTTTATGTGTTACTAATGTTACTACAGTTTCCTCCTATAAGGACATTTTCAAACTTATACATTGAATGTATTAAAATATCCTTACAGGACGAAACTGCAGTAACGTTAGTTACAAATAAAAGTGGAAAAAACATAGAGAGTTTCAATTCTCTTTTTTTTCATTAGGATTTCCTACCACGTAGTAACGGCTACATGCATCAATTTATTACAAAGAGACCCCTTTTGTCAATTTCAATTTTAAATTGCAACAAACCAATTATTTAAAAAAAATCTATTTTCACAGATCTGGGATTATTTGAGTGGTCTGCTGCAGTATTCCAACTGAATAACAATCAGAATAAATATGACTAGAGTTTTATCCCAATACCAAACCGTTATTTCAACACCTCAACACGTGTTTCGATCACGAAGTGATGATCTTCCTCCACTAATATTCATTACTACACCAAAGGTGTTCATCAAAAGTTTCAATCAGAATGCTGACACCTCATTAATTTTACAGTGGGTATACAAATAGACCCCAACAAGTGATTTTCTTCTTTTGTTCACAGTCATGGAGTTGTTTTTCATGGTGATTAACGTAGAGTGAGAAGTAATGTACAAACAGAGACATCTACTTTTAGTAATGTCATACTAAGAATCGGTGGACGCCCTCTGTGTATATGTTTGAAGGGACTGATGGAATAGGTGGTAACATTGCCTGAAAAAATATTCTGGTTCCCCGAAATGGGTAACTTGGGATGCAGGCGCAAGTCATGAAGCAACATTCGCCAAGTTGTGGTCTGAGAAAGGCCGGGTTTTTGTGAGCTGATTCTTCTGGACACTTTCACAGACAGCGACGATGTTTTCAGCAGATCTTGCGTTTTGTCGATGTGCTGGTATTGGTCGATCGTTAACTGAACCAGTGGACTCGAATTCATCCACCACATTGCAAATAGTCCTCTCGGTAGGACGATTATTACGATCGTAAAATTAGCGAAGCGCGCGGTACGTTGCCCGAACAGAACACCATTTTGATAAAACAATTTTATTATTTGTACGTGTTGTTAATTGCTATATCCGTCCATGGTGATTTGGCTAAACAACCTGAATAAAAGACAACTCATTTGATAGATGTAGTTTCAACAAGATGACCGTTGGTCGGTCGGTAGCCAAGCGGTTCGACGTGGGTGCTTTGTTCACTCACTCGAATTGACTGCCGTGTTGGTCGGTGGTTCAAGCCCTAGCCTGAACGATCGATTTTCACTTGCTATCGTTCAACCCGTGTTAGAAATCACACGTTGAAAGGTAAGACCTCGTTAGTCCTTAGCTGGCACAAGTTTCGACTTCTGAGGGTTGTAGTTCGTAGGGGTGCGACAGCTGGTTAACGGAAAAACAGATTTAATTGTCATAGTTCGAAAGTCCCTCTTGGAAGACTCTATATTTTTACGGCTTCAAGATGTTCAATGATTTACCCGGCCATATTGAAATTTCACAGGATCAGTGTAAATTTCGTAAATCAGTCGTGGTAGATCCTATTAAAGTTCAGTGCCTATGAGGACCTATGCCTATGAGGACACATTTTCTAGTTTATTCTCAACGTTGATAGATTATTTTTAATATATAGGAAAGCAAAGTATGTTGTATTTGCATTTTTAATATTTCAAACGTTTCTGGTATTGTTTCTTTCATGTGTAAAATCTCTCTTCAGTATTCGAATGTATTATATGTGTGTGCATACAATTTTTTAATGTATGTCTTTGAACCACTATAGATATTGTTATATGAATGTTAGGTTATGTTCAGCCGGAAAGTTTTGCTAATAAACATGTTCATATTTATTTATATACACGGGCAAGCCCAATTCAGATATAAGTAGTACAGTGCTATGAAGTAGGTACTTGAAGCAATACAGTGGATTTGAAGTAAATTATATAAGAATAATACAATTTTAAAGTAAGATAACAAGTAGAATATTTAAGACAAATCAAAATGTATAACAATATAAAATAATATAATTCTTACATCAAGTGACACTAGACACAATACAACAGAGAGAATATTAGATAGCTAGATGAATAATATGGTTTTTAAAGCAGGAAACTGATATATTAAAGATTTGAAGGTTATTTGAAGAGTTAACCAATCGAAGAGTTCTGGGAATGTAGCTGTTATATGAATGAATAATTGAATATGTGAAAAGAAACGTAAAACGTTTTAATCGAGAATAACTTCTTTCATTCGGACGTGAATCAAAAAAGAAACCCTGAGAGTTGCTCAGATTAGGTGCATTAATTTTGAAGTCGTCGAATATGTGGAATAACCGAAATACCGGAGTTTTTGAATGTTCGCCAGAGCTCTGGAAGCCCTAATGGCAGATCATTAAGGCCCAGGTAATCTGTTCCCGTTTTTCTGCACGAAAAGATAAAAATAATAAATCATTGTGGTCTCCATGAGCATTCTCTTCTCATGTAATTCTGATTACGGTATAACCGATAACTAATGGAGTCGATCTCGCTGCACCCTAATCTTTTGATACGGGTGACCAAGACGGAATTCTGACTCGTGTCTGGGTGATGAAATACGGGGATGTATTGAAAAATCATTAGCCTACTGAAAAAAAAAAATGGAAACTGAAACTAAACACAGAAATTTACTTCACCAAATGTTTGAACTGAGCATAGTTAACGCTCGTACAATGGTATAGTGTTTCTCATCAACCACTTTCTTTCTTTAAATTGAAATAAAGAAAAGTTAATGTGAGATATCATCGAAATTTCTTATTCGTTTGAAAGACCATGACTGGTGCCTAAATCAGGCTGAATTTGACCGATGGCATGGATTAGGTTCGCTTTGAGGATCGCTGTGGTTTGTGGCTTATTCGCTTACACCTGCGACTTGAGAAAACTCCACAAGAAAAAGTCTAACGGGACCAAATCGCAAGTTCTCGGTGGCCAGTTCACATCACCTCCACGTGATATGACCATGCCCTCAAATTCAAACCAAAAAAGTTGGTAATCATCTACCTATAGTGCTGGCCGTTGTCAGTGATGACCTGGCCAACGTCGTTCTCAAAGAAATATGGAACGATGACGCAGCCAGCCCAAAATCCACACCAAACAGTGACCTTTTTGGGATGCATTGGACATTCTTGGATCTTATTTGGATTGGTAGTGTCTCAAGTTCGACAATTTTGTTGTGCATAGTTCCATAGAAAAAAAGTCCAGTGAAATCAAATCGGGGGATCTGGGAAGCCATTCTGTAGAATCTCTAGAAGAGTTATTAACGAGGAACTGTGGCACGTACTACGCAGTGAGGAGAAGTCCCTACGCAACTGTGAAGTTTTTTATCTGTGACCGGTTTCGATGTAGGGGGTTATGAATCTGGCCGACTGTGATTGGTCGTGAGTTATGTGTCATATAGGTACTTACTCAACCGGAAAATGTCATATAATGGATGCCTTTTTTCAATGATATGTGAATATCGTTTAATTATTTAAAAAGACATTCTTTGAAGTGTTTCACATAATAATGGATTGAAGAAGAAAGTTAAAAAAATCTATTGACTGAAAACAAACAAATTGAAAGAATACTAGGACTGTAATTTTGCTAAAAGCACATCAGAAAACAACTACGTCCCTGAGTGATACCACGACAGACATTTAAACGACCATCTGAGCCGAATTCAGATTTACTAATATAAATATTAGTTTTTTAGGATAGTTTTCATTCATTGACACAGGACAGATTTGTTTCTGGCGGTATCAAATATTCAAATAGTAAAATTAGTAATGGCTTTCGCCCAAAATTCTACGGTCTATTTTGATACTAGAAGAAATTTATATTACAAACGTTTAACATCTGTAAATGTTCTGTAAAATAATTGTTACAAGTGAGTTTTGCTGGCGGACGGTAGTTATTTATCATTCGAACACATGGGTTGAATTGAAAACCATCGTCGAAAATGACTTTCCAAATATTATCGAATGGTTTGCCAGTAAAACTCTCTACCTTTCGCACAATATTCCAAAAACATGCCAATGAAAAAAACTTTGAAAATTAATACGGGTGATATGGAAATAGAAATAAAATCCAAAGATGAAATAAAATACATTGGCATATTCATAGATAGCAAATTGAAATGGAATCACCACATTGAACATATGTTCAATTGGAAATTCTTTACAACTCTCTTGTTAGACCACATATAAGTTATGGAATTCTAGCATGGGGTGGAGTAACCAACAACTTCCTCAAAAACCTAAAAGTCACCCAAAAGTGAATCTTGAAAATAATCCATAATAAAGGAGGAAGATCTGAAGGATTTAATTATCCTTCAGATCTTTTATATAAAGAGAGCAAAGCTCTAGATGCACGGCAACTATAGTTCCAAAGTATAATATTGCATTTTTATGAAAATAAAACTGATTTTGAGCGAATAGATCATGTATACAACACGAAAAATAAAGGAAAAACAACTGGTATACCGAAAGTTGAAAAAACATTATTGCAGAGACACTTCACGTACTTAGGACCCACAATATACTCAAAAATACCAACAAACCTCACTCAAATCCATTCAATCGGTTTATTAAAGAAGATTCTCAAAAAATGGCTTCATTCTACGCCAAGAATGGAAATACACAAATGGATAGATAGGAAAAATAATTACTATACCAATGAGCCTCACTCTAAGAGACGTAAGCTAAAAGAATCAGCGTATATTCTCATATCTGGAGAGAATTGTAAAAAAAAACTGTGTTCTCATACAAAACACATATTTCATGCGAATAAAAAATAAAATTCGTCGATTGCAGGGACACCACTGTTCCTGAGTTTATATTCAAAATGTTATGTAAGAGATTGATCACGATAGTGACAGCGGTGTCTCTTCAGAGGACGACCAAACTTCAAGATATTGAAAATTTATGATTCAAGTTGCTGCAAAGTGATGCTATCAGCACTCAAACTTATTTGATTATTCTAACCAAAATGAACATATGCTAATATATTCTTTAAATCCGATAAAAGTTTACAGATATCTCCAGAATTTAATAATGCTTATATTTATTTATAGCCACGCGAGAAGAGAGATATTATCTCTTGAACTAAATCTGTTATCTCCGAATAAGCAAACAGTTATTTTACAAAAATATCAGGTACGTTTTATGTGTGACAGGCTTGTTGCATAGCAACAAGGAAATCCATATACGTCTCAGGATTCACAAAATTTCTAATGTAGTCTGTGGAAAATTCTTATGTTTATTTTTCTTAACTCGTCGACATATAGCCTTCTCAATATTTGGTGGACTTCCGAACTTTGAAGCTTGTTGAAGCTACATCTGTAAAATAACTTGTCATTTATTCACTCTGTTTTGCCAAATTACCACGGACGGATACAGCATTCAAGAAGATGTGTTAAGACAACGTACCGCGCGCTTAGCTCATTTTACGGTTGCCATAATCGTCCCACCGAGAGGACTATTCGAAATGTGGTGGTTAAAATTGAGTCCACTGGTTGAGTAAACGATCGACCAACACCCGCACATCTACGAAACGCAAGATCTGCCGAAAACATCACCGCTGTCTGTGAAAGTGTGCAGGAGAAAACGAGACAGTCGATTTCGCGTTGCTCACAAGAACTCGGCCTTTTGCAGACAACAACTTGGTGGATTTTGTATTGTGACTTGGACCTGCACCCATACAAAATTCAACTGACCCAGAAACTGAAGATAAACGACCATAGACAACGACGTGTTGTGGAGCAGTTGGTAACTGACATGATTATCATCGCAAAATCATCTTCAGTGATGAGACCCATTTGTGGATGAATGGGTACGTGAACAAACAAAATTGTCGAATTTGGGACGATATAAATCCACATGAGATCCAAGAGTGTCCAATGCATTCCAAAATAGTCACTGTTTAGTGTGGATTTCGGGCTGGATTTCGGTCTTTAAGAACGACGTTGAGGGCATGGTCATCTCACTTAGAGGTGATGTGAACTGGCCACCGAGATCGTGCGATTTGACCCCGTTAGACTCGTTCTTGTGGGGTTTCCCCAAGTCGCAGGTGTATGCGAATAAGCCACAAACCGCAGCGGTCCCCAAAGCCAACATAACTTATGCCATCGGTCAAATTCAGTTATGAAAAATTGGTCGTTACGGATGCGCTCTATTCAGAGGTCTTTCAAACGAATAAAAGATTTCGACGATATCTCACACATACTTTGTTTTATGAAAGTTTAAAGATAGAAAGCGCTTAATGAAAGACCCTACACAAGGAGCCTGACCAGAAATCTTTTAGCAATATTCCGTGATCTACACAGTCAAAGGACATACAAAATTCAACTGACCCAGAAACTGAAGATAAACGACCATAGACAACGACGTGTTGTGGAGCAGTTGGTAACTGACATGATTATCATCGCACAATCATCTTCAGCGATGAGACCCATTTGTGGATGAATGGGTACGTGAACAAACAAAATTGTTGAATTTGGGACGATACAAATCCACATGAGATCCAAGAGCATCCAATGCATTCCAAAAAGTCACTGTTTAGTATGGATTTTGGGCTGGCGGCATCATTGATGCACAAGCCTTTGAGAACGACGTTGAAGGCATGGTCATCTCACTTGAAGGTGATGTGAACTGGCCACCGAGATCGTGCGATTTGATCCCGTTAGACTCGTTTTTGTGGGGTTTCCCCAAGTCACAGGTGTATGCGAATAAGCCACAAACCCAGCGGTCCTCAAAGCCAACATAACTCATGCCATCGGTCAAATTCAGTCATGGAAAATTGGGCGTTACAGATGCGCTCTATTCAGAGGTCTTTCAAACGAATAAAAAATTTCGACGATATCTCACACACACTTTGTTTCATGAATATTTAAAGATAGGAAGCGCTTAATGAAAGACCCTACACAAGGAGTCTGACCAGAAGTCTTCCAGCAATATTTCGTGATCTACACGGTCAAAGGCTTAAGAAAAGTCACGGAACACTGCTGCTGGTTACTCTTTTTACTATTATTTCCATAAACTTGTAGGACAAAGATTACAAATCGCCCACAGCAATTTAATGCAGAGTACACTAGACTGCTGGCTGACACTGGAAGTAACAGCATTCTGGTAATGACCTATGCCATTATGCCTCCAACTGTCATCTGAAAACTGCCTTATACAGTACTGTTCCCAAGTAGAGAGCACTGGATCTTCCGGGAGAAGTAAATTTTAAGAGCATTCAGAGATGGATCATTAACACCTTCGGGCTCTGGTGCAGGTGTTTTCAGTTGCAGACCCAGCACAGAGATATTGAAGAATGTATAATAATCAAACCGGATTCATCAATGTGACCTACATTCGTCTTTTCACTTCTTTTTGAAGTATCTACAGTCTTTTGACAGATGACCTACTCTTTGACAGATGTAACATTTTCCCTTGAACATTTTTTTAACTGGTCCTTTCTTCATTATGAAGGCGGGTTCTTTCTTGCTGTTTTCAAATTTTACTGCTTCTGCAGAAAGACGTTCTTTTACTAAGTCTGTTGTAAGTTGAGCACCACAATCTTCCAAAGCCATGATTAACGGTTTGTAATAATCCCGAAGACTTACAAAGATAACTTCAGCTAACACACCATCTTTTATTTCGTGATAGATTGCTTCAAGTTGTTGAGCTAACTTTACTTTTTTAGAAAGGTAATAATCCATGTCTCTACAGTCATTGTACTTTATCATTACCAATTGTTCGATTAAAGCAGCAACTCTTAAAAATCATTCGGGTTCAAAGTGATCCCACACTTTTTTGCCTGTTTTCAATTCCCTTTGTTCAGTGTAGATATGAGTTTTCACACCAGTTACTATGGATGCAAGTGCTCGTTTACTTTTACCTTCAAAACCGGCTTCTTTGTCATCTTTTGTTTCATCTTCATATTCCAACAGTTCGCAATTGATGAGATGAATTTCCATGGTGAATTTCCATTCCAGTCGATATAATTTTTACTTCCCTCGAGTTTTTCGAAAGAGGCTGAAACGGTAGTATTTGATATGGACATTTTATCAGGAGCAGGTGTATCTAACCTATTCTGCCTTCTAATTGCAGTACAAGAACAACAGAAATGTTCAAATGTGCAATTCTGGGCCCATAACCTGACACAAATTGTATAATTAAATATACTTGACTTTTTTGGAACGTATATTTTGACAAGTAAACAAACTCGAATGTGTTTAAGTAACAACTACAACATAGTTATAAACAGTGGGCTCATCCATCATAAAGGAACAATCTTCATTCTGCAACAGATATCAACCTACCTAGGGATCTATGCGACTGTATTCCAAGCGAAAATCTATGCTATTGAATAGTATGCGGAGATATTGGTAGAATTCAACCTCACACACAAGTCGATAAAGATTTTCTCGGACAGTCAAACGGCGTTGGAAGCTCTTGGCTCCTACCGAGCAACGTCTGAGTTGGTAGCTAGTTGCCAAAAACGACTCTCCTCGATAAGAAGACTCAAAAGATTTTCTCTGATCTGGATTCCTGGCCATACTAGCCTGGAAGGCAATGAGGCTGCTGACTCCCTTGCAATGGAGGGTGCTGCAAGCAGCTTCATCGAACCAGAACCTGTCATTGGCATTGCTTTATGTTTTGCCAAACAAACATTGAACACCTGGATGGCAAGAAGATTTGAAAACTTCTGGCAAAATCTTCCAGGGTTGACTCACTCCAAGGCGTTCATTTACTTGAGACCAAACAGTTGTTGGACTACCGTGCTAGGAATCACACGTTGAAAGGTAAGACCTCGTTAGTCCTTAGTTTGCACAAGTTTCTCAACTTCTGAGAGTTGTCGTTTGTATGGGGGCGACAGCTGATTAACGGAAAAACAGTTTTTTTTTAAACAGTACGGATGAACTATGATGTCCAACAGGCCTCCTCAAAGGTCACTGTCGTCTGAATCAATATATGCAGTGACTCGAGACTGTCAGAAGATAGTGTGTGTCGCTTCTGTTTCGGAAATGATGAAACAGCAGAGCATATACTTTATGAATCAGGTTTTTAAAGTTTGGTAGGACCACATTTCTACCATCTGACCTGAAAGACCACTCACCATACAAACTGATCGGTTTCGTTAAGAAGCTGGGTTTATTTGGTCGAGTTTGAATAGCTCTGAGCCACAATAAACCCTTACGGGTTGCGGTGGAGGGTCGAATAGGGTCGACCTAATCTAACATAACTCAAGATCACAAATTAAAAAAATGTATTTAATCGGAATTTTGTTAGAATAATTTGTGGTCTTTCAACTACAATACAACTATTCCTTCAGAACGTCAGTCAACGTCGCGTCTGGCTTTACACAGCCACTCGCAGTTGGGGGTGAATTAAACACGGGTACATCACGAATTCAAAGATTTATAGACTTACGAGATATTTGCCGCATAATATATAAATCAGGCCGTAAAGAAGCGAGTGTAAGAACCGGCAAAGCGTGATTCACATTACCGACCGAGCCGAGATATAGGAAGGAACGTCTCTCGTAATCATTTTTGCTCTGCCATTGTGATATGATATATATACCCGCTCTATCTGATTGCGCTTATCATTGCCTGCGAGGTGTTATTAGGATATTTCACACACTCTCCGTGCGTACGACGAAGACAAAGATAGTAAAGCACTCTTGATTATAATGTGTACTGCTAATAGTACGGTTTTTTGGCGGGGAAGCCCTTCTTCTGTGGGATATTTGTTAAACGACCATTAATACTTGTCGCGGATCGTCTAAAAAGGACTCCATTTGGACCTTTCTCATTCAATGCTTATCAGGAAATCGTTGAATGTGATTCAGACATGAGTCGAACATAAAAAGAGGCAGTGTGTGAAATGTTTGTTCGATGGCCATTAGAAGTTTTTGTAGAAAATGAAACTGCGAGGGAAAAATCCTATATTCCTCATTGTAACATTTTTCATTCCAGTTGTTCGCGATTTCCTGAGAGTAATATAACTATAGGAAAAGTCAAGGGATCATCCAAATAAACAAACCACATATGAGAGTGACAGATCCAAACAAGAAAAACCCCTTCTTTTAAGAGAAGTTAATAGCTTTCTGTAACTGTAGAGTAAAGAGGGTAAGTATAGGTCCACAGTACTTAGGCCACATGTGCCTCACTGTACATCATCCCGAGTTGTCCTCCTAGGTCATCGTCCATCCTGTCCTTTCCAGGAAGGTGGACAGGTCACTAGGAAACATCTCCTTTATATCGGCAGGGGTAGGCCATGACTCGCCGAACACACACTCTCTTATTGACGATAACTCCGGACACTCGCATAGGACATGTCTGACAGTTTCATCTTCCTGTTCACACATTCTACATAGAAGTGTGTCCACTAGCCCCATATTATGCAGGTGTTGCTTTAGTTAATAGTGGCCAGTCAGAAATCCTACTGTTAGGCGTAGGTTTTTCCTGGTCATCGCCATATATTTCTTCGGCGCCAGCTTCCCAGGGTCGCCCAGAGTGATCTTGGCAAGACTGCATCCGTTGATTTCATCCCATCTTTTCAGGGATTGAGCACGGGTGTGACGTTTGGCTAGTTCCGCAATTGTCGAAGTCATCAGGCCGTAGGTGCCACTGAGTCCTAAAATTCTTAGTCCAGCCGCTTCCTTGTCTAAAGAGTCGGTAATGCCGACTCATGTCGGCATTACCGACTCATGTCGTGCCCTTCAACCCACCTCAGGATAATGCACTCTAGTACTAGCCCTGAGGTAACACGTTGTCTGTTCAAGGCTAACAGGGCTTGTCACTATCAGTGCAGATTGGTTTGTTTTTGCCAGAAATTCCTTTCCTGGATATTTCTTTTGTGGTGATTGGGCCTTATCGCTGAAGATGATATATATTTGTTAGACGTCTGCCAGAGACGAAGCGCGGACCTTTGTCCCTTCCGTGTGAACTGGGCCTGAGGTCCAAAAATCGCCAGAATGAAGCGCCATAAGAAAATACATGGGATTTTGGACTGGAACTCTTGTAGCTATATTACTGGCACATCCCAATCGCGAAAACAGCAAAAAAAGACGACAGCTACTGTATGGTGGTCAGCGGCTGGTGTGATTGACTATAACTTTCTGGAACCGGAACAAACTATCACAGCAGAGGTCTATCGTGGTGAAAATATGCCGCAGAAGAGGTCCGATTCTGCTCCACGACAACGCCTGTCCGCACGTTTCAAAAATCAAACATATTGGACGTCGTTCTGCCTCATCCACCATACTACCCAGACCTCTCGCCAACCAACTACCATCCTTTTTTAGCACATCAATAACTTTCTCACCGGTAAAACCTTCGCCAATTGGGACTAGGCTATAACGGCATTCATCGACTTCATCGAATCCCGAGCACAGAATGTTTCTACTGAAGGAGTTGAACGACTTGTGTTACCCTGGCTAGAGTGCACCGATTCAAATAGCGCTTATTTTGATCAAATTAAATAAGCTTTTACTGTTATATTACAGTTTAAAGAAAACTGATTAAAATGGACAACACCCTTGAAACAACTTGAAACAACTATTCATGACTTGTTTTCATGAATATTGCCTTAATGTTGAAACATATTCGGTTTGTATTTTCAATGCCTGTAAAGTGGGGTTGACCACTTACCTAGATGATATAAAATTTTATATTTCCGGGTTTTCGCCACGAAGTAACCGTTCCGGTAACTGCCCGCGCGATTCTCACAAAAATCTACACCCATCAACATCTGATACTTTCAACTCAACTGGTCCTTTTATCATCAAGGAAGCACAACTGAAAATCTTCACACACCTTTGAAAAAGGTGTATCTTCTCACACACAATAAGCACTTCTGTAGATATCAACGGTTAACTGATCTAGACGAGCTAGTTTCTTTTCCTTTATGTAACTTTCTTATCGCATATTTACTCCGAAATCATCGTGGAAGAGAGATGGAACGATAAGCAATGATGATACGATTGCCGAGATAACCAGAATGTGTTTATTCATACAAAAAGATAACGCTCAAGTTATACGGAAAAGTTTCCGTTGATAAACAGATAATGAAACGGTTTAACTCTGAAATATCCACTCCATGACTTGGATTATAAGTGCGTAGGTAGACAGGGTTTTACTTGAAAATCCAAAACCCTGATAGCTTCGAGTGCAGCTTGTCAAATCTAGGAAGTGACTTCAGTCTCGTCTTAAGACTTCCCCTAAGACAACCGGAGCTCAGTCTTAATGACAATCTTGTAGTGTCCACTTCGATGAAGTATAGTACGGGACAAAAGTCTGTGCTCTAAGAAAAAGGCGGCTCGAAGTTGAAACGAAAAGTTTTATGTTTGTGTTTCAGTTGCGAAGAAATTTTCTCAGAGACATGAATAAATACCGTGAAGAAGGTCGAACAATAATTTATATGGATCCATACTACACATTCACATGAGAATAGTTGGGATAATTATTTGAATGAAGGGTTGCACCAATTTCAAACGGACAGAGACTTATAATTGTGAATACTGTAGGACAAAATGGATTTGTGCAAAATTCATATCTAAAATTCAAATCCATCACAAAATCGGGCGACTATCATAGCGGAATGAATTACGACAATTATAAAAAGTGATTGCAAGAAATGTTTATTCCCAATCTTCCAGAAAAAAGCGTTTTGGTTTTAGATAATGCCCCACACCATAATGTTCGGTATGAAAAGTGCCCAAACATGTCCTCGAGGAAAGATGAGATGAGAGAATGGTTGAGACGAAGCAACATTCATTTCACGGATGGTATGCTGAAAATTGATCTCTATTGCATTACTAAAATCCATAAACCACGATTCAAGTTGTATGAAATTGATAGGATAAAAATCATGGACATACTGTACTCAGACTGACTACTTGTCATTCAGATTTGAACCCAATGGAATTAGTATGGGCATCACTGAAACAATATGTGTCTGATAAAAATGTGGACTTCAATTTCAAATTTCAAATGGAAGTTTATGTGACGAATTATTCACTTCGTTTTCTCAAGAGCAGTGAAAAAAACGTAGCGAACACGCTTAATGTTTCGATGAATTTTATGCTTCGAATGAACTTGCTCTTGATTTCGCAATAGACAAAATTATCATAAATGTTCAAGGTGATAGTTAAAACGATAGTACCAGTGACGATAGTGATACCTCTACAAGCGATTCCGATCTTCCTGGAGTTGAACCTTTGCAATTTTTTGATCATAGCATTAGTTATATTTTTTTTGGATTCATTCATCTTAATGAATATAATGTTTTCCAAGAAATTTCCATTTTGAAATTAAATGAAATGAAATTAAATCAACCCAAATAAATTACATTTTCAGAATAAGTCTTTCTACCTTTTCTTTATGAACCCGAAATTAAATGCAATACAGACTGCTGAAAAACAAAACTCATTTCAATTCAATTTTGTAAATACCGCATTATCATACAAAACTAATAAATCAGTTGAAAAACCCTTTATTGCTACTTGTGGCGAGGACTTTACTCTTAGGCCATCCTAAAACCCAAATAGGCGCACCAAGTTGCAAGGTGGATTTCATCCTTTTCTATCCTAATGCGATCTCTGTCAAAAGTGTACACAGATAGTGATATGTTACAAGTCGCTTCCTGGATTTGACAAGTTGTATAATTAATTTTCAGGAACTACTCCTTCAAATAATATGGAAGCAGAGAAAAGAGAGGAAGAAATATGCAATTGAAATATTGAGTTGAATGAAGTGTTATTCACTGGAATTGTTGGCAGGTTTTTATGCCTAACGTTTCGTTAACAATTGCGACAGTCTTTATCGAGGGCGACGAGAGAACGTGTCCTAGTATTCCTCTCACATCGCTTACATTTGGGTTCCGTACGCTGGCTTTATCCTATCGATAGTGGACATGGTTTTGTTTCTCAACGGCTAATTGTCCAGATCAGTGTATTGTTGAGTGCAGGTAGCCAAAGTGTATTATGTTAACTTCCTCTTCCTATTGGTTGAAATTAACTGTGTTTCGAATTTGTATTGCCTTCCTAGATAGTAGTGTTCTGTCAAGCACTAGGGCCTCTTCAAATATGATAACATGATGACCTCACCACAGCTACAAGAGATCCAGTGTAACTTTGCTGTTGCTAAAGGTTCTCTGGGGTCTTTATCTGACCTCAAACTCTATGGTTTTCGTTGGTCTGACATGTAAGCTCACATTCTTTGATCCTTTGATAAGTCATCAATTCGGACAGCTATGTTTTAAACAATAACAGTTTTCACATCCTAATTGACAGATTCGTGTCTTGCTCAAGTCAATCACCATCATTCTTCATGTTTTTTCTAGAGAGAAATTCACGTACTTATAAAATTATTGCAACAATTGTCACATTTATTGTTATAATTTTTTTAAGGAGATCATCATTATTTTTCAGTAAAAGTAGCTCAAAAATAAACGATGTAATGTAGGAATGTGAACACAGAACATAATTAGTGAATACATATTTATTTACGTGAAAATTTTTAGGATTATAAACAAATTATAATTTTGGGATTCATAATTGTAATCCAAATTGGTTATGATGAAGAGGATATACNGTTTCATTTTGAGGACAAAACACAAGCAATACAGGGAAGTCCTTTAGGTGCTCTAAGATCGGTGCCTATGAGAAAATAGCGATTTACGTTGGATCTGAATCTCTGGAGATTAAATTCATTTGGAAAAACATTATCAAAAACGTCCAAATGAAAGAATTCTTAAACAGTGAAGTTTATGGTGTACTGAGTTCAACCTCAAAACGATGAGCAGCCACAGCCCGTCGCGTATTTCTGATATGTAACGCTCTTGGTGGAATCAAATGTGCTAAGTCACCTCCCGTGAAAGTATATATAGATAGATAGATAGATAGATAGATATATTTGATCGTGTTATATGTAAATTACATTTATGACAAGTTAGGAAAGAATTGTACAATGTTACAATGTACAAAGTTGTGTATAAATAAAAAAGACAGTAAAATTTGCGACGGTTCAGCACAACATCTAAAACATGAAAATATTAAAATCATTCCGTATATGTACAGTTCATTTAATCTTTCAAATTATAAAAACAGTTTTTATAAGATATTTTTTCACCCTCCTCTTGAATACATTCATGCACAACAACACTAGATCAGAAGGCAAAACATTGTAGAGTTTGATATCCAGCGAATTACGCACTGACATTTCTAGCTTGACCGGGGAGTGTATCAGTTTTTGTGCATTTCTGGTAGTGTAATTGTGTTAGTCTGAATGGGAAAAATATTTATTTTTATTCTTGTGAATCAGCAGTGTGTGGTAGATGAAAATACAAGGCAATGGCATGATTTTGAATTTTACAAAAAGTGGTTGGCAATGTTCATTAAGTGGGACACCTGCTATAATCCTGAGAGCTTTTTTTGCATACTGAAAAATGCTCTGAGAGCATAGGAAAACCTACCCCATAGGAGTACACCATATGTGTGGAATAGTGTTTGGGTGCTCAGAACTTTCTTCAGCCTACGAAGTAGATAAAGTTGGTTGGATAGTTTTTTACACAACATTTCAATGTAATTTTCCCATTTGAGTGAATCATCGACAGTTATGCCAAAAAGTTTAACATGATTGTTATTCGTTAAGCGATTATTTGATGATATAATAATATTTTGGGTTTCGTGAGGTGCTTGTTTCGTGAGAACCATTTTTCCGCCCTTTCTTTCAGTTTTTGGTTTACTTTTAATATAACGTCAATATCGAAACTTTCATTTAGCATTGTCGTATCGTCTGTAAAGCAAATTATTGTTCTGGGAAGCATATAGTCGAAAATGTCATTTATGTAGATAACAAATAATGTAGGTCCCAGAACAGACCCCTGAGGGATGCCATGACACAATGTCTGTAAAAAGATTTGAAATTTGTATAAACTGTCCACTATGATCTGAAATACTAGGATCTAAGGTTCCAGTACAGCATTCACTATCGTTTAAACTAGTCATTATATTGTCTATTCAACTTGAAGATGTAGGAGTTACTCTAGTAGCGGTAGTTATTTTAGGGTTAAGTCCGAACGATTTGATGATATTCAACCAGGAATTTGAGATATAGTTATTTTTAGAAATGTCGATATTGAATTCCCCTATTAATATTATGTTTTTATATCTTGCTGATATCATTGCTAGAAGTTCTTCAATTTGACTGAAGAATAGTTTATATTCTTTGGATAAAGAAGATCTGTATGTTGTTATCAATGCAAGGTTTACATTAGAAGAGAGACAAATCTCCAACCTTTCTTCGATTTTACAGACTCTTAAGGTTGCTAGTGGTGTTCTTGTCTCCAACCAGGCGAATGGCTCTTTTCTGGAGAGAAGCCAGCAACTTCAGGATATGCTAGGGGAAGAGCTCCTTACATGTGAACAAAACTCCAAAGAAGGTTTGATCTGACCTTTATAAAGCATTAAAAGATGCTGAGGTGTGTACAGTTTTCTGGTTCAGAACAATGTTCCAAGCTTTTGAGATGCAGCCTTTGCAACTTCAGCGACATGATTTCGCCAAGACATATTGGTGTCCATTTTAACCCCCAACAAACTTATCGAAGCAGGAAGCGGGATTGTTTTTCCTGACATTTATATCGGGTTCGGAGACGTTTATCTTTTTAGAGAAAACTGATGCTTGGGTTTTTGTCGCATTGAATTGAACCTAGTTACTTCGACCTCAATTCGAAATCACCTCTAGATCCTCATTAAGATATGCATTCTCCTGCTGCCGGTGAAGATGTGCACCCGCAACCGATGTACTGAAATCCAAATGGAATGACGAGGCAAGTTATTCCAAATATGGGTGACATAAGATCGATTATTGATCTTTGTTTCCGAAAGATATATTGATGATAGTTCAATATGTTAAAGCCTCCCAAATATTCAAGGATATGGTGGTTTACGGCCTTCTCCATGATTTTTGATAACACCGATAGCAAAGCGACTGGTCTATAGTTATTTGGAAGGTTGTTCTTGCCCTTTTTAGGAATAGGCTGAACGCGAACAATCTTCCAACAAGAAGGAAAAACCCCTTTCTTGTAAGACAGGTTGAAAAGTCTGCAAAATACTGGTGCGAGTTTATTTGCCCACTTTTTAGGTACGATGACGGGCACTTCATCAGGATCAGTGAATGGTGGCTTTTACAGAAAATTTACAATGAAGTGGAAAGCAGCTAGTAAATATGCTTTTTCTATGATAATTCTCGAAAAAAATTACTGTTCCTGTTTCCTCAGTAAAGCAACAGAAGTAGCATGTGCGGTAGTCAGTTGTTTTATATGGGAGAATGAATGAACCATTCAGCGTCCATTTTACCTTATCCTTTCTTTGAATGTTTTCCGTTGGAAGTAAGTTCATGAGACCATTCAACTTCTCTCGGCTTTCCTGAGCAAATAACGATTCTCTCAATTTTTATGACTATGTTTCAACAAATTCACATAGCCAGCATTACCTTCTCACACGACCCGCTAAAGGGAAATGCTCCCTCGAAAACTGTCATTGACTCCGGATGCACAATCCAGTGTATCGCGAATCATGTTATTTGGCACGTGCATAATATTATATTCGCGGGTGGGCTACCATCGGAATATCAAATTGTGACACCGGAGTCATTCGTCTTTCACTCGATTTCTGGCTGCTTGATGCGAGACAATGATCTGGAACCGGAAGCGTCGTCGTTCAAAGAGATCGGATCGCACTTCAGAACGAGCTTTTTTTATGAAACTCGATTCGGGGTGCCGGGAAGTATGCCGGAAAGATCAAGTTGAATTTTTATCGAGGATGAGGTTTTCAAGTGAAATTCCTTAGGCCGTGATAGATTCTAAACTGAGGGATTAAGAATGGCCAACATACAGGGTCTTCCAACGGAGACTTGAGGAATTTGACAATTGATAACGGCCATATTGTTGAAGCTACATCTGTCAAATTAGTTGCGGTTTATTCAGTCTTGTTTTGCCAAATCAACATGAATGGATATAGCATTCAACAACACGTGTTTTATCAAAATGGGTGTTCTGTTCGGGCAACGTACCGCGCGCTTCTCCCATTTTACGATCGCTATAATCGTCCTACCGACAGGACTATTGGCAAGATGGTGGATGAATACGAGTCCACTGGTTCAGTAAACGATCGACCAACACCCGCACGTCGACGAACCGCAAGATCTGCCGAAAACATCGCCGCTGTCGGTGAGAGTGTGCAAAAGAATCCGAGGCAATCGATTTCGCGTCGCTCTTAAGAATTCAGCCTTACACAGAGCACAACTTGGCGAATTTTGCGTTGTGACTCGGGCCTTCACCACTACAAAATTCAACTGACCCAGGAACTGGGTCAGTTGAATTTTGCCACTATTTATAACCAGTTTCAGAAATCAATTCAAAAATATAAACAAAATTGCTCCCTGTATATCAATCGAACAGAAAATCTTTTGACGATCGGTTTATGTAAGAAAACGGACAGATCCAGTGCGAATTGCATTGCATTACGTGAAATTCGACTTGCAGCAGCATTTTTCAGAAATACCTACTTTTGTAGGGACTGGTGATAGGTGATTTATAAATCAAGCGGGCACAGCGTTTATCAATAATCAAATTCATTAACAACAAAACACAACGACATACAAAACACGAAAAAGAAAGTTACAGGGTAACTTCGAGAAACTAACGCTAAGACTTTTCTCGATCAGTGGGAAGACTCTAGAGCGGGTTTAGTTCTCGGCGAAAACCCCAGAATTAGAAATAGTTCTGGGCCGAAATCCCAGAACAGACTGACTTTCCTTGGCCAAAAAAATGTGTTCAAAATAACTCCCGAAAAATCATCACTGACAATGGTCGGGGTCATAAATATAGTCAAGAAGGGTCAACCACTTGGGCCTCGAATTCCTTGTCTTAATCTATAAGAGTGTTAACGATGATTACTTATTCGAAACATCTAAGTGACGTCGTTCTAAATATTCATCTGTTTTTCGGCAATAAACTTTCGTTTGGAGAGAAGAGAGAAGAGTAAAAATTAAAATAAAAGAATCAACATAAAAACCCAAGCAGATGGATATTTTGGACGACTGCTCGATAATAGAGTTATGAAAAGTTATTTTCCTAACAAGAATTTATAATACAAAAANTCGGATCTAGTGTTTGGCTATAAAATTTTAACGAATCTTATTGACTCGCCTGAGTTGATAGCAATGATGTCCTTTCATGTACCCCAGAGAAACACAAGGAATAAATATTTATTAGCTACTTCCACATATAACACCAATGTGGGGAAAAACTCTCCAATAAATAGAATTACAGACTCATTCAACAGATACTGTTCCAATTTGGACGTTTTCTCCATGTCCTTACAAATGTATAAAAGTAACATAAGGAAAATATTCAATTTTTAATCATTTATGTTTTAGATTAAGCATTTAGATCATTTACCTGTTGAACGCCACTTTTGTTAGCACAATCTTTATTTTAGTGGATACTTGTTTGGGTTCTTTTACCTGTATGTGTCCCGAATTTAGAATAAATAAATAAATAAAATAAATAAAATAAATAAAATAAATAAATAAATATAATCTTCCTCGGTGCACTTCCCACAGGAAGCAGCGAAGGGGGCGTTACACACAACTCGCTAATCAACCCAATCCGCTTCACTAGTCATCGCCGACTCGAAACATCAATTACCCGTAAATAAAGCTATTCGGGCCAGCCGCGACTTCCGATCTTTCTGCTCCTAACAAGTGTTCAATTCATTTTCCATATTCCCAATTAATTATGGAAGTTACGACACAGAGGGTGGGTTTGTGAAGCGCAGATAACCATCTGGTTAACCGCGACTCGTTAATGGATAGGTTCTTTGCTACAAAGCTGTTACGATCTGAAAGCATTCTCATGGTGTGGCGTTCAGTTGATGATGGCAAGACTAAGATGCATTTGTAACGGGCCGGACGGCCAGAATGAGAGATCGATATCGCCCGTGCCACCAGTACAAATAAAAAGTGATGCTGATGGCATGCTATGAGCTCATCCGCCCATTCAGATCACTCGTTTTCTTACTGTGTATACGGGGGGACAATCTGAAAACTCACAATGGTTATATCTGAGCAACCAAATGAAACACATGAAATCGCTGAAAATAACTTTCATAATAGGGAGGGGGAAACAAACTGATGTAATAGATAACTTGTTTTTACTTACCTCCCCGCTCCCAGCACCCCAACTTTATGAGAAGAAGAATATATTTATTGAAACAGGTAACCCTAATATACAATGTGGAATACAAATGGAATACATTCATTATTTCGGATACTGTATATATTTAAAAAAAACCCGAAACACGTCAAATGTAAATTATAATTTGACGTTCTTCAGCGTAAAAATGCCCTATCTTCAACCCCATTCGAATGACAGGTACAACCCCCAATTTTTTAAATGGGAAGTATAGGTTTGTAATACATCGTTTGAAAGGTCTCTTCATTCTCTATTCAAAAATGTTATCGCTTTCAACTTTATTGCAAAAATCAAGATAAAATAAAGTAAAATCATGTAGTTAGTTGGAATATTCCTTCCAACCAAGGTAAATTACCTATCTAGAAATAATGTTTCGTCTTATTTGCTTTATGCCAACTCAAGCCTTTAAAATTCCTTTGAAAGGATCAACATATTATAGAATATTTGGATGCTTCATTATGATTTCCGAAAGCAAAGATCAATACTTGTCATAGTACTCAAAAATTGAGCCTGTCTTACATAAAAATGGAAGGCAGCTCGAGTTTACCCTATAACCAAAAAGGCAAGTTGATTTATACTACCAGTGATATGAAAAAATATAGAGAAGGAAACATCATATTCATAAATTTTTGGAATACGTCATTCTCATGGAGAATCTTGGCTTTTTATGGCATCTGGTAAGAGATTTTACTAATTGAAGTTTGTCAGTTTGATTTGATTGAGGCTCTTTCTTCAATTTACTCAAAGAACGTTCTTACAAGCAACGGTCAATACCTTTACCATTAACGCTGGTGTTCCCCAGGGATCGCTTAGTGTCTACAACCCGCTTCCTGTTATGAATCAATAACTTTACTTACCAGTATTAAGTTAGAGGGTAAATGTAAAACTATTCAGAACAATGAAATTGTGTAAACCTCGACAACTTTTCATCTTCATGCCAAAGCAGTATAAAAACGATAGTGAGCTGCAGGAATTGGGAAACTGTAAGAATTACCTTCTAACACATCCAAAAGGGTCAGCTCTACAGTAGAAATAGAGCTTCCAAAACGCCCAAGTAATATTGAATTGAAAACTTGTGGGAGTGGATCCATTCCTTTCTTACTGATGATTTTGTACAAAACGAAACATTACTACTATAGGAAAATCTATAAGGCGCTCTAAGAACGGTGACTGTACGAAAGTAGCTATTGTCGCGGCCCAAATGGCTCGCGAGTTGGGGGTTAACTCAGATGGAGGTATTTATATAAGAATAATAATCATGGAGATAGAAAATAATGAAGTTTATTAAAATAAAGGTACAACATATCCTTCAACAATGTTACGCTTAATCAAAATGATATACTTCAACAAACCAATAATACAAATCAAAAAATAATACACTTACCGATGGTACTTACCGAAGGGTGATGGATGTGTTATCTTCAGAAGGTGGCAAACTGATGATCATACTCAAACATTATTGTTCCCGATTCTGGGTCGAAGTCTAATAATGCCAATCAGCATTATTGCATTATCGGTAAATGCCGAATATCATAACTTTTATTTAGGTAAATGAACTTTTACTAGATCGACCCATACAGTGCGGTGCACTGAGGCTATAAATTTGGAAAATTGAATATTTTCGGAAATTAATATGTTTGACAATTTGGCTTTTGACACTATTGATGTTGGATCTGAATCGCTGAGGATTAAATTCATTTGGAAAAACGTTCCTAGGACGTGTACTCCACATAAACGTAATTCTAATGAAAGTATTTTTGAACAGTGAAGTTCTAGGTGTACTCAGTTGAACCTCAAAAAGATGAGAGCCACAGTCCGTCCCGTATATCTGATATGTAACGCTCTTGGTGGAATCAAATGTGCTGAGTCAGTTGAACACCTCCCGTGAAAGTATATATATGAAAGAGAGACAGATCTCCAACCTTTGTTGGAAGTAACAGACTATCAAGTTTGCAAGTGTTTGTCTTCAACCAGGCGAATGGCTCTTTTCTGGATAGAATCCAGCAGCTTCAGGGTATGCTTAGGGGCGGAGCTCTATACATGTGAACATACATGTGAACCAAAGAATGTTTGATCTGAGCTTCATAAAGTATCAAAAGTTGCTTAGATGTGTACAGTTTTCTGGTTGAGAAAGGTGTTCCAAACTTTCAAGAAGCAGCTTTTACAATTTTAGCGACATGATTTTGCCAAGATATATTGGTGTCCATTTTAACCCCCAACAAATTTATTGAAGCAGGAAGCGGTATTGTCTGTCCTGACATTTATATCATGTTCGGAGACGTTTATATTTTTGGAGAAAACCAATACCTGGGTTTTTGTGGCATTGAATTGAACCTGGTTACTTCTAAATCACCTCTAGATCATCATTAAGATATGCAACCTCCTGCACCCGAAGCCGATGTGCTGGAATCCAAATGGAATGACGAGACAAGTGTACTGTCGTCTCCATGTTTCTCGATTGCGTTATTCCAAATATGGGTGACATACGATAGAAGGTCCCGAAAGGTATATTGATGAAATTTCAAGCTGTTAAAGCCTTCCAAATACTTAAGGATATGGTGGTTTACGGCTTTCTCCAACAAGAAGGAAAAACCCCTTTCTTGTAAGACAGGTTGAAAAGTCTGCAAAATGCTGGTGCGAGTTTATTTGTTCACTTTTTAGGTACGATGACGGGCACTTCATCAGGACCAGACGCCTTCTTGATATCAAGCTGTTTCAAAATAGTGGATGGTGGCTTTTACAGAAAATCTACAATGAAGTGGAAAGCACTTCTGTTCAGTCAGTAAATTTGCTTTTTCTATGATAATTCTCAAAAAGAATTACAAAGATTCTTTTCCCGTTTCCTCAGTGAAGCAACAGAAGTAGCATGTGTGGTATTCAGTTGTTTTATATGGGAGAAGGAATGAACCATTCAGCGTCCCTTTTACTTTATCCTTTCTTCGAATGTTTTCCGTTGGAAGTAAGTAAGAGAGAAAATGTATCCTCTTTTCATGAGACCATTCAACTTCTCTCGGCTTTCCTGAGCAAATAACGATTCCCTCAATTTTTGTGACTACGTTTCAACAAATTCACATAGCCAGCATTACCTGCTCACACGACCCGCTAAAGGGAAATGCTCCCTCGAAAACTGTCATTGACTCCGGATGCACAATCCAGTGTATCGCGAATCATGTTATTTGGCACG